>KV751321.1:16154858-16168155 GCA_001698575.1 Mola mola
ACCTTTAGCGTCATGTTTCCTGCCCTTTGTCCTGCTGCCGCATACCACGAAGTATGAATAGGATAACGAGGTTTAACACAAGTTTCTGTCGTCTGACCTACATTGGCTAAGAGCAGGGAGGAAAAAATGATGGACACTTGTAGGCGTATGTTACTATCCCAGTATATTCGCCGCCTTGAACACATATGACCTAAAAGTTAAATTGCTTAAATCCAGCCTAAAACTACCATCACCCTATATGACAAAGCTCCTATTGTATCGTTAGCCTTCCGTGTGAGTATTAAGGAGGCGCAGACATATAATCCGTGCAACGGTGAGAGTCAGAGACAAAGGCAAGCGTGAGAAAAGAGAAAATTTACAGACTACGTCATCAGTCAAGCAGCTACTCACCATTTTGTTCGATCGTCCTTCGACTGACGTTGAGGATTCAGACACAAGGCAGGAGTGTAGAGGCGCGGGAGCGTCCGGGCTTTTATAGGCAGGCAATGATGTGGAAGGGGCAGGTTGAAAAGCACAGCAAGCAGCTGCATAGCTCATTGGTAGGAGGGAGCTGCGGTTTTTTTTTTTTAAAAGAGAAAAGGAGGGAAGTCCTCAATAGTGCCTGTTATTCTACCCAGCCTTGAATTTATCTGCTTTGTCTTCTTTGTTGAGAAGATGTTTTTTTATTGTATATAACACTGAACCTGTTTACCTAGTTCCTTTTTCTCTTTTCTCATCATGTATGTGTATATAACTGACCTTTAGCAGTGAGGGAGTTTGTTTCATTACAAAAAAAAAAAGCATACACTTGTTATGTTGGCAGATGCATGCAAAATGTATTTCTCAATGTACTATATGTGGATACCTCCCATGGATTGAGGGGGAAGAGAATTAATACGTTTTTTTTCATGTAAAAATTCTCAAAACACTCATCGATTAGCATACACAGTCCATTAAAACGATACTCACACGATACTGATCTGGAATGAAAGTGATAATCTGGAATTAAATGTAAATTGTGAAGGAGGAGTGCTTTAAAATTAATTGTCTAAAATGACACAAATGTCATGGTGATATGAAAGGTTTCATTTTAATCATTAAATTCAAAATACACAGAGGGGCATTATACTAGGAAATAACACACTAGTGGAAAGTAAAGCATTAAAAATCAAAGCTTAAGAAAAATGTATACAACTTTTCAGCGGCCCTGGAGCTGATGGAACCGGGATCCTGTTGTTGCTACAGACCACTGTCCTAGTGTGAGCTACATAAACAACCCCGGCCAATTAGTCAGGCTGTATTTCCCCTCTCACAGAGTCACAGCTGAATGGTGTATAGAAACTGACATAGGAGCCCTTTCATAACTTACATTCCACATGGAGAGGATAGCAGGGGGGAGGTGCACAAAAGAAAGGATTTGGTCAAAGTTTCTCAGACTGACACAGTTAAGCAGAGACAGCATATTTTAGACTAATTTTATTTGCTGCAAATAGAATGTTTCGACCTAATTATTCTGTAAAATTTAATCGACATGTCTGATTTAGTTAAATTTTTTGATTGAGGGTATTTTTTTGGAATTTTTGTCACAGTATGTAGAATTTTCAATTTCCTTATGTTCGACTTATTTTGCCTCCTGAAAATTTTCAAAAGTTTATTTCAGCATTTTTGCTGTTTTGATGACATCAATAGAAAACACAAAACTAAATGTCCCACTTTAAAACAAGGTCTCTATAGTCAGTAAGTATAACTTTACTTTTGCTTATATGCAGGCCTAGGGAACCTCAGTATTCTTCTCCTTCAACTTCTTCATCAATGTCAGTGCTGATTTCTTCATAATCCTTCTCCAGGGCAGCCATATCTTCTCTGGCCTCTGAGAACTCTCCCTCCTCCATTCCCTCCCCAACATACCAGTGGACAAAGGCTCTCTTGGCATACATCAGGTCAAACTTGTGGTCGAGACGGGCCCAGGCCTCGGCGATGGCTGTGGTGTTGCTCAGCATGCACATGGCCCTCTGCACTTTGGCCAGGTCTCCTCCAGGAACCACAGTTGGAGGCTGGTAGTTGATGCCAACTTTGAAGCCTGTGGGACACCAGTCCACAAACTGGATGGTGCGTTTGGTCTTGATGGCTGCGATGGCAGAGTTGACGTCTTTGGGCACCACGTCACCGCGATACAGAAGACAGCAGGCCATGTATTTACCATGACGGGGATCACACTTCACCATCTGATTGGCTGGCTCAAAGCAGGCGTTGGTGATGTCGGCAACAGACAGCTGCTCGTGGTAAGCTTTCTCTGCAGAGATCACTGGAGCATAGGTGGCCAGAGGGAAGTGGATACGAGGGTAAGGCACCAAGTTGGTCTGGAACTCTGTCAGGTCAACGTTCAGGGCTCCCTCAAAGCGAAGAGAGGCTGTAATGGAAGAGACTATTTGACTGATGAGACGGTTCAGGTTGGTGTATGATGGACGTTCAATGTCGAGGTTCCTGCGGCAGATGTCATAGATGGCTTCATTGTCCACCATGAAGGCACAGTCCGAGTGCTCCAGGGTGGTGTGGGTGGTCAAGATGGAGTTGTAAGGCTCCACCACTGCAGTGGAGACCTGGGGGGCTGGGTAGATGGCAAACTCAAGCTTAGACTTTTTGCCGTAATCAACAGAGAGTCTCTCCATCAGCAGGGAGGTGAAACCTGAGCCAGTGCCTCCGCCAAAGGAGTGGAAGATGAGGAATCCTTGCAGGCCAGTGCACTGATCAGCCTTGTATAAAAAGGAAGGGGAAAAAAAAAGAATTAACAAATCATTCAGTTGTGCCAGAAACATGCACCCTGAGCACTTAAAGGCTGTCTGACCAATTTACGAGTCCTGTCCAGAACCAGATCAATGATCTCCTTGCCGATGGTGTAGTGACCACGAGCATAGTTGTTGGCAGCGTCCTCCTTTCCTGTGATCAGCTGCTCGGGGTGAAACAACTGCCGGTATGTTCCTGTACGCACCTCATCTATGCAGAGATTAAAAAAAACAAGAGCACTGAAAGAACGAATGTCCATGTCCATTTTCCAACATCCAATTAAATTTTAAAAAAGCATTTAAGCTGCAATAGTATGAGTTGAAGTATAGAGTGTCATCAGTGTACACACAGTCTATCTTGTGTTTTTACAAACTATGATGTGTGAAGTCAAGTCTCAGGTTGGTTCGTGGGCTTTATGTTTTGATGTTACATCTTTTGAGAAATTAGAAAAAAAAAAAAAAAAAAAAATTAAATATTGTTTTTTTGCTCACTCTTGGCTCCTGATCTGGACAACAAGATATTGTTGACACCTTCAGTATGCATTTAAAAAATAAAAATAACTATGTCATTCCTGCGTTGTATTTTCTATTAAAAGAAGTGAATGATGCAATGATCATCTTTGTGTAAAATGTTTTTGTATAAAAATTGTATTAAAAAAATCAAACAGGAAATATAGCACAAATTTAGCTTTGTAAATAATAAAACTACATAAACACATTCAAAGACCCTACAGAATCTATATGTCGTCATTTAGATAACAGTAACTGACCAATCACAGTAGGCTCCAGGTCGACAAAGATGGCTCGGGGAACATGCTTCCCTGCCCGTGTTTCACTAAAGAAGGTGTTGAAGGAATCATCTCCCCCTCCAATTATCTTGTCAGTGGGCGTCTGTCCATCTGGCTGGATCCCATGTTCCAGACAGTACAGCTCCCAACATGCATTGCCAATTTGAGCCCCAGCTTGGCCCACATGAATGGAGATACACTCACGCTGCAGAGAGTGAGCAACACAGCAGCATCACCAGAAGCGTCTGTTGTTTTCCATTTCTGCCGCTCCAACTTACTTCTACTCCACTCCGTCATGCACAGATTCATTTAAATTTTTCAATAAGAAAATATTCATAAATATGGTCCTACACACTAAAAGTTTCACAGTAGCAAACCATATCTTACCATAGCTTATTCCTCTTGGCCAACGAGCAGGCATCGGTTAGAAGATGCAGTGCTTGATCCAGCGGTGCTGACCTGCGTTTTTATACCTGCAGCTTAAGATGAACTGTGATTTGATCTGAGTCGTAATAAGAGAACCTACTGATAGGACCGGGATAAGGTCATCTGTTTGAGAGACAGAAACACAATGCAAAAGGAGGTCACCGCCCTATTCATTGTGTGAGTCTGTGATTGTTTTGTACTGGTTTGTGTGTGTGTGCACCTCATATTTCAGAAGGCAGAAGTCGGGCCCCTGATGAGGGAAAGGTGCCCTAATGTAGTTTTACTCACTAATTTTTAATTCACAACTTCCTTATTGAGCTCATTATAGGATAACAAGACATCATATTTTGTCAAATCTGTTCCTGATATAAACATGTTCTCTTTTAATGACTTCCTCAGTGCCACACTCTTTGTAATAATATTGACAGTGTCATCTGACCGTTATGTATTAAAATAGGGACAGCGAAGGATTTGATGGCTAAATGTAGGAGTTTAAACACATTTGCTTAATCTAACTTTTAACTTCAATATTCCTAATAAGAAAGTTGTAGGAGCAATTTGTTTGTTATTGAGTCCAACAGGGTCATCTGGATCGCTGCCTTCTGAAAGTGTTAGATTCCAGCAACCCTTGTCGGTATCTGATTACCTGAATGAGACTCACCAATCACCTACATTACATATTTTTTTCAAAATATGTTAACCCTTTTTCTTATTGAGGACAGTTTAATATCAATGCTTATGTCATCAGATGCCCCTCTTACCATTGACATTGCACTCTTATGTTTGTGCAGTTGCACATACACAGTTTACTATTTACAATAAGCAAAAATAATGACAAGAACAAAAGAAAAAAACAAAACAAAAGAGAATCAAACCTATGCTACATATTATACCTCTAAACTGTTATCTTTAAGAAGACTTGTTTTTGTGCACTCAAAATGCAGGCTAAAAATATAAGGTGAGACTTACATAAAACATATTTTTATGGAGTGGCAGAAACAAACTGTAGAGTTTTATGTAAAAACTGAAATGTACACTTTCCCCAACTATTTTTCCATTAATTAAAATGAACTGTCAGTCTTTGTAAGGTAATGCACAATATATCCTGCTGCTCCACCCGTTAGTTCTTCAGCCCCTTTGGGAGTGCAGAGAAACTGAATACATGGGAACCAGCTCATGAAGCATCTGCTGACTAAAAGAAGTAAACAACAACTTTCAGCTGGAGTGGTTTTATACAACAAAAACCAGAGACACATTTCATAGACAAAAAGTTAAAATTAAAAAAAAAACCAAAGCAAATAAATAAAACACATGGGTTTAATTTATAATTTTATTTATTGATTTTTAGAAATGTTTAGGCCCAGAATGCTGTTTATATACAGGAGGTTGAATAGTTCATGCATTGATAATTCTTAATGTGAATTTCAGTTGAAAAGCCTGTTTTTGTTGGAAGAAATAACCTAAAATGATGATGACAATACTGTGGCTCAAAAGCAGAATGCTTGGTTCTGCAAAATTCAAAACATGTCAAACCACCTTCAATATCCTCAGGTGTCCACCGTGCCAAAGCGCTGTGGTGTGAACTGCATGCAGAGCAGTGCCAAATTCAGATGCATTTTTTTGTTTCACATTATTGCTCAGTGGGAAGATTAGACAGATTGTTATAAATGTAGAAACAAAACAAGATACAATAGGAAATACAGGCAAAGATGTCTTCTTGTCTACAATATCTGGTGTGATCCATACAAGCTGAAGTATTTTTAAATATTACTGGAAAAGCAAAGGCCTTGCTGTTCCCTCACAGATGCTGCCTGAGTTATAAAACCATGCCCCGCTTTTATTGTTTGTTTGTAGGCACGCCCAGCATGACACAAGCAGTTCTGCCTGGCGCTGCTCCTAAATATCCACTGGAACTATCTAAGAAGACAGAAAGCAAAAAGAGAGCTGGAGGAGAAGAAGGAATCACACGAAGAGATCATTTGCACATGTTCATGGTCATGAAAAACGCAACAAAATCACCAACATATGTGCGCGTGTGTTTCTTTGTTGTTTTTTTTTAAGGGGGCACGCCTTGCTCACTTGGCAATGGTACAAGTTGCAATCGCCCTGATGTAAAATGGTGACCAAAGTCCCGCCCCAACATGTCACATGATCATTCAGCAACTCACGGTGAAGCAACTGCGACCTCTAGCGTTCAGATGGCTGCAGTGATAGCCTATCCAGTGACGCAGCAAGGTTCTCGCCCTGCACTGACATTCATGTTGACACATGCAGCTCTTGCTAAAATTTTATTAATCATTCCAAACTGATATGTTTTCATTCCGCAAGAAGGAGCAGGATTTGACATCCTGGCAACCAAATGTGATGGGATTTTAAAATCACAATGATGCATTAAAATGTAAAATGAAATGGCACAACTGATTGATTAAGAAAAAAAAAAATTATCTCGTTGCATGAATTGATTCTACTAACATTGTCAACGTGAGCACTGAGGTCATGTGAGGAAACTCTGAGAAATATTGTAAATTGATATCCTGCGTTTTCACATTGTTTATTAGTTGAATGAATAAACGATAAGACAAAAGACCAAATTAATATAAATTTGATTGTGGTGGGGTAATTGGGGCTCATGATACTGAAGGCTTTCTAAGCAGTGTAGTGTATATGAAATGATACAAATAAAATAGAAAAGTTTTTTTTTTTAAATGGTAGTTTTATAATGTAACCAGACATTTGCTTGTTTAATTTGGTGCTGAATTACCTCTGAGTGCTACGTTAACAGGGCTTTCTTAGTACTAAACCAAAGACTAAAATTCCCTTTTTCCTGATATTTCCCCGTTGTATCGATGCTTTTATGAGTCCTCTTTAAATGAACTCTAATTTGTTGGGCTGTGCATTAACTTACCTCTTCTTATAGCCTTACCTTCTTCTAAAGCCATCGTAAGAGGCTGTTTTCAAAAGTAGAAGTAATCTTTATTTAGAAAGGCTAGTTCAAACTGTTATATTTTTTTTATAGATTATCAAAATGTCCCTAACAAATAAGGGTGATTGGTACATCTTTATCAATACGGAGCCAATACTTTGTATAGGCCTGGTGTGTATCTTGTATAATATAGCGTCCTATTATGTTGTATATGTTGTGTACATTCCTAAGTGTATCTAATCCAAGTTCTGACACTCTCTTCCTTACTACCCCCACAGTAAAAGCAAAAGTTAACAGTCACTGTTAGCCTAGTTTAAGATGAGGATTTTACACAATGGATATGTCACAACACTTAAAAACCCACACTAAAGACTGGTGGTGTCCAAGCTCGTTTTTTCTTTTCTGAGATCTTAGTGGGTAATTGTGTCACATTTCACTGTGAGTTGTAAACAGCTAATGATTAACTAGACCTATAATTTGCTGCTAAATCTTGTGCGTCCCTAAACCTATACCGTTAGATTAAATAGGATTTATTATGCAGGACTTTTAGTTGTATTGTTGTTCTGCGGGATCTGCATAGGCCTCTTTTTTAAAAAAACTTTTTTAAAAGGTTTCCATTTCGTATCAGTAAACGCTTAAAAACATGTCCTTCATATCAGTCAACGTTTTAGAAATGAATGATTGATTTTCTTGCACGTCATAACGTGCCCTGCACGCGGCCACGTCACAGAGACGAGTGGGCGTGGCTTGGCGAGCCTGCCATTACTTTACTCACTCCGACCTCATCGGCGGCGGCGGTGAGAAGCTCCGTAATAAAACCTGTCAAAAGAACCAACTTCAAACAAGGAAACAATGGTAAATATGGCTTCGGTTCTGGTTGTATATCCTGCGAAACTTTTTAAGAACCGTTTTTACGCCGTCTTGTCGAGGGCGTCAGCATTTGAACGTCGCTGCGCAGCCCCCGCGGTGCCCTGCTGGATACTTGCGTCAGAAATAGACTGACTGGTAAAACTGAGCAGGTGATGACGACGACGTGCTCTCAAATAACACCTCGCTTTATTTGTTATACATCATTCCAGCCTGTTTTGCTTATTATAAGTGTGTTGTGTGGCCCGGTGAGTGATACATACGTGTCAGTATCAGAAAGGCAGGTCTCAAAATATAGGTTTGCATTGATTGGGACCAGCCAAGCGTTTCAGCAGGGCAGGCGATCATTATCAGACAGCCAGGGAAAAGTTATTTACAGTGAGAAATGGTTTTAATGGTAGAATGGCTATAATCCCTGCCAAATGAAGTAGGTAACTTCCAATCTTAGTGAATATTAGACCTACTGGTTAAGTTAATCGCAATACACTTTGTCACGTACCATACTTAGGCTTGGGTGTCAGGAATTGAACTGTTACTCAAACACACACACACACACACACTCGGCCCTCGCGCTCTGTTTGCACAGGCTAGTATAAACACGACTTGTTAGCTTTGTCAGTACTGCTTAGACAAATCTAATTTCCTGATGTACTGAGCCCACTACAACAGTGTAGCCCCGCCCTAATCAAACAGCGTGCAGCCACAAAATGTAGTTCTGTACTATTAGTGCAAGAAATGTCTGACACTATACAATGGTTGTTTTAGTGGTTTGAAATAACGATGTATGCATTAAAGAACAGTTATAAGATTTTAATAGACCAAAGATCATAAGTGAGATACTTTTATTAAAAAAAAAAAAAAAAAAATCCATGCATTTAATACAATGAGGTCAATCGAGGATCTTTACATTTAATTCAAATCAGTCCACTTTAGAGGTATTCCGAGGCATACATGGTGCCCAAGTTGCACAATTTAACTTTTCATTATTGGCAAAAATTTATCACAGGAAGCAAAAAAGCATGCACTGTAAACTCGTATGCAAAGTTGATGCTCTGATCCGTGGATGGAAAAAGTTTTATCATTGGTCCAGTCTTGCAGGTAAATGTAGTTGGAGGTTTGGTCTACACTAAAGTATTGGACAGAAAATGATAAAGTATTTACAAAACTAAATAACTGAGTAAGAATGCAAACCCAATAAAGGGAAAACCACGCAAAGAATGATTGTCATTAAAATGGTTTATCAGGACCCTTGCAAACATTAAAAATATATGTACATTTTTACAGTGGTGAGAATCCATTAAGTTATTGTCTGCCTTCACCATGTCTTTATAGTGCATTGTATTTATTTTCCTTATTATACAAGCGAAATGCACTGTGATAATGAAGTATTTGGTCATTTCTGTTTTTAGCGTCTGCTGACCTGAAAAAGCTTTTAATAGATTAAATGTTCACCTTTCCTAGACGGGGCTCTCTGTGTCGCTGATGAGATCTAGATTTTTATGTATACTTATCTTTATAATCACTAAACAAAACTCAAGTCCATGTTGTGACCTCAGACATGCTCTCGTTTCTGTTTTAAGACACACCCTGACAGGTCCTTCACTAAAGGAAGGAAAAAGTTTGCACTTTGAGTACTTTGTGGCCAGTCCTTGATTAACTGTTGCTTACCTATGCCTATTATAATGAATAATACAATTCAAACAACTGTGCATGTATAATTCTCCAATTTAACATTAAAGAAATAGTTTGTAGATTCAAGAAAATGTTCAGCAAACCCACGAGTAAAAATCAGCCTGACAGTGACCAGTATTTGGGGGGACAAGTTACTGTCGAGTCATTGTTTAAAGAAACAGTCAGCCTTCACTGCGAAGTGTCAAATTAGCTTTAGGAATCCAAAATAGCTGTTCCACAGAGCTCTGCCAGCCTGGAAATCTAGGCCAGTCAGGGGAGGGTCACCTTGTCTTTGTATCGCTTAAGACGATGAAGTGTTTGATGTATGTAAATAAAAGTCCTAATTGGTCGACATGGATCTAGGGGAATTTTAGACGTAAATTATCCAGGGTAATTCTGTAAAACCCTCCCACTTTACCCACTCGCAACTTCCCTTGTCAGTCCGATTACTGAGAAGGGGAAAGTTGGGGGTGAAGGGTTAAAAATACCCTGTCAAGGTATAGTATTTCAAAGGTCACTGTATGGAGTGGAATAATGTAAAAGGGGTGTTATTTAAAGTAAAGAGCTAAATAAAGGTATTTTAGTCCATGGGTTCAAAAGTGTGGAAGAAACATATTTGTAAAAAAAAAAAAATGAGTAAAGAAATTTTCATTAACCTTCTCAAATACATATATTGGTGTTTTTCTGCTTTTCTTTAGTTCATAAATTTTAAGTTATCACTGTAATCTCTGAAAAACTTTGATGACAATCTTTGACTATTTTTGAAATGAGGTGAAGAGGACAAATATATTCTGTGTAATCAGTTGGTAATTGCCAGCATATGATAACCACTCAGGAATGAGGTAGCGCATTGATTTTAAAGCCCATTTTAAAATAAAGCAGTCCATCTAACTGGTTTGAATTTGTTCTAAAACACCGGTCTAATAACGATAGATTTTATGAGATTGACTCAGAAAACTGTTGACTATTGAAACTGTTTCCATACTTTTTTACACCTCATCCTGTTGCTCACACAGTACAATGTATTGCCAAACAGTCATTTAGCTGTGTCTGTGAGCCAATATAGGGAGGAGCTAGTGCAAGTACAGTAATGCATGTCAACTGTTATTTAAATCCTACGACTCCTAAAGTTTTGTCTGATATTTAATTAGTGCTTTTGAGAATTAGTGGTGCTCGATGAAAAGGCTCTTTAAATCCTGCAGTGGCTTCTTTGGAAGCCCTGGACATCTCTCCAAAGCCACAGCCTCTATTATTCTCTACTATAAAGCAGTGTTAGCTGCGTGTATATTCATGTCTTTAAACATAGTGCTTAAATTACTGTGAGTATTTTAGTTTATTCCGTAAGTAATGTCTTGCCTTTGCAGTGTTAATGTGAAGTGCTCAGTTATTTTCAGAACTCAACATGGATTTCAGCTCACGGTCTTTGTTCATAGACAGTCACATGAGATCTGGTGACAGCTGCAGCAAATCTGTTTTGCTTGTTCTCTGAACTTTAACCGTCTTACCCCAGCATAAACTTTTGCTGCCACCTAGTGGCAGTTCATGAATTATTCAAGGTGGGTTCCTGCAGATATATTTTATGTGTGATAAAGATGTGTTGTCAACATTATGCTACTCATAATCTGCAAAACAAAAGTCAACATCACCCACTTAGTTTCCAACTCTTAACTAGAAAAAAAAAAGTTCCTCAGAGTATGCCATTCTATTTCTTTTCTCCTTTTCTCTGCGCCACGTTTTTTCAACCTGTCCTTTTTCTCCCCCAGCGTGAATGCATCTCTGTCCACGTAGGCCAGGCTGGTGTTCAGATGGGGAACACCTGCTGGGAGCTTTACTGTCTGGAACACGGTATCCAGCCGGACGGCCAGATGCCCACCAATAAACCTGTGGGAGGCCACGACGACTCCTTCACCACTTTCTTCAGCGAGACTGGGGCTGGGAAGTACGTTCCCAGAGCAATCTTCGTTGATCTGGAACCAACTGTCATTGGTCAGTAGTGTTATAATGTGGAGCATGTGTTTTAGAAATCAAGAATAAGCAATTGCCAACAATTATAGCGTCATGGATGAATGTGATCTAATGCCATTGCAAGATAAAAGATAAGGAAATTGTAATCATCCATTTCTTTTGAACATGTTCTGATAGGTTAAAGAATAAGGTAATAATTAATGACATGTCCTATAACAGATGGCATTTGAGTTTTCTCAACTGTTGCATTTTGTCTCTCCCAGATGAGGTGCGCACAGGAACGTACCGTCAGCTGTTTCACCCTGAACAGCTGATCTCAGGAAAGGAAGATGCTGCCAATAACTATGCCCGTGGACACTACACCATTGGCAAAGAGATAATTGACTCTGTCCTTGACAGAATCCGCAAACTGGTAAGGCAATTTGGAGGTAGTCGTCTGGATTTAATTTACGCTGTCACTGGGTTGACCCTCTAACAGGGTACCATGCACCCAAATCCATGTACCAAACAGTCAGCCCTGCACACAGACTGGCATTCATACCCCTTGTGTGGTAAAGGGGTGACTTTGGGTCACTTTAGTGGTGATCTGTGCAAAAGAATGATTACTTTTACATCATGAATCAGTAAAAGAACATGATCATGGATGAAAATCATATATTTTAAGAGGAGATAGTGTCGTAAGTATTTTTATTAATAGTAATGTTTGATTTCTTATTTTTTTTAATTTCTCTTTCAAAGCCGTCATTGTTTCTCTTGTCTGTAGGCTGATCAGTGCACAGGTCTCCAAGGCTTTCTGGTCTTCCACTCCTTTGGCGGAGGCACTGGCTCAGGTTTCACCTCCCTGCTGATGGAGAGACTCTCTGTTGATTACGGCAAAAAGTCTAAGCTTGAGTTTGCCATCTACCCAGCCCCCCAGGTCTCCACTGCAGTGGTGGAGCCTTACAACGCCATCTTGACCACCCACACCACCCTGGAGCACTCGGACTGTGCCTTCATGGTGGACAATGAGGCCATCTATGACATCTGCCGCAGGAACCTCGACATTGAACGTCCATCATACACCAATCTGAACCGTCTCATCAGTCAAATAGTCTCTTCCATTACAGCCTCTCTTCGCTTTGATGGAGCCCTGAACGTTGACCTGACAGAGTTCCAGACCAACTTGGTGCCCTACCCTCGTATCCACTTCCCTCTGGCCACCTATGCTCCAGTGATCTCTGCAGAGAAAGCTTACCACGAGCAGCTGTCTGTTGCCGAGATCACCAACGCCTGCTTTGAGCCAGCCAATCAGATGGTGAAGTGTGATCCTCGTCATGGTAAATACATGGCCTGCTGTCTTCTGTATCGCGGTGACGTGGTGCCCAAAGACGTCAACTCTGCCATCGCAGCCATCAAGACCAAACGCAGCATCCAGTTTGTGGACTGGTGTCCCACAGGTTTCAAAGTTGGCATCAACTACCAGCCTCCAACTGTGGTTCCTGGAGGAGACCTGGCCAAAGTGCAGAGGGCCGTGTGCATGCTGAGCAACACCACAGCCATCGCCGAGGCCTGGGCCCGTCTCGACCACAAGTTTGACCTGATGTACGCCAAGAGAGCCTTTGTCTTCTGGTATGTTGGGGAGGGAATGGAGGAGGGAGAGTTCTCAGAGGCCAGAGAAGATATGGCTGCCCTGGAGAAGGATTATGAGGAAGTTGGGATTGACTCATTTGAAGAGGATGAAGAAGGAGAGGAATATTAAATGGCCATAAGTCATATGCCAGTTATTTCTGTTAACAAAATTATTTTTATTTATTTTTAATTACTTGAATAGTGAACTTAAAAATCTACTTTTGGTTCATTGAAATTATTATTTTTGACAGGACAAGTTTAAAACCTTTGAGGTTAGTCATTAAATC
>KV751321.1:16168181-16192826 GCA_001698575.1 Mola mola
TTGTTTTTTTTTTTTTTTTTTTTACTTGACTGCAAATTAAACCTTATGTTTCTATAAATACTCTGATTAAAAACCTTGAAAAATTGCAACTGATCAATTTTGTTTTGTACTACATACACTATCTGTCATAACATTATAACCACTGATGGGTGAAGTGAATAAAATGTCCTCACAATTCAACTTGTCATGGAGTTATACTGTATATATTAGGCAGTAAGAGAACATTTTGACGTGTTCGAAGCAGAAAAAATAGGCAAACATAAGGAACAAAGCAAATTAGATAAGGGCCAAATGGCTAGAAAGCAAGGGCAAGGTTTGACTTGAAATTTGATGGCATAAATTTGGCCAAGTATACTTTAAATTTAATTTGCTTAACTTAAGATATTGTAAATGGCTTGAACTGAAAATCTTTAAGTTTAGTAGGATTACATCAAGGTTACACAAGATGAATGTTTGTGTCAGGTGAATATTTTGTCATTTTGACATTCCTAAACGTGTGTCAGGAAAAGAAAAACTTAAGCGGAAAGCAAAGTGGACAAATAAAAGTAATAAAAACTAAAATTGAGTGGAGAATTGAAGATGGACTACAGAAATCGATCAGGGTCATCCAATTTATCTCCCCACTTCCAAAACTGGCAAAATTTAGGTGCTTTGCAGAGGCCTACTTTATGTAAAGCCAATTTTACAAAGCCTGATCTCTGCGGGCCTGTTGTGCCTGGAGTTACCGTAGGCACATAAAAACGTTATGGGAACCATAATGGGTCAAAAGTTCCACCTCTGAGATTGCAGTGAAGGTTGTAACAGCAGTAAATCAATGTCTGTATAAATGAAGTACGTGGGCAAGATGGAATGACGAGAAAAGGCTGTGATGTTTTGTCCAGTTCAACCCATAACCAAGAGATTTAAAAGTTGCTTATAGCAGTTTGCAGCTATCCTGAAGAACAGCAATTAAAAATGTTGCATTCATCCATCCATCCATTTTCTACTACTTATCCTGTTAGGGTTCACGGGGGGTGGAGCCTATCTCAGCATCTTCGGGCAAAGGCAGGGTCACCCTGGACAAGTCGCCAGTTCATCACAGGGCTGACATATAGAGACAAACAACCATCCACACTCACATTCACATATATTGTGGAGAAAACCAGGGACATACTTAACCGTAGGAGCAGTGGAATGATTGTTATTGACATATTATTCAAATGTTAAAGTGCTGCTTGTTGCACATGTAAACATAACTTTGATGCCTTTGTGTATCTCAACTCCTATGCGTATTCAGGTTTGCTATCTCAAATCACTCAACATAAATATCAGCCTAAAGCGTCTAAATTAGCCATTATAAGGCCACAATTCAAACACGCTAATAAAGGATTTGTCTAAATGAGCTGACCTTAATCAGTGTTGAAAACATCCAGGCCAATCAGTTTGTTGTGTTGTTTCAAAGATTTCCCATTGAAATGACATGACACAATGAATAAGCTTGGCAACAAATATCACTGAGGAAGAATAAGTGTTCATTGACCGTGTCATGTTTATTTTCACTCTGGTTTCTTAGTGTTAGCCTGGAGGAAGTCTGGAGTGTAAGCAAGCTGTCAGCTCTTACTATGAACTGCACTGTTCACATACAAAATGCATTCTAGTAACCATATGACTGCATGGTAAAGTAGGAAGTGAACAGACAGAAAGTAATCCAGTGTGAATACAAGGCCGTTAAGTCACCTGATCCGTAAATTCCATCCTGTATTCACTTAATCTGTTTCCACTGTACTTAATTGCATTATTGATATGCCAAAATTATTTTTTTCAACTCCCTCAAGTGTGAAAAATTTCACGGAATATTTTTAGGATTTTTCAAACTCTGTTTCTATTCATATTTATTTATGTGCATGTAGGAATAGTAAAAATAAGTAGAAATAGTACAAAAGTCTAATTGGTGTCATTTGGTGCTGGCCACAGGTGATTTTTAAGTTTTGCGCTTTCAGGATGAAAGATCAAGGTCTTTGACAGGTTAAAAAACAATTTTTTTGGACATACCAGAAGGAATTGACATAGAGAGGTGTAACTGGTGTCATTTTGTAACTAATCCCAGGGTCCATTACATAGCCAGGGTCAGCTGGCTCTGTGGTTTATGTGTCACCCTTCAGGTGGAGCCAACATGAGCTCTTTTTCACATCAAATGACCTTGACCTAAAAATCACACTTAAGAATGTGCAAAACAAACACTAATGCTGTCAGGCAAATTTCTGGAAAATTGTCTGTCTGTCTGAAAATCCAAAAAGCTCTCTCTCTCTCTCTCTCTCTCATCGACAGCATTTTCTGAGAGACAGTTTCTGCTCAAAAGCCTAGGAGTGTGGTGGGTTGTGTTCAGAGCTTGTATTTGGTAGACTGTAGTTTGAATCTTGTGGAATTCTACCCTGCTCTCAAGAAGTCGTATTCATTTATTTGTTGGTTATTTTTAGTCTAAGCAAACATTTTGATTAGGTTTTGGTACCACAAACCTACTTGGTTAAGTTTAGCTAAAGAACCTACAGCATTACGGTTTATGAACTAAAAACTTGGTTATGTTTAGGTAATACAAATACTTTATTATGTTTGCACAACTAAAACACTTGGTTCGGGTTAAGACGACCTAATGGTTTAGATTAAAAAAAATACATGTTTGTGCAATGTTTAATACATGCTGATTGATCCAAGTATCTGTAAGATGTGTTGTACTAGTCGTTTACTGGAAGCCACACCTTGCAATTTACTGCGTTTAAAGGATTTGTTCTGACTTGTTGCCATACCAGAGCATACCGTAAGAGCTCTTTTGAAATTCTTGTCGAGTGATTCAAAGCATGAGAAATGTATTGGCAGAGAAGTATTAGGGACATTGTTATAATGTTATGGCTGATTGATGTAAAGTTTTGAGCTAGTGCTGGAATCTGTGTAGCTTGATAGCTCCCACTGTGCCAATTGAGATGAGTATCAGAAAAAAAATCTCAGTAATATTTCATAATAATCATTCCTTCTTTGTTTGACAAACTAAAATACCTGTTACTTAATGAAGACGGCACTGACGTAGACTACTACATAAACACTGCCAGGAATCTAATGTATTTGGCAATGTTCAAGCGTAAATCCCACTTCAGTCCTTTGACTCCTTTCACAATTTTCGACAAGTGTTACAACCAAATTTCTGTCCGACAGATCTTCAGATCTACTGTAACTTCTCCCATATTTCAGTCCAATTAAGTATGTGTAGGATGTGTTGCACATATATTCCATCCCAACCTAAAGGTTCTGTTGTGTCTATTTCCTAATAATCCATCATTAGATTATTAGGAAATATTGGTGTTACTCATTGTGGATGGCAGTATGTCAACACTATGCAGGCATCTCAAGTCTTCAAGTGGAAAGCCTGACCTTGATCGCAACCTTGATCTGTAAGATTTATGCGTACTCAAAATTGCCATTAATCCATTGTGTTTCTGTTTTCACTGCAATGAGCAGGTCAATTCATTTATTAACTTTGAATGATATTTTCATTCTGTGCCTTTTCCTGGCCATTTGTTTTGTATTCACAGACAGGCAGGGGTGGTATCTCTGGCAGCTGGCATTGCCGGGCACCTGCAACTCATTCTGTGTTTTTAACTCGGCCTTTTCACTCACTCATTGCCAGATTCTAGCGCTCCCATTGTGGTAGTAACTGGCTAACTTTCTTCCTTGTGTGAGTAATTAAGAAATTCAGGGGATCACGTTATTCGTTCTTGTTTCCTGTGTCCGAGTGCCAAATCTATCTGAGAGAATAGTCCAGCAGGGAAATTTATTTGATTGTTTTGAGAAGAGGATCAGAAGATCAGTTGGAGAGTTCCTCAGGTTTAATTAACTGTTTAAGAAAACTGCTCGCACCTCCGCCTATGCTTTTGGGTCCACAAAAAAGAAAACAACAACTTTGACTTGACATCATTATCCTATATGTGTAAAGTGTCACACTAAAGAGGCGTATGCAATTGAAGGATATCATTTAGCGAGACTTGATATTGCTCACCAAGTTCTGGTGCAGAACATGAAGTAGGAATTGCTTTTCCTATTACTGTTATTATTCGGTTTATGTTTGTTTTGTAATTCATAATTCACACAACAATTGCTGGATGGAGTTATTTTCAACACAAGCTCGACAACACTCTCTTTGGTCTGTGTATTTTATTCTGAGAGCTGTAGTCTCATCAAGTTTTTATAATGTATATTTTGGTTCTATCACAAATACATGAAGATCATTGGTTAACAGCAATGCCCGAAGATCAATGACAAGCTTGCACCAATATGTGGTTTGCGAGCTTCTCCATCCCAGCACCTGCATAACTTCCTCATTATACAACAGAATTGAGTGAAGCAAATTATGTCCAGAACAATGTGGATTATAAACAATAAATGGTCAAATCCTATTTACAGCAAATTTCTCCGACAAAATCTGAATTCCATAGCTCATTCATAATTCATATGACACATTTTCTAAATGATAAAGAATTGGCCTCAGGGGCTTGATTACGTATTGATGATCTGATGAATCCTGCCAGGACAGGAACGCCCCCACCCACTCTGCAATCAGACTTTAAAGCCAAAACTGGCCTGACGTGTTCAGAAGGGCAGGACTCAATGCCACAAGCAGTTGTGCGTATAAGAAACAGCTGGGGCAAGATAGCTTAATTGAGTTAGGCTGATTGACTGATTGATTCATCTAGCTTGCTTACAATGGCTACAAGGTGGGGAATATGCAGTACAGGTAAAATCAGTCATGATTTCTCCGTTGCTTTAAGGACCCTGAATCCCGAACACCACAAGGTAAGTTTGAATTATATTTCAGATAAGATACAAACGTACCAAAACTTATAACTAATGTGTGAACTGGGCAACTTCCTTCCTTCCTTTTGAGTAAGTTACATCACAAATGTGCAAGGGTAACATTAAATAACTGGTGTTAGTGGTGTTAGTACAAGGAATGGGTTGGAAGTAAATTAAGGAATTAAACACGCTTGTGAGCACAACAGTGAGCCATACACTGTGTTAATAACAGGTATATACTGTATATGAATGAAGCCAATGCTACAGACAGTACTGTGAAGCCAGCAAGTGTGTAACTGTGTGTAAGCATGAATATCTGCAATCACTGCACTGTTCAAGTGCAACATCCTTTCCTTATTACTCCTTGGAAAAGCTGTCGCAATAGTTTTACGAATAGAAGTTGGCCACAGCCACAACTGCTGAGCAAGCCAATTACCTCAATATTAAATTTATGCTTGTTAGACTAGCTGTCAGCAAAGTCAGAATTAGAATCAGAATCAAAAATTCTTTAATAATCCCCAAGGGGAAATTGGTTAGTAATTTTACAGCAAAAATACCAAACAAACCTCACTCTACCTACATGTTTAGATAGGGCGAAGCTTAACCAATTCACAGGTAAAAAAAAAAAAAACAACAAATAAATAAAACAACTACAGCAAGAAAAATGTAAAGAACAGTTGAAATATAAGAAAAAAAAGAGCAAGAGCAAACGCAACAGGCTGTACATAATCTGTGAAAGTTACTCCTTAACTACTTGCAAACAGGTTTCTCCATACCAGTACCTCCCATGAACCTCCCACTTCCACTTCTCGAAGTGCAGTTATACCTCATAATGTTGCAACATCTTGTGTTGAGATGTGGCGCCACAGCCTTTAAAATTGATTTGCGTCACAAAGCACTTGCAGTCATCTGTAAGTAGATCTGGAAATTCATGGTAACAAGGGAATGTATTTCTCTTCATTGATTCTGGTTATTTCTGCCTTTATCAAATTAGAGACTTATACTGACAATCATTTATAATTGGTAAAGAAATTATTTCCCATATATGCTGTTCATCCCCAGATAGTGGCTGTTGCAGCAAGGGACCTGCAGAATGCTGAAGAATTTGCCAAAAAGCACAATATCCCTCGAGCGTATGGAAGTTATGAGGAGTTGGCAAAAGATCAAGACATTGGTAAACTGTTTTTTCAGCAAAATGTGGCATAATGGTTTGGTCTATATAGAATCAGCAATTTCTAAAGGCCTTTTGGCCTGTGACTCATTCTCAAACAGCTGGAGGAATGCTAGTAAACATCACCAAAAAAATCCATCCAGTTGCTAACAATCAAACAAACACAACAATAAACATAACCTCACTGGCAGAGATAACAATGTTTATAAACACTAATTTCTCCGTCCCTCTCTTTCTAGATGTGGTGTATATTGGAACCATCCACACTCGCCACCTGAGTACTGGTAAACTCTTTATAGAGTCCAAAAAGAACGTGCTGATTGAGAAACCACTAGCCATGAATTCACGGGAGGTGCAGGAACTTATCACTGCAGCCCGAGACAACAACGTGTTTCTCATGGAGGTAATGATTTAACCAAAGTCAAATCTACCTTTTTATTCCATTTATTTGCTTTGATTATTCCATGTCTACTTTCAGGCAGTTTGGTCACGGTTCTTTCCTATATACCATGAAGTGAGGAGACTGCTGAGCCAAGGTGAAGTGGGCGATGTCCAGATGGTGAGGGCCGAGTTTGGGCTTCCGGTCGGCCACGTCCATCGCATGGCCGACAGAAAATTGGGTGGAGGGGGACTGGTGGACCTGGGCATCTACCCCCTGCAGTTCGCCTTCATGGTTTTTAATGGCGAGAAACCTGAGTCCATTGAAGCTACAGGACATTGCCTAGACACAGGTGATTGTCTCAAGAAAGTCAATGTAACAGGGAAATATTTTAGTAGTTATACTCTTTGATGAATCTTTCATTCAGTGTACAAATACTGTCAGGGTTGTGAGCCATAAAAAAGTGAAAAGGGGAATTTGACCCAAGTGCTGAAGTCAGTGAAGGTTAAATTCACTAATTCATACAAAATCAAAAAAACTAAACTCACCACTCTAGAATATATCTTAGAAAAATGTAGAAAACTCAAGAGCAAAGGCACTCTTAAGAACACAAATAATAACTAGGGAAAAGAATAACAGAAAAGAAGTGTGAATGCTCAAGAAACAACAGTTTGGAACATTTTGCAGGTAAAAAGTTTCCATTGCAAAAGCTATCTTGATTTGGTATAAAGGGGCATCCTCAAAATGCTCATTTATAAGCAAGACATCATTCAGTAAGGATGTTTCTATGTATACGGTCTTGTGAACACTTCGTAAACGGAGTTTGAGTACAAATGCTTTCTGTTTAAATTATGACAATGTACAATGTCCCAACATCTTTTTTTTTTAATGTATAAAGCAATTAAGATCCAGGGCCATCTACCTATCCAATACATCTTTTATCCAGGTGTCGATGGTACAGCAGTTGTGGTCCTCAAATTCTCAGGAAACAGGCTGGCTGTTTGCACTTGTTCGATGACCATGGAGCTGATCAGTGATGCGGTTATTATTGGAACCAAAGGCACCATTAAGGTATGAGAAAACACATCATACTGTTAGAAATGTAAAAACCAGTCGACACATAAACAAACACAAAAGCTGGTCTACTAAAACCCAGTAAAAGTGCCCTTTCTGGGCCAGTTCAGGTATCAGCCCTTTGTGGGTGGCCTACTGTGGGGCCCCCCTTTCTCAACATGAAATGTCGAGTACACATGTGTTTGGCCCTTCAGTGACCTTAAAGGTGAATTCTGGTATTTTCCAACCTAAGCCCTATTTCTTAAAACTTCTAAATGTACACAAACACATCTTTGAAGAAATTTGCACCATTATGAAGTTCAGTCACAAGGACCCATTAGATCGAAAAGGATATGTGATGAAGTGGCAAGGGGAAAAAATGGATCCATCCATCCATCCATCCATTTTCTACCACTTATCGGAAATAAATCAATCATGCCACTCAATATATTAATACAGGTGCCTGCTAACATGAGGAGATACCTTCTATGAAACACCTGTGTGTTTTTGACTTAGTAACTGTAAAAATACTGTATAAACTAATGTTTCTGCCTTCTGGCCTTAACGGAGCTCTCCAGACACGATCAGTTAATTGCTCAAGGGGCACTTTTTTCCAGTGTTTACCAAAGACAAAAACAAAAATCAATTCTAATAAATCTATTTCAAAAATGAGTTTGTTTTTCATGAACATCAGAAAACAATGGAAAACAGTGATATGCTATGATGAGCTAATGGGTCCTGGAGACCGAACTCTGTGCTGGAGTAGTTTTCAATGTATTTCCGGAAGTCTTAGGCTCTCAAAATTCAGGAAATAGGGCTTAGGTTGAAACAAAAACCGAAATTCTCCTTTAAGTGCTTGAGCTGAAGGTAGGTGGACATACAGTCGGGTTCCTCGCCTCCCCACCCAGTCGTCATGTGGGCCATTAGGGTCACGTGAGTGAATGGGGGTTACCACTGCGCTACAGATGGCTGGCAGATGGTGCCATAGTTTTCCTCTGGAATTTAAGGATTTTGTTTAACGTTACAAAGGTGGCTTGTAATGTTGACCTTTAGCAAATAATCACTATAATATTTATATTTAGGCTCAGTATCCTTATTAATTAACACTTTAGTAACATGCTGTTACTACTAACCAGTCAAAACCAACAGCTCATTGCTTTGGATCTTTATCATGTGATCCACAATTAAAACTCTGTCAGCACCATTTAACACTTAATTCCAGCTAATTGTGATGAGAACTGCAAGGTGACTCTTTGTTTTTTTTTTCCACACCAGCTACCCCACCACATGTGGTGCCCCACAGATCTGGAGGTAAATGGGAAGAAGTTGCAGTTCCCCCTGCCAGAGACCGACATGCCTCTAAACTACGTTCACAGCTCAGGTTTACGATATGAAGCAGAGGAGGTCCGTCGCTGTCTGCTGGAAGGTACGACATGTCGTAATTCAGGGAGGTGTAGATGTTCTACACAATTGTAATAGCATATCTTGACCAATCGGTGTGTGACTTTTTCCCTTCTAGGATTAAAGGAGAGTCCAGAGATGCCATGGGCTCACTCCACCCTGTTGACAGAAACCACGGATGAAGCCAGAAGACAACTGGGAGTGATATATGACCAGGACAAACAGTAGTTTGTTTTGTCTACTCTATTCTAACTATTCTAGGGAGAGCAGTTGTGGGCTTAGGTCAGCATACAGACGGCTGGAGGTTTCCGTTGAATTACGGGTGCATAGGATCATCATATATGTTTTGGTGAATCTGGATCTCTTTTGTGAGTATGACAAAAAAAAAACAAACAAAAAAGTAATAACAGCATTCCCATTTGCTTATCAGTAAACAGGGACATTTCATCAATCATTTATTATATTTTTCACCTGCATGACATGTATAAATGCCATATTTACAATACAGCTTATTGTAATGGCGTCGTGTTATATTATATTATTTTTATTAAACCACGGATGAAGCCAGAAGACAACTGGGAGTGATATATGACCAGGACAAACAGTAGTTTGTTTTGTCTACTCTATTCTAACTATTCTAGGGAGAGCAGTTGTGGGCTTAGGTCAGCATACAGACGGCTGGAGGTTTCCGTTGAATTACGGGTGCATAGGATCATCATATATGTTTTGGTGAATCTGGATCTCTTTTGTGAGTATGACAAAAAAAAAAACAAACAAAAAAGTAATAACAGCATTCCCATTTGCTTATCAGTAAACAGGGACATTTCATCAATCATTTATTATATTTTTCACCTGCATGACATGTATAAATGCCATATTTACAATACAGCTTATTGTAATGGCGTCGTGTTATATTATATTATTTTTATTTAATTCATTAATTTCTTTGTATTTGTTACAATTTCCAGAGAGCATCTTTGCTGTGCTGGAGAGCTCAATACGCTGCAATGTAAGAAAACACAGAATCAAAGAGGCAAAATGCACACAGAAACAAAAAACCCTCATCATTTTGACGACCAACACGAGTAAATAGACAAACATACTGCAAATACACACTGGCTCTCCTGACTGGCATTCGTGCTGCTGGCAAGACCTTTCTGTTTTATGACCGATTCAAAGCACAAGTTTTGTTACTAGTTTTGGATCAGTGCTCTCATTTACAGCCCAACATCTTTCACAATTGCTACTTGCATGATTTGAATACAATAATAAAGTGATGATATTCTATCCAAAAGGTAAATGGTCAACTTCAATGTGGCATCATCATGTCAATAAAAACTAAAACATAATTGTAATGTGTTTGTACGCATCCTCTGCACTGCTGGGTTGAGGATGTGTGTGCAGCATCATCTTTTCAGAATTTGCTGCTTCTTTGCAGCATCCTCCATATTTGAAACATTGTTTAATATCATGGCTACAACATTGCCTTCAATCAGAATCGGTTTTATTGGCCAACACACTCAATGACTACGATTGACACACTTACAGAAATACAAGAGTCTGCCACAAGCTTGCTAATGTGCATGTTCAAATTAAACTTCATTGGGTCTTCAGCAACAGACGTGCTTTTCCTTTTCGCTGTTATGCACACGATACTGAACTGTATTTGTTCAGTCAAATCAGATGACAAATGTAATCTCTCCTATTTTCAAGACTTTGACTCAGCTATCAAGGACTGGATGTAGGCGACCCTCCTCCAATTAAATCCTGATAAAGCAAGCGCTCTTCATAGGCCTTCAAAGCATGTCCAATTAGAGTACAACCAACTTTTGAGAGACACGTATAATGGTGTTGTTTTTTTTTTCAATAAAGAAACATTTGTAAAGTCAAAATCCATGCGGCTTTGAGGGTCTTAAAAAAAAAATCACCTTTTATTTTCTCTCTTCTCTATCATAGTGTTCACAGCCTTCAGTGTCTCGGCTCCAGTTGGTCCTAAATGCAGTAGCCACACCTTTGACTAATGCACTGTGTAGGCCATACATAAGATCAGTATTGGCTAATCTACACAATTGTATCTATACCTTCAAAGCACTGCACCAACTGGCCACACACTATATTTGTGAATTACTTTGTCCCCTGGACACCAAAGAACAATGAGATTATCAAGTATTTAAAATATTTTTTAAAAATCAGAATGATTGTGCACCTACTCTTATTACATCCACATTCCCTGTCACCTGCCTCCATATGTTTGCCTCAAAGGTTATATGAAGCTCTTTATAGCCAGAGTAGTTGAATAGTGGAACAAGTAATCTGAGTCTTGTTTACCCTTCCCGAGACACCATCATATTTCTTAATTGTGTAATTATCGTCTTTAATGGCAGTACAGCATATTTAAGAAGCGCGTTCGAATCATTCTGCAGGTAATAAATCAATACTTACTGTATAGTTTGGTTTGGACATTTGGCTGATGGTGGACGGAAAATGTTGAGGAACTTTATTGAGGCTGTCATAACAGCTTTATTAGGCTCAGTCTAAACTCACTACATGGTAAGGGCATCCACAGACGTTCTTTATTATATACTTTGGGTCATTGACTATATCGATTGCGTTCCTTTTGTTACAGATAAAGTAATTTTATGCCACAGTTTACAATGATATCTTGAGAGGCCTGCACAGAGGTCCGGCCTCAACCTCCTTTGGGATAAACTGAGATGAAAATGTAAGCAAGCCCATACCACCCAATTTTATTGTTAGACCTCCTCGATTGGAAGGATCTGCTGCTGTGATGTGGTTGTGTGATCTCTGTCTTTTTCTGTACTGACCTCTAGTGGCCCCTGAATGAACTATCCAGTGTGGTTTTCCAGTGAAAATATAACTGTTGTTTATCCATCCATCCATTTTCTACTGCTTATCCTGTTAGGGGTCGCGGGGATTCATCGCAGGGCTGACATATATAGACAAACAACCATCCACACTCACATTCACACCTACAGGCAATTTAGAGCGACCAATTAACCTACCCCCCTGTTTGCATGTATTTGGACTGTGGGAGGAAGCCGGAGTACCCGGAGAGAACATGCAAACTCCACACAGAAATGCCCTGACCTGGGAATCGAACCCAGGACCTTCTTGCTGTGAGATGACAGCGCTAACCGCTGCACCACTGTGCCGCCCGTTCAGCAATTACTTAATATAAAATTTCATCTTATTTTCATTATAATTTGAAGTAACTCCTAGGTCTTGATTCTTGACAGACCCCAGCACCTTATTAAGGACAAGTCTTCATCATTAAAAAAAAAGTTTAAAAAAAAACTGGCCATCAGCTGCTGCTTCCTCTCGTCACCATCACCGCCCTATTAACCACAGAGCTTCACCTCACGTGACCCTTTTCTTACACGTTGTATGTTTTTGATGTTTCTTGTGAAAGAGAAGAAGCAGGTCACATTTAGGAGTCAAAATGCAGCGACCCTGAGGAAGAGCTGGTGCTTTCTTCCTGAACTCTTTCATTTAAAGTTGAAAAAAACCATAGTACAATCGGACATGCATGTGAGTCAACAGATGTCCTGTCACTCAGGCCTCCACCAGCCCAGGGAACCTGAGGCCTTAACTCCAAATCAATCTTTTGTTACTGACTCCAGAGGAGGACGGCACCAAGTCCAGTACTTGATAGACTTGTTCTGCCAAGACTTAGGTCAACGGAACTGAACATTCCTCAACATCAGCGTGCATTCATATGTCATTTCAACTCAATGTCTGCAGAATGAACAAGCTTGTGGCGAACTCTTAGCGGTAAGTTCAATGAGTAAAACAGTGAATATTCAGATCCCTTCCATATGTTCACACATTTGGCCCATAAAACGGATTCTGATAGTGGTCATGTAGCCACGACGCTACACAAAGAAATTGCAAATTGTAAACGATGAATGTTTCACTCACACACACTAATCCAGCAGTGTAGAGGATATACAATCAATATACAATCAGTGTTATTTGTTTCAATATTCTATTGTAATTATTGTTTTTAGAACATTCTAGTGTCACAGTAAAGTCGAACACTGACCATTTGGATATATTGTCCTCAGTGAATTATTTTATTCACCACATGCAAGTAGAAAGACTGAAAGATGCAACTGCTCTGAAACTACTTGTGCTGTGGGCCTTTTTGCATTGTTCACCAGATGGAACTTACTCACTATCTGTTTTCTTTTGTTGGGTGTGGTTGCAGCGCCAGTTGTCAAATTGGTAAAGTTTGTTTCCTTTGTCCATCGTTTTTTTAAGGTGGCCTTGCACAGAGCTCTCTTTATCACCACAGCTGAGATGTTCTATGACATTTGTCTCAAATAGTTGAAAATGATTTAAATGAAAACATTTCATTAACCCAAGTTTAAGAATTAAGTGTAAGAAGTCATGACAAACTTTATAGATTATATTTTTACAAGTCACAGAAGGAAAAACACATGTAAATAATAGGCAGCAAATAATGGTCAGTAAACGGTGATGATACTGTCACTGAATTTTATTCTTTATCTCTCTTGTGCAAACACACACACACACGCACGCACACTCACACATGGACGTATGCACAGGAACACACCCTGTGTTTCTCTGACATGATGTTGCGAATAATGACGCATCCATTTAACTTTATGTCTACACACACAACGTAAAAAAGATACGCATCTTTGCACTAGAGTTGCCACCTTTCAGAAAATAAAATAAGGGACACCTACCACGGCTCGGGGGGCCGTGACCAGCACGGGTCTGACTCCCGTGGGGTGGGGCGCCTGCATCAGTGGTATGTTTTATATTGTGCCGGTGTTTTTAGTAAAGGGGTGATCAAGAAAGCAATAAGTCATTAAGTTTGAAATGCTTTATTACCAATGAACACATTCTTTATTGTGCAACATTGTTGCATATAAAGTGCTGTTAATTGGGCTACATAAAGCCTTAATTACATGCATCCCTATTTAACATACAATGAGGAAAATATATAGCAAAGTGCCATATGCACACAACTTAGTTATTGCACAATCAATTACCCTAGTTGAAGAGATACTGCATGATCTACCACATGGCAGTAGCACCAGCACCTAAAAGAGATCTGTTTGGGTGGAGTGTTCAACAATTAACTTTTAAAATACAAACTAAATAAATTGAAAACTTAATGTAATTGTTAATTAAATCGAACAGTATTTGTCTAATGCCTGTCTTCTGACTCCAAAGGAAGTCAGGTCATCCAAGCAGTTAAACCACACTAATAAAAGGATCGATCGACGTAATGATCATTGACATAGAATATACAGAAAGCTCAGCAAAAAAATTTAATCTTGGAAATGTATATACATCTAAAAAATACACGTTTTCTCTTAACAATATTCATTTATTAACTGTTAATGCGTTAGTATGATTTGTTCTTTAAATTGCCATATATAATATTTATACTGGCTAAAACTACTGTAAATTAGATAAATGATTGTTAATCGCGTCTTGTATTGGTTCAATACGGGACGCGACATTTCATTGCAAAAATAAAGGACGATTCCGTATTTTATGGGACAGGCTGGCAACCCTACTTTGCACACAAATGACCTTTGAATTAAAAAAAAAAAACAAACAAAAAAAAAAAGTGACTGGAAGTGATTAACTGGTTGCCGGGCAACCGTGCGGACGCTTCGTACCCTTCCGGAAGTGCGTGGCTCGGAGGAAACATGGCGCCCAGAGCTGAGCGTACACCAGCGGTATTAGTTGCTTCGTTCTGCTCTCTCTCCTCGCTGTGTCTGTGTATTTCCTCGGTCGTGGTTGCACTGGAGGCTGCGAGCCCCGACAGTGTGTTCAGCGCGAGCCACCCGGCCACCGTAACCGCGTCAGCCGCCAGGGACGTGCGGTGAGTGTGCCGACGTGTTCGTTGGGGTGTCGCATAACGAGTGACTGTATCTGCAGTTTTATCCCGTCCGTCTGTTTGCTGTACTGACACGGCAGCTTGCAGGTGTCTCTCTACGTGCTACTCACGCGATGCGTTGTTTTTCTTCATTTTAAGAATTGAAGAGCAGGACGGGCCTGCGTCATCGTGTCTCGGTTGGCACATGACAAACGCGAACAGAAAATCACCTCAGCCTAACGTTTTCCCCGTGTGTATGATTCCCCATTATGTCAGGACGTGTTTTGTTGTTTTTGGGATGTGTCTGCGCGGATTTCACCAGTTAGATCGTGGCCCCGATCCAGGTCCTGTGATGGCACAGGTTGTGAACTTCCCTCGTGTAAATAAAGGCCGAATCACAGAAACCGCTTACATTTGCGGACATCTACCATAAGGTAGATTGAAATACAGCATGCTTTTTTTACATGGACATTTTCATTGGGATCATGGGACGATGCTTTATTATGTTTGATTCTTTTTTTTTTTTTTTGGTTTGTTATTGTGGCTTTTCAAAAGCAGGAATACAATATTAAAACAAACAAACGGTCCAATTTTCCACAAAACTTAGGGCATAAAATTAGTGAAAAGACATCTCCGTTTTGGAGTGTGTGAGAATCATGGGGAAGGTAGATTTTTTTTTTTCTTTTCCTTTTGTTGCCAGGACAAGATACTTGTGGGGTATTTGTTGGATTAAATGCAGCACGTGATAGATAATGGCGACAAAACGTAGTCAGCGGTAGAAATAGCACAAGCCACAAACCGATGCTGATGCTCGGGAGGAAAAACGTTCCGACATCAATATGTTGACTGATGCAGGTTGCCGTGATGCCTCGAGTGAGGTTATCAAACACTTGTTACAAAGATACCCAACAGAGGCCAAATATTTGGCCGTGAACTTTAATTGTCTTAAATGTCAGCAGTGCACTGAAAGAGTAGCCTTCACTGTAGATGTAATAATTGTAAATCAGCTCAAGCACAGATCGGTCTGGCTGCACAGATTTATCTATGATAGACGTGTTGGCCATAGAGGAGATCAGCAAAATCTGAGCGGCCTTTTGGTGACTGTGGTCTGATATAGCAATGGCCTTCGCTTGTGTTTCCACTGACCAGTGAGCTCGCTGCTGCTGAAACTCAAAGGGTTCATGCTGGTTTTTGTTACTTCAGGTACCTTCTGTACGATGTGAACCCCCCGGAGGGTTTCAATCTGCGGAGAGATGTCTACATCCGCATGGCCTCCCTGGTGAAGACTCTGAGGACGGCGGGAGATGACTGGGTGTTGGTGCTTCCCCCGTGGGGTCGCCTCTACCACTGGCAGAGCCCCAACATCTACCAGCTCCGTATCCCGTGGGGAGAGTTCTTCAGCCTCACGAGCCTGCAGGCCAATGTGCCCGTCATGGAATATGAGGAATTCATTGCTGGTGAGCTTTTGATTATTATGACCCAGACGGGCCTCCGTCATGTGAAATTTCTCTATCTTTCTCTAGCAAACGCTGAATGAGTGGTTTCTGTTTTTCCCCTCGGGTCTAGAGAATGGGGGCCCGTTCATTGACCAGGTCCTGGTACTGCAAAACTATGCGGAGGGATGGACGGATGGGAAATGGGAGGAAAAAGTTGATGAGCGGCCGTGCATTGAGAAGTTGATGTACTCCAAAGACAAACAGGGCTACTATAGGTAAATCAACACAATGCAAATGAACCAAAACATGCTGTTTACGGGGTGATGGGCTGTTGGCTGCATGTGTAGATTTAAATTTGACACCAGAGTTGTGGCGTTTATTCAGACAGATAATAACAGACAAAAATAAGTCTATTAAAATTCCTTGGTAGATCTTTCTTTTTCAGGCGGTGACGCACGACATTCCCAATACTCCTGTAATAGTGATATCCACCTCCGTGTGTGTGTGTGTGTGTTCCCAAGGGGCTGGTTCTGGAGCTACGAGGAAACGAGAGCGCGGAACCTAACTTGTATATCAGCCCAAGGCCACGCGTCCATCATGGCCCCAGTTCTTCAGAAGAACATCACAGTGACGTGAGTCCATAATGATATATAAAATGTCTTCGGCAGATAAATCAAAGCTATTCTTTTCAATTTCGTGTTTGCATTGAGTCTTAAGTAACACAGAAAATAATCTGAAATAAATACATTTCTGCATGTACAAACATGCGGAAAAAAATGCTTTTAATGGTCATTACAACATATCCTGCCAGTACATCAAATCAAATGGCATTCTAGTTGTATTACAAATTGCTTGCTTTGTAAATTGAGTGTGTTTTAAGAAATCAAAGTATACTGTACACCTGGAAGGTTATATGAAATGTTAAATTTGACCTAACATTGGGACCAGCGTGTCACAGGATGCGAGAGAGCAACTGGTGTTTTCAGTAATATTTCAGAGAAGCTAAAGAAGTTACATGTAATATGGTGCTACTGTTGGTTCATAATTCCAATCTGTGCATGAAATAACAGGTGTATAAACAAAATGACGCTGTTTAGAAAAGCCGGTAGACGGTCTGATGTTGTTATTTTGCTCCATCAGATCTTGATGACACTGTTCAGGACGTGTCCTGTCCTGTGTCCTGTCATTTTGCAGGTCAGTTATGCTGGACCGAGCAGAGACGCTCCTCCATGATCACTATGCTGGGAAGGATTACTGGGATGTGAGTCAACTAAAGACCTTTTTAAAAATGATGTTGGTGTTTGCTGTTAGATTCCATCTGCCTTGTAACATTTCTGTGTTCTAACTTTGCAGGGTGTCTTTGTGCACCGTCTTATCCGTAACCTGACTTCTCTGCGATTGTCTGTGTTTTGATGTAGACCCGTCGCAGCATGGTTTTTGCCAAGCACCTGAGACTCATTGGAGACGACTTCAGGGCGAAGCACCTGAACTCAACAGACAGCAGTGACCATACCTTTTACAGTGAGGACTGGACCCGCATGCAAGTGCGTCAGTGCTGGGCCAATCACTTCAGCAAATCAATCACTCACACGCTGTCTGTTCAACACCTAATGCCTCTTCATCGAGCCAATGAAATTAGTTTTTGCTGACATGAATGTTAATAGTTTACACTTAACTTTGTTGACTTTCTGGAGAAAGAGCTACCTTTAGCGTGATTCTTTTTTTTTTTTTTTTTCCTACTTCCCTGTTTTTACCTGTGTGGAATGGGTATACATATTTACCTATCATGATTATCCAGTAAAAAACATTCTTGTGCTTACCAATCAGTTGGTATTTGTAAACAGGCCTTTCAGGGTTGGCACCTCCCCTCCCTGCCCATTGAAACCACCAGCACATGTTTGACAACACTGTTTGGAATTAGGGCCTTGGTGTGTGCACTGCAAGCTACACTATTGAAGGAGCCTTACATTTGTTGCACAAATGTTGATATTAGGCTAATCATTAGCTATTACATCTCAAAAAAAAGAACAGACCAACTCTTGGCCCCTCTTCTTCCCCATTCTTTTCATTCAGTGCTCTCCAGGGTCTCCAAGCCCGAAGGCACTCTGGTTTTGGAGCGACTATTGTCCGCCAGGTGTTTCTCGTCACTATGGTTGCATATTTTCTCTGCTGTTTCCACCATTATTGATGCTTCTTATACCTGCTGAGTCACAGCCCATTTATGGTGTCCTGCCAAAGCCAGCAAAGCAATGAGCAAATGAGAAAATACAATCAGACAGTAACATCTCTGCAGTTAAACACACCACCACACGTTTCTACTGGGCCATTAAAGCTGCAGGAAATTCATGAAAATAACTGAAACCATTTGGAAGAAGGATACATTAACTAAAATTAGTTATTGCAGTAAGAAGCATTTATTAACAGTTAATTATTTGTCATGTAATCACAGCCCTCATGTTAACAAAAGTACTTATTCAATACTTTCTAACACAGTAATGTCCATTAACTGACAACTAAATAATACAATGAGAGGCATTTGGACACAAATGGCTACTTCACTCTCATCAAATATCAACCAGAATTAACTATTTACTAATGGTCTTTGTGACCCTTATTGTAGCGTTGAAAACATATCTCTTAAATGAAATTTTATTTATGCATAACGGCACCGAATAAGCTTGTCTTAACGGCAACAAATCATTTATTAACCCCAATTAACCATGTATTAATGATATTTGCGACCCCTTATTAAAAAGTTTAAAAGAAGTGTCCCTTAAATAACACTTAACAGCGTGGTTATAAACTATTGAATAATACACAAAATAGTATCTTAGCAAGACTCTTACTAAATGCTTATTACTGCATTAACTAATGTCAGTTAATGTAGCCTTATTGTACTGCGTTTCCTCTATTGCTATAAAACTAAACCTCTTAACAGCAGCAATGCACTTGTAAATGGCCATTTAGCCATCGGTGTGTATGTACATGCTGTTTAAGTTCTTACTTTGTACAGACTATGCGATCACCTAAAACCAACCTTTGCTTTCAGACTTCTAATGATTACATTTTCAGATTGAGGAGTGTTCTTTTCCTTTATTTACTCCTCAGGCCAAGCTAGGCTCAGCTAAAGGTGGTCCATATCTGGGTGTGCACCTGCGCAGGAAAGACTTCATCTGGGGTCATAGAGAAGATGTACCCACCCTCAAGGGGGCAGTGAAAAAAATGCGCAGCTTGATGAAGAAGCACAAACTCGACAGAGTTTTTGTTGCGACTGATGCAGATGGGGAAGGTAATGACGCACCAGCACGGGTTTACAATTCATACGGTATTTTGTGCACTGTCGAATTCTACATTCATTTCTTTAGTTGAATGAGTTCTCTAAAACTATTTTTTAGGAAAAAAACAAAAAAAATGTATTTTTTGGTTTTCAATCAGATGATAAATGTATTCAACTGCATAATAAAAAAAAATACTAGGACCAGTTTTAAGAGTAAATATAATATCAGTAAAATCAAAGCCCCTAAATTTCATGAGCCTGTGTCATCTCTGTGATCATTTAGAGCTGAAGGAGCTGAAAAGGTATTTGCCAGAAATGGTGCAGTTTGAGGCGTCGACAGAGGACCTGGAGCTCTTTAAAGATGGAGGCGTGGCCATTATTGACCAGTGGATATGTGCTCATGCCAGGTAAATTAGTTATCATGATTTTGTAATGTGCATTTATTTCATTTTTAAGTTAAGCAGTCAGCTAATTGGTATCAGACAGATTGGTATCAACATAATAACCTCCTCGTGTAACCAGCTTTTGAAAAAGATATTTTAACATAAAAAATGTACTCAGGGCAGCTTGCTGTGCGTCTTATGGCATATATGTTCATGTAACTGTCCCAACATTCCAGGTACATACAGTCATTCCTTTTTTTTATTCTTATATTTCAGATTCTTTATAGGAACATCAGTGTCAACCTTCTCGTTCCGGATCCACGAGGAGAGGGAGATCCTGGGTTTTGACCCCAAAACTACGTATAATCGTTTCTGTGGGGACTCTGAGAAAGAATGCGAACAGCCCACGCACTGGAAAATTGTTTACTGATGCCACCTCAGATTTTCCTGACACAAGTGCCAAAAGCATTTGTAAAAGTGACATTAACTTGTATGAAATATACAAGACATTTTAACTGTTTTATAGTGTACCTCTTTATTGTTGTCGTAGTTGTTAATGGTTCGTGCAATCAGGTCTTTTGTGACCACTGTGACTGAGCCTATAGCACAAAAGCTCAAGCCAAACATGTGTTACTGTAATGTAAATCTGCATATATTTTGCAGGTTTTATGTTGACTGTGGATCCCCAATGAGATCCAGTTATTTTACATAATTTTTTTGATATGTACCACTAAGGAAAAAAAGTGTTTTCTAAAGACTACCACAGACAGTGTTGATTAAAAACTTTTCTCGGTTTGAAATTTCATGAGATTCAGTGATGTTGATCATCAAATCTATTCTTAGTAAAAAAAAAAAAAAAATGACACCACATAAGTTTGAAGATAGTGCATGCTGGTGAGTGGACGAGCATTAAACTGGTGAGAGGAAAATGTTTTATGTGTATTTTGTCATCTGCTTTCACTGTATTTTAGTAATTCTCGAAAAACAACAGAAATTAAAAAAAGAAATGCCATTATAGTGCCACTGCCTTGTCAATGTCAGCCAGCAGTTCTGCTGTTATCTTAGTATTAAAAACTGTAAAGTATGAGCATTGTCTCAGACGGTTTGTACTGTAGGTGTATCGTGTTTAAACAAGACTGAAAACAGTTAATTGTGCAATGGGTTGCAACTCCACCAACCCTCCATTTTTATTTAAATATTACTCTTATAAAGTCTCAATGCCATTGTATAATGATTGTTAGAGCAAATATCTTAAGTTCCTTAATATGTAAAATAGCATTTCCATATGATCTAATAGGATATATTATTAAAAATAAACACACAAAGACCAACTACTCCGTGCACGTATCACTGAAATATTCCTTCCAATTTTTTGTCCTGGTTATGATAGCGTTGGTGGATGTAGTTGGTCTTTTAAAAGAGCACAAATCAAATAGAAAAGTATTTGTGTCACAACCTTTAGATGTTTATGGACCCCGGGCTCCACTGCGAAGATGTACTGCTTTTCAGTGGCATTTTCCATTAATTGTTATCCTCCTACATATCATCGAGATGAGAAAACCAGTAGGGATGCTTCGTTGAGGAAGTTCTTACTGTCGCCTTCAGGTTGACAAAACAAAGGCTTAATGAGTCAAGCATGTCCTCTGTTTTGTCCGTGGACAAACCCTGAAACTTCATTCCAACCAGTTTTAGCTTGACTGGCTGTTGTTTTAAAGTGTAGCTGGCTGATAAAGACCTCTGTTCCTCATGCTGAATCTGGAAGAACGCGTTCTGAATGGAAAATGTCACGTTCATTACGAGGGACCGCATTTATGCCCTATAGCGACGGTATATGAGGGAGTGAAAAACTGGCTTTAGCTGTAATGGCACAAGCCAATTTTCTAGACCTCTTGGCAGTAGATAGATATTTAAATAATTCACCTTTTCATTATTTACTTTTATACTTAAGATGTTCAGAAGCTAGAAAAAAAACTCCCTGCCCTGTTTTGAATATTCCCAGTGGACCTCCTCCCCGGAGAACCCCTCCTCAGCAACACCTCACCAGCCAGTGGAAGAAAACCCGTCAGTTAGAACTGTTTTATAACCTTTGTTTGTTTGTTTACAAACTCCCCCACAGCTCGCATCACCGAATCACTGCGCGGTCACGTGACGCCGAGCCGCGTCTGAGCCGGAGCCTGAGGACACGCCCCTTTCTCCCAGGCTCCCTCGGTGATACTGGTGCAGCTCACAGCAGGAGCACGGCGACAAACGGATGCCTGCGTTTAATACGCACAAATAAAGAAGTATTCTCCATTTCTGTTTTTTAAAAAAAAAAAATCTTTTTAGGTAGTTGTTTTTTTTTGTTGTTGTTTTTTTTTGGTGGGGGCGAGGGCTTAATTTGTTTTGTTTTTTACTTTCATCGCGGACTCATGGAAAGGACATCCTGCTAGGGGGCCACCTAGCGCAATGTCCTCCGTCAGATAGCTCTCAAGTGGACTCCTCAAGAGGACAGGACCGACAGGTGGGCCGTTACTTCTTTCAGAGTGCAAATATCACTGAGGAATTGTGTCATTTTTCTCTCGTTCAAATATGACTAGTAAATCACGAATTGCTAATAGTTAATTGATTTAATTGTCTGATGACTGCGAATGATTGACTATTCCACATAGTTGATAATAACATTTTATCCGGGCCCCTTGTGTTCATTTCAGCCTCATCTCCTGATGGCTTTCTTCCACCAACTGCGACTTCTTCTCTGGAAGAACTGGCTTACCATCATCAGACAGCCAGTGAGTGGCACCAACCTGCAGTGGGAACTGTGGTTTTCATGTTTTCAGCCTAACCATTAGCTAAGAAAGAATGTAGGAAATTAATTGCAGAAATGATGATGATGATGACTGTTGATGATGACTGTTGATGACTAATTCTCACTAGAAAATTTTTGCTTGAGTGCTTGAGTTGAAGCTTCTTCCTCTACAACTGAAACGCGTAAGACTACCACGAGCAGGATGACTGAGACCCTGCAGAGATATTTTTTTCTTTTGTTTTTGTTTTTTGTTCTAGCTATGGTCCCTGAGTCTGATCATCTGGCCTCTGGTCATCTTCATCATCATTGCTGTGACCCGCACCCACTTCCCTCCCATCATAAAAGACACATGTAAGTATGAAAAGGAGAAAAAGTGTCTTTGTCCATGTCACAGTGCCAATTCTTACTATTATTCAGTCACAAACAGAACCGGGTTACGTACAGAGAAACAAAAAATAAACTTTAGCAAAGAGAATACATTTTTTAGAAGGACCCTGTATTTTTTTTCCTAACGAAAAAACCCAAGTGAAGAGGAAGACAAAGTCTTGAAACAAGGAGAACTAAAGGGACAAGTTGATCAAAGTTTTCAATACCACAATGCTGACTTGATGTGGGCTGCTGGGTTTTGTTCGGCACCGATAAAAGGCAGCGGCTGCTTTTGAATCGACATTCAGATTTCACAATCAGAGCGCAGACATCCATCCATCCATCAGGTGTGAGCCTCTCCCTCTATTGTTTGTGTTTCTTTGTTTTTCTTAAAGCTGAACTGACCTTTCACATTTATTTATTTGCTATAAATGTGCCCGAGAGTTGAGTGTTACATAACCAAACGTGTCCATCACTGTGTTTCCATTTATGGATGCACATCAATAGTTATAGAGGGAGGGGTAAGAATTTCAGCCAGTGTATTTGGACAATCACTCCATGTGCTTAAGTAAGTAAATAACTGCAGCTTTATAAAACAATCACCTCACAAAAGTACATTTGATGACAGTCAGTATTTCTTTAAGAGGACTTAATCCCTCTGGTATCCGTCCCCCTTCTGTTTAGCCAGTTTCTTTTATGATGAATCATTTTCTGTGAATGTAATTTAATAACCAAAGTGCGCCCTAATGCAGGATATTTCCAGTCAATCTGAACAAAGGTTCCTCCACTTTCAAGTGTTGTTGGTGGATTGTTGAAATTCAAGATGGGTATGCGCAGTAACGCACCTCACCCAAACCTGACAGAAGTAATCAATATCTGATCTCCCTGCAGGAGTGTGGAGTGGATGGTTTGTGCCACCGTTTGTCACCAAGCTGCTCCTCTTGATTATTACAGATATGTAAAACTGCTACGATCCATAAGATCCCCATATGCCTTGTTGTGTTTGGAGGCATGAGCTCAAGTGTCATGGTTGAATGGAGACGAAGTCACTTCTTTGTGTCACATGTCTATTTAAGCCCTTGCCTCATTATTGATGATGTTTAACACTCATGAGTCATTTATTTGAAATTTCACAATTTTTTCTGCAGCTATGTAAACTGTACATGAATTCTGTGCAATCAATTATGTGAGTGCATTTGTTAACCTGGTAGTGCATTCACTCAAATCGGTTAATATGCTCTTCACGGTCTTCCACAAATGCATAAATGACTAAATGTGTCGTTTTCAGACAAGTGTATTGTTCCAAGATGAAACTGATTTCTGAGATAATAATGACGTGAGCAAATCCTCTAAAGGTCACAGCAGCTTATCTGCAATCTGATCTTAAGTGTTTTTGCGTCTCTGTTTCTTTGTTCAGCTGAGTTTGAGGTTTGGGAAAAACTAAATACGTCAGTTAATTATTGATAGTGATCTACAGAAATAGAAATCAAAAATAGAAAAAAACAAATACTGATGATCTTGTCAGAAAAAAACAGAAAGGATACTTATTGTTAAAAACATGTTGGAAACAGTTTTAGTGTTTTTCCAATTCAAGGGTTTCCCTTTTAACTTCTTTTTAACCTCGTTACGTAACGTTTTTGTTTATTTTTTTATTTTCATTATTATGTTTATTGGGAAGTCAGGTATAAAAAA
>KV751321.1:16193052-16211368 GCA_001698575.1 Mola mola
TTTACAAAAAAATTAATAAATGAAAAAAAGGTGAGAGACAGATAGAGAAAAGAGTAAGAGCGGGAAGAAATTACAGGAAGACGAGAAAGAAAAGCGTGAGAGAGAGAAAGGGGGGGCTCATTCATTTAACAGAAATTAGAGAGAATTAAAGTAGGTTAGGAAAGAATACCATTTCTTTTGAATGTCATCAAGTTACCTTTGACAGGATATCTGATTCTTTCCAGTTTTAAGAAGGACATCACTTTACTTAGCCATTGAGTACTGGAGGGAGGTCTAGTAGACTTCCAGTGGAGGAGCAGATGACGTCTTGCTATTAAAGACGTAAAAGCCCAAACATCTAATTGTTTGGGATTTCTTGTTTAGTTTTAAAACATCTCTTAATGATTGTGTTTCATTCTTACTGCTACAGTAACAACTTTTGTCATGTCCCCTCCAGGTTATGTGGGACCGCGAAACCTCCCCAGCGCGGGCTTCTTCCCCTTCCTGCAAACCCTCCTGTGCAACACAGACAGCACCTGTCATAGCAAACCACGCCTGATGAGCCCACCTGCATCGAATTCAACTCAGGGACACCCAGCAAATGCAAGGTAACACGGTTCATCCCCACGGATTGAATGTTAACCTTTATCTGGAGTATAGCGCAGGTCAAATATTTACGAGGGATGTGATTTAGTGCGGTCTGGCGTTTACAAGTGCCTACACGTTTAATCAGAACAGTGGTGGGACAGGTGCAGAAGTGATTATACGTCGAGCAGTTGTCTTTTGTAAGAACTCTGTTACCTCTTTGAGGAGTGTTTTTTCTTATCCCTGTCCAGAAAATGGATATTTTCATGAAAGTGGAAGCTAGTAGGGCAGATCCAGGTTGTTTTGTTGTGGGAGTCGCCTCCCTTTAGTCTTTAGAGTTTATAATTTGTTCGATGCTTATGTCAATCCCGGCTTCTTTAATTTTGTCGTGGACTTGTTTGAAGAAGTCATTATCTATCATTTGCCGACCATCTTGGCCTTCAGTTATTTTCAGTTCTTTCTCAGAAAGTGCGCAGCCTGGAAAAAAAATCAGGTTCACTGTTAACACGGTACAGTTTTTCTTTTGATTGCTTTATGTAAAAGTTTATCCCACCCCTCTGCAACAAAATCGAATTTCTTATGGTTTGGAACTTTGTATTCCTGAAACAATTTTTATGTGGAGCATTTTTATTCTGTTGTCTTTTTTTTAGGATTATTAGGATTCATGAAGGAATGTAACGATTCACTAAACTCACAATGTGATAGGATTCAAAATAATGGTTTCAAGAGTCATGATTTTTTCCTTTCTCCTTAAAGGCCTCTACGTCCTCCGCAAGAACAGAGAAATTTGTTCTCTCCCAATGCTCCCAAACCAGGGTTGCGAGAAAAGAATGATGTCATTATTTTCTCGCAGCTTGTCCTTGACACATCACCTGGACATTTTTTTTCTGTTTTTGCGATGTATGTAGAGGGTTTAAGTGTCTTTCTCTGCACACTTTATATCTACAGTACTTTACAGCAGCACTGTGTATCAACAACGGAAGTACTTCTTCATCTGTGTGTTTTCTGGTGGCACAGTGGAAGTAAGCGCGTTATGCCACAGATAGCCATCCATGTGAAATAGTGCGCTGTGTATTTATAATTATACGGGATTAAATAATTCCTCGCGGCCAATAATTTTAGTAATCGAATTACTCAAATTATCCTTTCAGCCCTAGAATTAAGCATGAGACTCCTAAAGCAGCTGTGCTTCCCCTCCCCTCCTTGTTTCTGCTCTGTAGTTCCACCCTGGGTTTTAAGACCTTACCTCACTGAAATGACAGGCTTTGAGTCACTGCGGTGCTGTGAAAAGGCCTTAACGTGAGGTCACAGTATATAGTGTCTGACTATAATGTGTGACCACTCACTTAACATCTCAACTGGCTGGATAAATCATGTAATCGTCTACTTTATGAAAATTCAAATTTTCAACCGGCTCACCTTGCACATTATATTATTACATCCCTAGCCCCAGGTAAACATACCAAATAATATTAGTCATTATTACAGCATCTCCACTGTGTAACCTTGAATATACTGAGTGTTTCTATTGGTCTGTTATCATGTAAAAAGGCAAAAGTGTTCCAAAGGCTCTCGATTCATGAAGGAGAGACACAGTTCAGTGTAGCGGCATCACATGAGATGATGAATCAGTGTGATCATGGAAACAACAGACGTCTCTGTGGAGAGTCCATCCATCCGTCCATCCATTTTCTAACCCTTATCCTGTTAGGAGTCTTCTTTGCCTAATCACAACCCACAGTTTTTTTAAAAACAATTTTCATCTACTTTTTAATCACAGGGCTAAAAGCATTTCAATATTTTGTCAATATTTTTAAGAATTGCTCTGTTTTTTTCTGTTGGCTTTATTCTATTGTCTCTTATACAGGAGTGAGTGACTGATTGTGACCACTCCCATCAACAGATGATATTACATAATGTGTTTTTCTTCCCAAGTGTGAAATAACAGCCTCAGTTTGTGGAATGGCTTATATTTGTTCTCTCTGCTTTTGTTACTGAATCAGTCTTGCCGTGATGAAAATTTAAATTCCAGACACAGGAAAGATAGTGCTAGATACAGATAGTGAACCTGTTTGACTTACCCTCAACCTGCCAAAGAGCAACAGTTTGCGTAAACCTCAGATCACCTCCTTTTTGTTTACAGTTTTGTTAACAGTTGGAGAACTGGTTTGGTTTAAGTCCTTCGCCTCCCTTGGCTAGCTAACCTTGGCTTCAACGCTGGAGCTGGCTGGAGAGAATTTCACTGTCTGTTACATTTTGGAGGATTCAGCTCAGGATAGAAGGACTACGGTCACAAACAAACTTGAGTGAAGGTTATCTTTCTGAAGCTTGCTGGTTGGTAAGCAGGCTTCAGCCTTCCTGCTTAAGGGCTGGGCTGGATGCTAGCAAGTGGCTGTTGCTGTGGCTTGGGCAGATTGTTAGGAGCATGGGACTGAGGCTTAGATGCCAAGGGGAGTGGAGTGACAGATTCAGGAAGTGGAAATATGTACAATAACTCTCACTGGAAATGTACAAACGTGAGCAAATTTTTTTTCTTTGACCAAATATTCTTGAGTAAAGTATTTTCTTCTCATAAAAAAATGTCCTGAGTAACCTAAAGTCAAACAAAGAAAAGGGTAAGCTATCTTTTTCCACTGGGTCCATTGTTTGCTGTGACCCATTGTTTTTGACATGGTTCATATGTCCATTTGGTGTTTTATATGTACTACAACACCCATCTTGACTGAAGTAAGCAGTCATTGGCTGAGAGTTTCTGCTTTTATTCTGGGATCTACAAATGATTGTCTCCATAAAAACTAGTTTTGACAGTCCAGGTCCTCTATGTAGAAAACCTAAGGAACTGATTTTGATGACTTGCTGGGGCGGGGCTTAATATTATAAAAATCAAACTTACAATTCTGAAAAATCAGGTTTTAAGCAACTTTATACATGTAGCTCTGTTTCGTGTTGCTCGGAATCCATGTTCAAACATGTATGGCTGAATTACTCCAGTGTTAGAACTTGCCACTGTGCAGCGTATAGTAGTCTAGTTTAAGGGTGTGCTCACACTTGGCCTAATTGTTTGGCACCATACCAAAGCATGATTGTCCCCCCTCCCATGTTCCCTGCTGTCCATTTGCTGTGACGCAGATTGGAAAGAATGGTCACATTGATCATACGTCATGTCTTGTGTTTCGATGCTTGAGCTCTTGCGTGAGCTAGTACCGTGCCAAAGCACACCTCCTCCAACCGTGCCATAGCCAAGCAAGTGCACTGTGCTTGAGCATGGTATGGAGCACTCACAGTAATGGGAAAAAAAAAAAAAAAAGAGGACTTTCTGAGTCAACTGTGCTTGGGCAAGGTACAGATTGCTTAGTGTAAATACAGCCTAAAAAGTGGAAGATGACAGAGCAGGTAAGCTCTAGTTTGCTCTGGCTTTTAAGGGTTTAATCAATGGCTGGAGGAGCTCTTTAAAGGATGAAAAAGTGAGGGAGACCCTCAAATTTAAACAGGAAATACTGAATTAAAAGCCAAAATCATGATAAGCACACAATTAAAATCTCATATAAGCAAATGTTTATACAAACAAAACAAAATACTTCTGTACCTTATGTACGTAAATGTTCTCAGTCATCCAGGTCATCTTAGTCTTGGAGTGTTTAGTAGGAAGCAACTGGACTTCAGTTCTGAACTGAAGAAGCCTATTCGGATGAGAGGCGAAACGTCTTCAAACAAGATAAGAAGTCCAGTTGCTTCCTACTAAACACTCCAAGTATCTTATGTAATTAATCAGATGTTCAAATATTGTGTACTTTTAATATTTCTGCATGTTTCATACTCTGTTACCCATAGCTCTACAGTAGCTAACCAACTGCCCCACAACACATTTAAGGGAGTTTTAAAATTTCTTGAATTTGGTTGAGTATCTTTTCAGTGTCTCATCTGATTGACAGGTCAAACTCTCTGAAGAATCCAGTCCTGGCAAACCTGATAAATGGAGATTTCAAATTAGCTCTACCCAGTGGTGAACCTGAAACGCTGATTGAACTCTTGAATAGAATTCTGGGTATGTTTTCCTCATTCACATTAATTTTTCCATATTTTCCTTTTCCATGGCAAAAATTACATGTTACAAAATAAAGTTTCCCATATCCAGTTTAGAGTAAAATTTATACACTTTGAAGGATTTTATTATATTTTCAAATCAGACATGTTTAAATAAATTTTATGACAGCAAAACCAATTGATGATGTTTTGTCCCTGAGATGTAAGAAGGTAAACTGTACATTACAATAGCTGAAGTTTAAGCTCCCCTCAGGCATCTCTTCCAAAGTTACAATGCAACATGCAGCTCTGTTACATAACTCATATATATATTACCTCAATATTTTGTTGTTTTTGTTTTTCAGTCTATTTTGTATGTTATACTGTGTCCCTATGTACCTGCCACTTTGTTATCTATGCCAGAGAAGTTAGGCTTTTTTATTAATTTTAGTTTAGTTTTTTTAATTTTAGTTAAGCTTTTTAGTTTTTTATGTTTGTTTTTATGTTTGTTAGCGTATTGTTATTATTAGTGCAATGATGATGATGATGATTTTTTACTGTTATTCGTAGGAGAACTCAAAAATTTACCGAAATATTTCGATACATTTTTCAGCAGACTTGGGAAATAACCTAAGGGACAATTGCTTAGATTTTGGTTTTGTTCTAGATTGCTGTCCTGATCCAGGAATTTTTTTAAGATTTTTTGCCATTCTTACAGAAGACCAATTTCAATATTTTTGCTTAGAATTTCACAACTTGGTAAACATTGGCAAAAGTCTGCACTAAGCACTTTTTTAGTTTCCATATGTGCCTGCAAATTGTGTTAATGACAACAAAGTTGAAATTTTATTGAATTAGTAAAAGTAGGACTTTTTTCTAAGGACTTGAAACAGGTGAAACATCTAGCTTCAAGTTAAAACTACTTAAACTAAAACAATGTTATTGTTGTATTTTGTTGTTGTTTTTTTTTTTTTTACAAATTTAACAAGATGTAAGGGGTTTTAATGTCCATGTTAATGTAATGAAACATGTAACGGATGACGATCTTTTCATCAGCTTTTTTGCAATAGAGGAAAATAACACAGTAAAAAGAGGAGCCCCTTCATTTGTTTGCAATATTAGGTGACTCTGATGTTAAACATTGCTTTAAGTGCTCCACAATATGTTCTTGTGTCTTGTGTTAAAGGTCCTGCTTCCAACGACAGGTCTTATAATGTCTCATTCATGAACACCAACACTACTCATTCTCTGGAAGATCAGGTGGGTATTGTTAAGATATAACAAAAAATGAAAACCCTGCTTAAAATAAGGAAAAGCCAGTTTCTTTAAAGGTCATAGTACAGAAACCTTGCTTGCCCTGTTATGTGAAGGTTGATGTAAACTGCAAATTAAACCTTTTTATCTGGAAGAAAAAAAGCTAGAGGAAATAAGTGACATTGTCATGTTTGCATAGTATGGCAAAAGTGCTATTGTAGCAATAAAGAACAAAAACTATTTCAGTAATGGAATTTAAACACTGTAGGAAAGTATTCAGGCCACTAATTAAAATAAAGTAAAATTACAACAGCATCCTCAAAACTCCTCTAAAGAGGCAAGTGGTAAAATCAAAGCACGACACGTGACTGTAAACAGTTATGCAACACACAAAGTAAATAGTGAAAACTCTGGTTAACCAAACTAAAACACACAAGCTGTGATGTTATTATGAAAAATAATACTATTATGATTACCATTATTAAAATGTAATTAATTAATGTCAAAATTCAGAGGTTTTGTGGCTTGTTAAAAATTGGTCTCATATTTGCTTTGGTTACAAATGGGTAAACAGCCATAACCTGTGTTCACATTCAGTCTTCCTGTTTGAGTGAATAGACTAGTAAAACTAGGTGTCTGAACTGTCTAATGTTAGCTGACATCTTTGAGTATGTGTAGAAATAATAATATTTTTTATTGTAACTCACTCTATGTATGATTGCTGTTGGGGTTTGAAAGAATTTGTGTTTTAAAGATATATATTCTCTAAATGCATAGCTGTAATAATCTAAATCTGTATGAATTATGTTTCTTGCAGGAGGCCTTGAAGGAAATGCTGGAGTCATTGCACCTGCTGAAAAGAGTCTTTTGCAACATGGCGCTGCCCCTGATTAACACAACCTCACCCAGCCCCCTCTCTTATAGTGTGGTGGCTTTCTGCAATTCCAACAGCACTGTGTTTGAGACGTCGCTTCAGACACTCAACCAGGTGTGTGTCTGTATACACACACACAGAATGTGGGTTTGTGCCTGCATATATCCGCATGACTCTATCAGGATAGAAGTTAAAACTTCTTTTATTTTTGTTTTGTGTGAAATATTTCTTGTAACGACTATGAAATTGCCTGTGGTTGTCAGATACTGATGGAGCTGATGCTGAAAAAGCCTGAAGAGATGGCGACGGTTGCTGGGATGGCAGTGGTGGTGATCCAGCAGCTGCAGAATAACTCCTCACTGTGGGAAAGCCTGCTAGATATTCCTCAACTCTTTCAACCTGCTTCTGTTGATCAAGTGCTGGGCAGCACAGAGACCCTACTTACCAACATTGAGAGGTAATGTATTATACCTTCAGTGATGGAGAAGTCTGAAATTTAAGAAAGGGAAACTATGTAAAGGTGTTAATTTGTTTTGTGGTTCAGACAATTAAATGTTGGAACTGCATGTGCACTCTGCAGTCTGACACTTCAAATCTGATTCAATAGTCTTTTAAATTTTCTCTGTGCGGAATGAAAATGTGATTTTTAGAGGCAGGGCCTATGGGCATCATTTTTGTCATCACAAATGACCAGTGGTAATTCTGAGTTTTTAAGTTTCAGTTGAATTCTTTATGGTTTGAACAATTGTGAGCTTAAATTAAAAAAAAAAAATAGTATTGAGCTTCTCACATTTGGTCAAGTCTTGTTTGCAACCTATAATATCTGACACTTCAGGGTTTGGAGGAGCAGGAGGATAAAATCTGTCTAATCATTGTCTTGTTTGTCTTATCATTATTTCTGTCAAGCGTATGCTGTGTGTTCTCTCTTGTTTTGGCCATTAAATTTCCCCTGTGGTGTTTCCAGTGCTCTCCGTGTCATCCAGAATCATATCCCTGAAGCTGGCCCCCACCTTTCGAAAGTAAATCAACTACTGGTTGGAGGCATCAGCCTGCTGCAATATGTTCGAAACTGGCCTGGCAAAGGTATCTTGCAATCACAACCTCAAAGACTTAATATAAACGTTTTCAGATTTTAGTTTCATAATATATATAATAATTGATAACAATAGCCAGTAGCATTAATAATATAGCAGTAATTATTTGTCAGTTCTTGCTCTATTTTACAAACAGCGACATAAATTTAGTTCAGGTTTGACGTCAGAGAAATGTTGTAAGTTAAGTTTTGTGTTGATACATTGCCACAATGTAACATCTGATCTGATTATGATTAGATGAGTCCATTACCCTCAGAGACATCGTCATGTTGAACAATGACTCGCTAAGTCAGATACTGAAAGAATATCTGCAAATCAAGATACCACTGGACAAGGTATGTGTTAACTGAAAGACTCCTTTCTGTCTCCAAACAGCATATCATTTCATTATCAATTAAAAGAACAGAAGTTTGCTAGACTGGTTTTATCTGACTTTGCCAGCAAAGTATTCTCTTGTGCTGTGTTTGAGTTTCGTTCTAGGTTGAGAAATCGCTCATCTTCACACAATCGGCATTTTAGGTCACTACAAATATACAATATAATATTTTTCAAAACGCCTTCTGAAATGGATCCTTTTAAAAACTCTGGTTTCTGTGTCTATGTATTTCGACATGACGATTGCACAGCTCAATTCACACATATCCGTTGTAGTTTTTCCGTAAGGACCATGCAAGACAGACAACTGTAACAGCTTTGCATCGTTTTAACATTGTCCACACAAATTAATCCCCTTTTGCGTTTTATGCCATAAAGGTTTTTGATCAAAGGTTAGAGAATATTTGTGTCAAATGAATTAATACTTTGGTACATTTTTAGTCATTTCTGGGGAAAGGGGAAACAGTTCACACTGTTGCATATGCTCAGAATGCTCCTCTGTTTTCGACATATCACTGATGTGGACTGTATCGCCATGAACTGGCATGGCGTGCCTGCTGTTGTTTAACATGTCCTCACTTTATGACGCTACAATGCTTTTTTCCTGTGAAGTTTCAAAAAGTTTTTGTAGACTAAGAAACATTATTCAACTTGGTGATTAGATAATGACTAAATTTAATTTCTTTCAATGCTAAACTAAGCTTACTTCCTTTCGTCATAATCTTTACATTTAATGGACCAATATTAGATTTTTTATTATTCAAAGCACAATATGGTGTACCTCTTAAAATGTCAACCTCTTTAATGTAGCACTCTTACTTCTGTTTATGGCCATTAAGGAATTAACCACTTTAGAGGGTTAACCATAGCTTCATTTCACTTACTGTAATTATGTTCTTCAGGCTATCGCCCTGGCACTGGACAAAGAAATGGTGAAGCACTACATGTGTGAAAACAGCAATGACTCGCTGATTCTTGGATTGTGCAGAGCAGGGCTTGTGGACACACTTCTGGGCTGGATCAGCCCTGACCGGTTGGCTCAGCAGGTAGATCAGAATGACGTCAATGTTGTCTTTAGCAATAACATGAAGATAACAGACATCAGATATAATTGTCATATGTGGGTGGCTTTGTCCTTTTCTGCGGTCTGCTGTACTCTCTTTGTCGCTGTCTCTCACAGTGCTTGCCTGTTTTATTGTTCCTCTTTTATATTCTCAAATGCCAACTTCACAGCTAACGACATTCAGAGCGTACTGAATCATTAGTCTGTAGCTGCAAGAAAGCTGTTGACCATAGAAACAAGTTACTACTCTCAGCTTGCACCTGTGGAGCAGAACGCTCAAAGAAATCCAATTAGCACGACCACTACGGTATTCATGTTTTGATGAGAGAATTCTTAAAAAGACACTGTGAACTAACACCGTCATCACATCAGTTAACAATCTAATGCTGGCACATGGCAGTAATGTACCTGTCACATCAGTCGTGTCACCTACAGATTCAGTGCCATGGATAAAGTAATGTTAGTTATTAAAGGAATTAATAGTATGCTTAACTTGTTGTGTTCTGAAAGCCCTTTGCACAGTGTTTTGTTTTTCAAAAACATTTTGGCTGTATAAATCACATTTTTTGCAGTTTAAGAAAAGACACTGCAGACCAGCTCATTTGCATTGGTTAGAAAGATATGTAAGAAATACTGTATAGATTATATACAAAAACATTTGATTTGTAAAAAAATATTTTCACCATATTATGACAAACTGACATTTAACAACCCTATTTCTTTCTGCACTTTCAAATGTAACTCGAATGTGGTAAAAATAAAAATAAATAAATAAATGCATGATTACAGTAAATGAAATGGATCTTGCCAAAATCATGTTTATTTTTGAAAATCGTATCTCCTTCCTCACATGAATTATATTGTTACCAGATAATCCTGACCTGGAGTAAGCATGTTGCTGTTGATGACGTGACCTTCGTCAAAGGGCTGCTGCACAGTCTGATGGGAGAGTATTTCCCTGGAGGACAAGGAGGCTCCAATGTTATCAGAGCCCCACGTAGCGTGGATGTTCAACCACAAAACATCGAGGAGGAACTGTAAGTTTAGACTCTCCTCCACACACACAACAATGTCACATGCTGAACTGTGAATCCGGTGATCGTTTGGGAGATTTATTTCACAGATGACATTTCAGGATTAATTCTTCAACTGATCCTTTAATATCTGTTGTCCAAATTATCCTGTAGTTTTCCCACCAAATTTAAAAAAGTACAATTTTGAAACCATATTGTGTTTTACTCTCATATGTTTGGCTTTTATGTTACTGCTTTCAACAAGGTTGAAATCCATACTTCTTCCAGATCCACATTACACTAAATATTATAGCTCTCTGCAAGTCTGGTCTACATTGCAAAGTGATAATCTCGTGCCTCATTCCTGGTAGGTTTTTGGAGGTCGGTCGAGTGGTGATGGATATTGTAAAAGCTGTGCCTGAGGTTGACATGATTATCCAGCAAGCCCTCAGAACTGGCTATCAGTCCATGCGGACAGCGACAGTGACCCTTGAAAATGTTGAGGGTAAGACTATGTAACATTCTGCTCAGAGGGAGGCCTCTCTTGTGTATTATTTTTTTAATTATCAAAAGGGCTTTCTTGTTCCTACTGACAATTAAAATAACAAAGCTCGACCAGAGAGACGACCACTAAAGGTCCTGGGTTCAGTACATGTTGTTTTCAGGGTAAGAGCCATAACTTTTTTTTTAATTGAGTCATAATTCTGCCACAATCACTTTGGTGCACACTTTTTCCTGTACTGTAAAACCCAAAAGTTCACACCCTTTCTCTGGGGAATAATGAAGCAAAGTAGGACTGGAGGAGTTACCATACGGGAAATGGATACACACACACACACACACACAAAAGAGAATGAAATCCTTTCTTATTAACCCCTCCTGGGATGTATTGTTCGTACAACAGCAGAAATGAAAGGAGAGTTTCATTCAGGAAAGCAATATAATGGAAGGATCAAAATACAGGAACCCTGATACCTGGTAGATGAGAGGGTTACTGACCTAATCCTCCCTGATGGGTCACAGATTCATCCTTGCCACCACACATAATTTCAGATCATTCAATCAAATAATTTCCTGTCACCACCATTTCCCCGCTGAACAATAGACAACCTATTTTCCTCTTTTAGCCTTTTTATATTGTAAAGCAAAATTACTTGTTTACTTAATTGTGTCCATGTGAGAGAGAACATTTGAGGCGCTGAGTTGTTTTCTCTGGTGCGATAATCAGAGATTATTACAGAGAATTACATTTGTATCTTCGCTTTATGTTTGTGAACCAACCTGAATTAAGAAACCAGTGATTTAAAGAATTCGTAAAATTGTACACTCAGTTTTACAGCATATCAGTGTGTGATGACTGCGGTCAACTGTTCTGTCCGCGTTTCATACTTGTTTTCTTCCCTCTCCAGTGATAATAAAGAACGTTGTGAAAGATGCTCAACAAGTCCAACAGAATTATTTAATGTTACTGCGGAACCAGTCTGTGGCAACCATGTGGATGACCCATGTCCTGGACAGTGTGATGGAAGTGATTAACAAGGTGTAGTAGAACAAGAAATTTGGCTTGTAATCTCCCGGACAAGTAGAGAATGTTTTTCTTTAACAGCCCTGACCTGTTTTTTTGTGTAGTCCTTGTGACTTCAGTTGATTAATTGATTTCATGCCGGTTAACTCACCTATGTCTTGGTCACGCACGGGTAGGAATGCATGTTTGGAGAAGAGCAAAAGCAAGACAGGTTTGACAATAAGTTTCATGGCTTACGTGTACTTATGAAAGAACCTTCAAGGTCATTACAATCCTCAGATTTGGGTATAATGACCTTTTTATCGCTTCTAAAAAGTAACCAGTGTTTGTTTAAAATCTGTCTCATGAAGTGTTAATGAGGACTGGCTGAGAAGTCAATTATGCTGCATCAATGAAACTGATAAGCAAATTGTTATTATTAACAAGAAAAGTGGGATAAAACTGCAAACAAAAATTCTGCTTCCAAAACCAACAAAGGTAATATACTGTATGTATACTTTAAGATGTACTTGGCTTGTGTGTTATTTCTTCAAGGATGTGTTGAGCATCCGAGTGCTTTTCACATCTCCAAAGGCCAGAGCTCATAACATTTAAATATTACAAAAAGTTGCTTTTTTGTAATATCATTCCAGAAGTTAAACTTTCAGAGACATAGACGTTGGCTGTGAATATACTACATCTCTATTCATTATGCATTAAGTGAAATATAGCAAGCCTTTTTTTAATTTTGAGGAACATGACTTTCACAGTTTATTAAATATATAAAATATTACAAAATATTTTAATATTTTGAGATGTGCCTTTTTTATTACTTTAAGGCGGTACGTTATAGTTATCAACGTTAGTAAAATACTTGGAACGTTATAGTTTAAGTGTAATAAATCTAGAGGATGTTATGTGTTGACTTTCATAAATAACTGATCAAAAATTACAATATTCAAATTTTTTGAGGTGCACTTATACGTATACGTGAATACAAGTGTATACATGTATTGTGTAACAAACATATCAAATAATTGATAAAAGATTAATACATTAAATGGTTTAGAACCAGACAAACTTTGGCACTAAGTGTAATCTGAGCTCTGTATTTTACTAGACTCTGACACATGAGCGTTTAACCTGTGAGGGCATCTTGGACCGATTCAAGTGGCACCTCAACACAGAGAGTATAAGGACTGAGGTGTGGATATCACTGATCTGCCAAGACAGCAACACTTTAAAGGCAGAACTGCTGAAAGACTGGGAGCTAGTGATTCCGGAGGTAAAACTTAAACTTTCATTTATAAGGTTTTACTGGACAATTATTAGTTATTAGCACCTGCAATTTACTTATTTTGTTAAAAAGAAACAAAAAAAACATGAATGATATATGAGTTCTCCTTTTAGCTGCACTCTGCTGTATTTTTCCTGAACAAATTATATAACGTTAGGGTTGTTCTGTATTATTCTGTACATACTCATTGTGAACTAGTCCTTTACAAAGAAACATTTTGAAAGGTTTAGTCATCAATAGTTGCATTAGCTTAGTTTCAAAACTTTTCTACCATTGGTCCAGCTTGAGACATCAACTTTCTGACTGTTTACTCTGTTTTATTCTCATGCAAATGATTTTTTGGCATACAACTTTCAGGCACAAGGAAATGTTTATCTCTGTTCTTAGTAATTACTATGCCCACACACATACTTAATGTTTTTTTTCCAGAAAAAAGCTTAAAAGTCATATTGTTTAGTATTATGTTTCCACAGGCAATGACACTGTACAGCACCCTCATGGGCCAAGAAAACTACACCGTAACACTTCCAATGATTCTCTCTGAGTGGCACAAGTTCTACAATAAGAGTCGGCAGTTTGGAGTACTTCTGGAAACCCTGCCTGTAAAACTGGGTTGGGCGTACTGGTTGAACTGGATGCCAGACTACAGCATTCAGAACATTACGACGACTCTTCAACAAAGGTCTTGACAACATGCTGATTATATGATACTTTTCATATCACTATGTTGCTGTGTTGTAATTAACAACATTAAAATATTTTAAAGCCATCAAAATGAATTTAACAATTTAGGATCCAGTTAACAAGTTTTCACAAGGCCTTGCAAATGTCAGTTAATTTAGTGGAAGGGATGAAATAACAGGAGGATCAGCTTTTGACAATGATGGAGTTTCGTGCTGTCAAGTATAATTTCAATCTCAACACCTTTGTGCTTTCTGTTTTGCTTTGCTTTTAGTTTTTTCTTTTCCTTGTTGAATCTTGGAGAAAAGATTGAGAAGAGTCAACTGTGGCCTGACATAAAGTCCTATTTCCACATGGCTTACTGGATTTTGAACTACAGGGCTGGTGTCACAACTCAGCCAGCAAACTGTGAGTCCATTCTGTTCGCTTCTCTTTACATGCCATTGGATTGAAAATTATAAAGGCCACTACCAATTGTAGACCTATTTTTCATAAGCCAATATGTGTTTATTTGACTAATTATCATACATTAGTGGTTTCTTCAAGTGTCTTGTTCTCTTTAAAAAGCTTGACAGGTTTATTATTTGTGTTCTTTTTGCATGCAGCAATTAAACAAATCCATTGAAGATATAAATCCTTAATTAATACATATTTCCATTATACATTTGACATCTAAAATCTGTACTGGGATAAATAATGGCTAAATGTACATAAAATGTTTGCATAAAGCATGAATAATTAGTCAATTCAACCAGACCAATTTAAATATGTATGTGTATCTTCCCCTTCAGGTGATCTTGACATTCTCACTTTCACTATTCAGTGCAATACTGGTTTCAACTGGCCACAGTTTCTTTCATCAATGACTCAGGCTCTGGCGTCTCCAAGCCAAGACGTCCTGGTAAAGTAAGTGACAAAGCGTGGTAGATTTAATGAGTGAGGACAGTATGTGTGTGCTGTGTAGTGTATATTCTGGAATTTCTGCTCTTATAATCACACTCAGCTTTTGATACGACATTTTCTACACTTAGTGTAGAAATAGTGTACACTTAGTGTAATTCTTTGTTGCCTGGTCCTCAAGGTAATAATGACATAGGATATCACTGCACCAAGCCAAGAATGAGTTCTGCGCATTATCTCCCACATATTGATAGTAAGCTTTAGATATGGCTGTAGACAGATTTTTTTTTTCGCTTTTTAGTTGTTTGCCAGAGCTTTGGATCTTTGTGCTATGCCTGCGCTGACGTCGAATTCATCATAGTACAGAACAAACGGCTGCACTATTGTGAAGAAATATTATTCATTGTTGTTACTGTTTTACAGATGTTAACCAAGTATAATAACTAAATGTTTTTCACTGTTCTCTTTTTTTTGTAGTTGTCTCAAAGGAACTGTGAATCTGTTACAGCATGTGTTTGGTGACTTCTATAAATTCCAGCTCAGTTCCTCTTTGAAAAAAGAGCTCCAAGGTGGCGAAGCACTCAGTGCCTACCTGATCAACCTGATGAATAACCTGGATGGCTTTGTCAACAATATCTCTATGCTTCCAGACAAAAGCATCTCTAACCCTAATTACATGGTTCCCCTCATCAGGAACCTGCTACAGTACACAGGTCTGACACCACTGTTCCCTCTCTTCTTCAGTGATCATCCCCTAAATGTCTCCACAGTGATTGATATTGCCACAAAGCTTGGCAGGCTCAACCAGCACATTTTTACCTTCAATGAGACAGACCCAACAATGCTTGAATTGGAACGCATGATAATGCATTTCCTCTCCATAGAGAGCAACCTCACCATTTCGCTCTCCCACATAATGGGACATTCTCTGCTAACCTATTCAGAGTACTTCCACCCTGACGAGGTGGCCCGTTTCAGAGAAACCATTCAGCCTTTCACCAACCAGACCTCAGCAGGCTTTGTGGAGGCCATCCTTAGAGCCATGGAGCTACTGAAGACAGTGATGGATTCTCCAAATGGTGACCCAACCCCCATTATTCTGAGTTACATACGCCAGCTTCAAGAATTTATACTGTCTCTGTATAGATTGCAAAGAATCCAATATGTACCCAATACAATGAACGTGACGGTCACTGACCTCCAGCTGGTTACTGAGGAGTTTATAAACCTGTTCACACCAGAGGGCCTTCAGAACCTGACTCAGGCTGGACCAGATGAGGCTCAGAACATTGTTATAAGGAAATTTGTGGCATTCCTACCAAATGAAGATAAACACGATGCTACTATCTTTCTCCAGGATTTCAAAGCTCTGCAGGGTAAAATGGCCCAATGTGCAGAAGGTCAGAACTGTTTGGCTGGCATTTCAGAAATATTCACTTTCCTCGATCAGATATTAGACATGATGCTTTCAGCCAATGGTTCTGTCAGCCTCATATTAGCAATACCCAACTCTGTTCTGAGGATACAAGAATATGAAGAAATTGCCTCAGAATTCTTCCCTATCCTACTGTCCTCACGTAATGCTGCCTATGTGGAAACATTCAAAAAGATTTTTCATTTTGTCAGAGTGATAATAAATTCACCAAATATCACTGTGTTTGATGTCCAAAATGCTCTGAAACAGTCAAACCTAACCCTTGAGGAGCTGAACGGCATCGCTGCACTAGCTGGTGCTGCCAACATAAATGACATGTTGGTGCATATAATGGAAATAATCAATACCCGCCAGTGTTTTGAACCACAGCATAACAAGATGGTGACAGCCCAGTGTGTAATGGGATTAATAAACGGGGTCAGCGCTTTCCTGGCGCAAGTACCTGCTCTCCGTAATGAGTCAGCCTTCCTCTCCCTCATCCCCCTAATCTTCAATAAAACTATCAGTGAGGTCATCCATGCTAACTTCACCTCCCATCCTTCCATGGCTGTCATACACACCTTAAACACCACCCTGGCAAATGTCAAGATGAGCCTCCAGCTGAGCAACCTCAGCACTCCAGAGATTATGAATGAAATCAGAGTGCTGGAGGGTCTGATAAAACTGGCTGCAATCCGGGAACCTTTTAACGAATTTAACACCAGTATGTTAATGAACCCCATGCATGCTCAGATAATATATTTGGAAATCATAGATTGGTACCTGAAAAGGGTGATAAATATCACACACAGCAGCTCATACTCTGAGCTCCTTCAACCCTTTTTCTCCCTCACACAAATGCAAGTGACATTACAGCTGGCTGAGACAAATTTCTCCTTATTCGTGAGCGAACAGGTCGAATACCTGATAAACAACCTGCACTCCCCAATAGATGGTGTAGGGCTCAATAAGATTGGCCTGTCAACAGTTGAGATTCTCCGGCGTCTCTTTAACCTCATAATATTCAACCTAGAGCTTCAGAATAATCACCCAGATTTTCCGCCATTCTTAAACACAACCATTCTGAATGCCACTAAGCTTCAGGTTAAGCTATATCTTGACCTCATAGAGGCGTGGATGAAACAACCCAATGTCTCGTTAGTCCTCAGTAGTATGCTGCAGTGGGGAGATGCCTCTATGAATCTCTCCACCCCTGTGAAAGACCTCCACCACCTGCTGCAGTCATTAGGGAACATTCTCACTGATGTTCAGCGGGCCTACCTCTCCAGCATTGCCAATATCACCCAGTCCCTGAGCCAAGCCTTAATGTTGGCAGAGCAACCTCATGGCCTACAGAGTGAGCAGTTCTTAGCAGCTATCATGGAAGCTGTCCAAAGTACTATGCAGATCCTGACAAACGCCACAGGCCCCCTGCCACCCGCTGTACAGCAAGACATCCTGGCAATTTTGCAAGGCACACTTAGGCTTATCCTCCAAACAGACATGAGTTTTGCCTCATCACGTAACATCTCCCTCATCATCCTCAAAAAGGCTGAGAATGTCATCCAGCAGATGGATCCAGAAATGGTAGCCTCCTACATTCTACATGGAATCAAAGTAACAATCACATACTTTGAGACCGTCTCAACAGCCAGTGGGCCAGACATCTGGAATCAGTTGTAAGTGATGCTGCTTTTTCTTCTCTATACTTTGATAGACACAAAGATTGTCCTATTACATTTTAAGAAGCCTCATACAGCAGTAAAATTACCAGTGCAATACTACCCATCACGTGTGAATAATAAAGAACAATAAATAAAACAATTAGATAATGCTTTAAATGATAACTGATTGGTGCTCAAGTATGTAAACATATAGCAAGGTTGTGGAAACCAAGATTTTGGTGATTATGACTTGGACTCTGTAACTCTTGTCACTTCTTAATTTTAGTGTGTTTTAGCTCTTTGCTATGGTTTTCTGGCCTGTAGCTTTACAATTTGGTTTACTGGTACTGCTCTTACCAGCATTACATACATGACAGATTGTATTGAAAACATTACAAAAACTCACTGTATGCTTCTTGCAGTCTTGGTATATGTATCCATCAGTGGTTAACAAGTCAAATATATCTTTGAGGGGCTGGTGAGGACCAAATCAGACTTAAAAGTAGAGTGTATTTTGGACTTATATACATCACCAGGTTGAAAGAACCAAGATTCCAGATTAAGTTAATTTTGATAATGTTGTTAAACTTTTTCTG
>KV751321.1:16211423-16230490 GCA_001698575.1 Mola mola
TTTATTGCAGGTTTTATTGTGTATTTGTTATAGGGAAACAGCATTGTTTTTATGTGGTCAACTTAAAGCATGTGTTACATGTGTTCAATTGCAGTCCTTGTAATTTAAAGGTTATTTCAGTTGTCCTGCCATACCGAACAGATAATGGAAAGTATTTGCATGCAGTATTGCACATTTTAAATTAGTGTACCAGAAGGTGTCTCTTTTCTGTTGATTAGAATTGAGAACCACCCGTCAAGAATGGTCATTAAAACGATCAGAAAGATGCATGTATGTGTTCTTCTGTGATGCCTTGATGACCTTCTGATAATACACTTAGAGATGTTAAATATTGGTGTGCTTTGTCGCTTTAGAATTTTAAATGAGATGAAGGCAATCTACAGCATCCTGCCTGCAAACAGCACAGCCAAAGTCTATGTCTCTGTCCTCATCAACATCACACACTTCCTCTTGGAGTCTGGCCAAGGTAAGTGTGTTTGTGTCACTGTGGTTTTAAAACATTTTGTATCTTGATGAACTCTAAAACCACAGAGATCTCATTGTCTACTCAATTGGGTCAAAATGGTGCAATGTTTTTTTTGTTTTTTTTCAGAATAAGGTGATTTACACCCAAGTTTTACATTAAGGATTATTTTTATATATTTGACTTTAACAGTTGATTTCCTTACTTTTTTAACAATATTGCTTGATTTTTTTTTTTTTAGGTAACATGAGTCTCTTGGCACAGTTTGAGAGTGCATCGCTTGAAAATCTGCCTGTAATTTTAGGCCAGGTAAGACATGATACACTTTAGCTTCATAGTTTTTGCCTTTTTATTTGTCAGTTTGGTGTTTTACTTTTGAGGAAAAAGAAACCTTTGGAAAGTTAACGGGTTAAACAACAAGGATAAAACATCTCATGGTCTTCTGTGTTACATTGGAACAGTTTCCCAGCATTCTGTTCCAAACAACACATATGCAACGTGTATTGTCCGTATATGGTCTTATAAATGGGCGGCGCAGTGGTTAGCACTGTTGCCTCACAGCAAGAAGGTCCTGGGTTCGATTCTGGGTCAGGACGTTTATGTGTGGAGTTTGCATGTTCTCCCTGTGTTTGCGTGGGTTTTCTCCGGGTACTCCGGCTTCCTCCCACATTCCAAAAATATGCAAATCTGGGGGTAGGTTAATTGGTCACTCTAAATTGCCCGTGAGTGTGGATGGTTGTTTGTCTCTATATGTCAGTCCTGTGATGAACTGGCGACTCATCCAGCATGTACCCCGCCTTCGCCCCAAGATGCTGAGATAGGCTCCAGCCCCCCCCGCGACCCCTAACGGGATAAGCGGTAGAAAATGAATGAATGAATGGTCTTATAAATATTTATGAAATATATAAAAGTCTGTGTATTTTTTAAATTCAGAGTCTTTTGGATGGATATGCTCAGTTTTCTTATTTGCTAAAAGTTGTTTAAGAAAACATGAGGTTTTTATATTTGCTTTCATTCATGGTTTTTATTGATTTATGACACAATTTCAACATTTTCCTCAAAGATTATGGTTCATTGGCTTGCAGGGTATAACTTTTTACCTTCGGTTTATTCGCTTGGAATCATAGTAGGTGTGTGGAAAATTTTACTTAATTTCCTAATCTTATCCCTTTTAAGATTGGCAAACTACTGAGCACACTTTGGCCACTTTTCACCTGCTCAAATACAACTGCTCCACCTGTCCTTGCTCATCTTGCTCCAGTCCTGGGGCAGCTGATGACAGGGATGGCAGACGATGACACGTGGAACAGGTAGGCAAACTTCTTTCATAAGAAACACTGCTGTTCAGTTGCCGTCTGTGATTTGCGTAAACCAGGTGCCATTTTTTCTGTCACAGAGTTGAAAAGATAGTTGAAGCGCTCCTGTCGTTGTCCAAAGAAACAGAGCTATTGGAAAGTGTTCCAACTGTTGTACCTGTCTTTGAAAAAGTCATTGGACAGATGGTGAACAACATACAAGCAGAGAATGGTAAGAGTACTCCTGGACAGCTGTTGTCTTACATTAATATATCCAGGATAAACTGCCTAGCGATCCAGAATCATTATTTTGATTCAACACAGTGTTAAAGACAGATGTCACTTTTACACTTAGTAAGATTGTATCCCCTTGAGATCACTTTTCACACCCTAAAAATACCTTAAATGCTTATTTAACAGTATCTTGTATCAATTCATGTAACCACTTTTCATATTCATATTTCATTTATTTTCTGTCTTTTTCTCCTTCTAGAGCTCATATTAAGCCTACAGATGCCTTTGATGTCCCTGATGAGAGAAATTGCAGATGTTGTGAACAGCACTAATTTTAGCTTGCCCGATGTCTCGGAAAAAGTACAGCATGCAATTGAGAGCACATGGCAGGCAGCTCAGCAGGTTAGACTACCACTGTTTTTCCTGTCATCACAGTCTTTCATTGACACTCCGCTGTGGATGTGTGTGGAAGAAAGAGGGAGAAATGAGCTATGGGATTGTTTCTATTATGATCCTGCATTACTTTAATGAAAGGAAATGCCAATCTTTCAACAGTTTCCTTTGTGTGTTTCAAATCTTTCTGTTCCACCTGCCTGCACAAGCATTTGCATGCGTATTTGACACCCAACAGTCTCATACCAAGTCAAATGTAGCATATGGGTACAAAGCACATGCTTTGTACTTGAATTGTCAGGGTGCCGATGCTGACTGTATGGTGACTGGGGTTTGTTACTTAAACTATTTATGCCTGATCCAACATTATGTGGTACAGTAAACAGAGGCGCTTTTGGTAATGCTAATACCAAATAATAATAATAATATTTGAATACACTGTAATGTGTAAATAAAGCCTTCGAACAGTGTAATAGAAACAGACACAGCAACAAAAAACAACAAAACAACTTTAATTTTTGTCACACATGCTTCCTCAAACTACAGACTTAGCTATACTGTACATTGCCTGGCTGATGTCTTAAAAATAGATTTTCCACTGATATTTTAGTGTCAGTGTATGTTTGCAAACCCCAAAGCTCAACAACAACAATTTGATAAAATGTGGCACCAGCATCAGTTGCAGTTAAAAAAATTCTGAACATCAACACATCGACAATTCTGCAATGCTTGGTTTATTTTTTGACAATCGATTACCCAGTAAAGTCATAACTTTTTCAGTATTTTGTATGTTTTATCTGGCCGTCCACTTTTCAAAAGGGATCGTCATCCACAATTGAAAGTATAGTCATTATCTAATATATACTTATCCTGACTGGAAGGTTAGCTGAAGTTTCTTTGTCAAACTTTTCTGTATCATCACTGCATTACACCGTTTTTGTAAATAGTTTTAAAACTTAAAAACAACAATAACAACAACTATAAAAAGGGTGTAAATAATATAGTATAAGACCAATCCATTATAATATAAATAAATATGAAATATTCCAGAGACCTAGCCTGGCTTGATTATCTTTTTACCTTAGTTTCTTGTTTAGGAGAATGCTGAGTCACTGTTTGCTAAAAACAGGTCCTGAAATGCTTTGGGGACAAAGAAACTTTGGATGTAAATTGATATATTTGTTGGCAACAAAAGTAGGAATACTTGTTCCTTTTCTTGGTAGTGGTTAGAGAAAATTGACAACTCTTCGTGAATGTACAGTTAACCTTAAAAAAAAAATGGAAACCGGGGAAAACTGTTAGCCTTGCTAGGATAACAAAAAGACTGACCAGCAGAACATTACTGTACAATTGAAGGTTTTTTTTTATGTATATCTAGAACAAAAACCATAAAGAAAAAACAAAACTACCCATGTCAAATTACAACTAAGCTAAATAGCCACAGGCTGTAGCATATTTATGTGTCAAATATACTTTTATTTTATGTACATAATATTTTTATCACCCATTAGTTTACTTAAAATCTTTCTCATATATCCTCCAAATATAATTTTTCATAGCTAACAAAAAAATCAGCTGTGTTAGATGGAGAGTAATACATAAATGGTGATACTTTATAAGTTAGTAGAAAACTTTGTGTGTTGCGAATCTCTGGGAGAACCCTGCTACAGACATGTCTCATGTGGAAGAGACTATAGATGAACCACTAATTGTGCGCTTACATTGTGTGCCGATATTCAGTATGGGTGGGTGTATATGTGGTGCGGTCTGTCCGAAAACCTGATACCTGTGTGAAAAAGCAGCCCTTTCTTTGTTACCCTGTCAACACAGAGATTTTTATTTCCCTCATGCCTTTGTCTTTAGTCTTTCAGATGCTTTGTTCTATATCCGTCTCTGTTTTGCTTACTGAACTGGTTTTCTGAACAATGAATATGAAAAACCAAAAAGCGTTGTTTTTCTTTTTTGTTTGATGTAATTCCCTTTAGGCTAATGGCTCATTGAAGTGCAGTGATGTTCTCCAAGCATGGGAGCCAGTCAGAGAAGCAGTGGGGTTAAGTCAAGAGACCGCGAGTATGTGGTGCAACATCAGTCTGCAGCCTGTTTTAGACGCTTACAACAAAACTATCCAACTGAACATTAGTGTAAGTACATGCTTCCCAGATTAAATAGGAATATGTCAAAAGAAAAAAATTGCTTCAATGGACATTGCATTTTGAACTTTTTCCTCAGACTTGACAACATTTTTTTAAATGTGTATGAAAAATTAAGCACTTATTTAAGTGCAATTAACAGTTTAACCACTTAGTGGCAGTGTTGATATGCAAGGAAAGCTGCAACATTCCTAACAGCCCACCTCTTGCTGCATGTTGTCTATACAGGACATGGGTGTGGGACCAATGACTGTGAATGCCACGGCTGCCAGGATTGTCAGGAATATACAGTCTCTGTACCAAGTTAGCGTTAACCGCACACTTGTGACATATCAGCTTATCAAGACCTTCTCTGACCTGCTCCTTAACCTGACAGGCCAGCCTCTGAGCACAGAGGCAACGCTTCACTGGTACAACCAGCTCCAAATCATGCAGTTGCAATGCAGGTGACTATTAACGGTTATGAGCAGTTATTTCATCGATAACAGGATGTGTCCTTTACTGTGGTCTTGATATACAATGCTCTCAGGACAAATCCATCATATGTAAGCTATTCATTGTGAGTCTGTTGTTCAAGATGGCAGAATATGTAATCACTGAGGAATCACTAGCATGTAGAATTGTGTTGCACTCAGTTCAAAATGTAGTGCAGCCTCAAAACGAAACCCAGTGAACGTCAGCCTGATCATATTTAACACATTTTTTCAGTAGAAATGTTAGCTAGAAGGTCATTTGGTCCACACAGACACATACTCACCTATACATGACCTCATTGTTTTGTTTGTTGTTACATCATCCACAATGCGGCAGTCAGGCCATTTTGATTTTTATACATAATTGCACAAGGAATTGTAGTGATCACATTTGCATTCAGCTATATTAATTTAATGCGAGTCTGCCTGGAAACAGGCAGGCCTGCCCAGATAGCGGCTTAGCTGTGATTCAGCCCTGACATCCTCTTAAAATTGATTTCTCTTTATATGCTAGCTGCAATAACGAGGCGAGCATAGTGATAAGGATCACATTGTGCATATCGCTGGGAATAACTCAGGTTTGACTACAGGACTTATAGAGCATTGATCATGGTGGAAAGATTCCACAGGCTATTATTGAGGATGGACGATAGAACGACAATAAATGTTACTGGTCAAAACTGATACATTTTTTGGGGGGATTGATTGTGTTGAGAAAATTAATCAAAAACTTATTTTCAGTGCATGAAAGAAGCTGGTGATAATTATTCCTCAGTCAAAAGTCCAAAGTTCTTTAGGTCTGTTCCTAGTGACCCGTTCACCTGTACATGGAATATATCATTCATTGAATTTCTCCCTTTCTCAGTTTGGCTTCCATCAACGTGCTCTCAAATGAGCTGCTCAATGTAGCCCCGTTCCTCCAGCCCTACCTCAAAGCTGCGGAGAAAGCAATCACTCACATTGTGAACAACTTCCATCTTATTCAAAATGGCAGCTCATCTCAGGACGTCTTCAGAGAGGCAGCCATGATCTTCCTGTCCACTGCAAACATCACTGTGGGGAATTTTTATGATCTCAATGAAGCAGCCGTTGCTCGCATGATAAGGGACATTGTCAAAATGATGATCGACATGGAGATATTTGGCCATGCACCTATGGTTTACCAAGCTCTGGAGCAATTTGTGGCATCTGACTACCCGAGCATGATTGCGCAGATGACTGAGATGATTGCATGGTTGGCTTCCAATCAAGCGTCTGGGCTGGACCTGCTGACTCAGGCTCTGCCCAAAATCTATGACATCCTCAGGCCTCTCTGGTCACTTATGACCCAGGGGAATATGGACATGTCAGCGTTCATGAAGCTGCTTGAAGACTTGGTTGGAAACATACTTGCAATGCTGAAACAATTTGTAGCCACCAGTGATCTTCTGGCCCCCATGGAGCACAGGACTTTTCAGCATGAAATGGCAGGTGGCAACCATGTGATGAGGCATAGACAGAGACGCGAGGCCCAGCTGCAACCACTAAGGGAACCCATGGATGACTTCATCAAACTGTTATATATTGACTATCCTGCCATGTTTAGAGCCATCTCTGTCCCACCTACCGCAGCAGAAATCCAGGAGACAATCCACGTGTTTGTTGCCAATCCTGATCTGAAGGTTGTGCTGACGGGAGCAACACATGGCATGCCATGGGCGTTGAATGCCTCTCGGGAGGAAACCATTAATGCTGCTATTGGGATGCTCTCTTTCCTCACTTATCCTGGCATATATCAGAGGTAAATTTTCTTTGAACTGGCACAATCATGGCTTTAGAGAGAAGGAAAAAAAATAGCTTCAGATACAAATTTAGCCTAGCTTTTACAAACACCTGCTTTTGAAGCTGTTTTTTTCCCATCATTTGCCACTATGTTGTTGATTCAGTGCAGTCCTTGTTTGATCATTCCCAGGCCATCATTAGATCTCCTGATGAATGTCGTTAACATGCTTCCTGATGCTTTTCCCTTCGCCTCAACACTGAAGAATATCACTCAAACGCTTGCCAGTGAATCTCCAGGTAACCTGATGCTATCCATCTAACTTCTGTTTGAATATTTGGGAGCTTCTTGGATGAAAGGCAGCTTCATAATTAGAAATGTGCACTCATTAGTTAAATGGAGAATCCCCAAATGAATGATGGTATCCTTTTAAGCTTCTTCCAATTAACTTTACCTACCGACTCCTCAGTGAATTCCCTCCCACTCATGCGTTGTCTAATTGTTTCTGTACTGTGGAGAACACTCCGATTCTACAGTTTGCGTTTGCATAACAGAAGTGACAACATGCGTAAGAGCCACTTTATGCCTTTGCAGGACAATAGACTATAAAGCCTTCAGTTGTATACATGATTATTATGTGGCATAATTCAGTCTAGAGATATGAGGAATAAGACTTCATATCAGCTTAGCTTGAGCTCCCAAAGAGACCAAGGCCATATGGCCCTTCTCCAGCAGAAAGCCACTCAGCACCTTTTTAAATCTCATTAGCAAAGTAGAATTCAATCACTTATCCCGTCTGCCCTCACTAAACGTCTCCCACTGCACTCACACAAGTGGACATCTATGACCTCCTTTTAATTGGTGTCTGTGCTTGTGTGATAGTTTTTTTAGTGCAAAGAATCTCTTTGGTAAGCAGCAGAAGCAGCAGCAGCAGCAGCTTGGTTTCTCTGAAACCCCATTTCTATTCACACACGCACACACAGTGAACTGTTGTAATTGCAAAGGCCTTCAGGTGTAGACCACCGCAAGATTAAACATCACCATTGTCCAATTTTGGCCTAATTAAATAATCTGTCATCACATCTTGTTGCCTGAGGTGGTTCCTTTCTTAGGGCTTGTCAGATGTGTTTTAATGCACAGGAGCATCTAGTACTACTGGCCCCGCTGGCCCCTCAGGGCTTTACTTTAAGCAAATCATTTGCTGCTCGCTGCCTGCGGACGCTGCCCCTTAACGGTGCAAGTCGTAATGAGGCCCAGTGGGATGCCATGTTATTCTGTCACCGTACAGACCTTACTGTCTTCCCTTTCCTTCTCCCACATCTTCATATCACATCTTCCTGTCTGACTCGATAACATCTGTCTCAACCTCATTTTTTCCCCCTCTCCTTTGCGCTGTCCCTCCCTTTGCAGAGGACCAGAGACTCATTCTAGAGACCATCAAAACAGCCGCTGCGCTCTTCCAGATCAGCCCGATGGACCACCTATTCTCTCTGACGTTAAACACCCTGCAAACCCAGGTCTCTGCATTGCCTTTTCCACTCTGACACATACAGAATGTCTGAAAAGACTGTCAGGGTTCACTAAGTATTTTAGTAATACATTTAAATTTAAAAATACTAAACTTGATATTGCAAAGCTTACATGACATGACATGATGAGTTTAAACCCCCTCAGGATTTAGATTCAATGAAATGCACTGAATGCACTCTGTTAAAAATGCCCTTGTGGTGTTATAACGTTGTGCTGTTTGAAAGAGGTTAATCCAGTGCTACACAGATAATTGACAGTGAAATTAGATCAAAATATAGCTGCAACATGAGCATGAATAGGCAACAAAAGCAACAACACCTGATTAGGCTGGTTACAGTTCAAGCAAAATGATTTTTTGCTGGGCGACAAAGATGGTGCTAAGTTTTTTGATTAAATGCCAGAAGCCATTACTTTGCTTGTGTCCAAATAGCTACACAGCATAAATTATGGATATTCAATGAGTCTTTGTTCAGACCTGTTGGGAAAGGGTAAAAGATGGATTTATCAGAGGTAAAACTTTTTTAGAAAACCCAGCCTCATCAAATTCTTTCATTGGATTGCAGGCCTTTGAATCACAATGAGACCATTTTTTTTCAACAGTCTCTAACCCTAATCTCCAAAGTTAGTATATGAAATACTCCCTCACCACATTTAGCGGCCCACTGTGTCTGATCAACTAGATATGGCCAGAAACTCCTCATGGTGCTGATGTGGCTGATTTTTTCTAGGTGTGCAACTTGACGAATACAGAGTCCATGCGTCTGTTTGAGTTGACCCTCTCATTGAAGCCTGGTCAGCTGTGTAACACTGTTCTACCCAGCCTACAGTTGTTGATTCAGTTACTGACGACGGACATGACTTCTTTGAACGACGCCCTCTTCCAGGTCTTCATCGGAGATCCGCTCACCTACTCCATTCAATCAAATTGGTACGACCGTCTTCATGCTTCTTTTATTTTTGATCTGATCTTCTAAATAGTGTCAAAGAGTGATCAGAGAAGGTTGTAGCATAATACTTACCAAGATTTAGCTTTTGCTTCTGCAGAAATATACTGTATATATATATGTTGTATGTGTTGTATTTCTTGCCCAAAATGTATTTATTTGTGTTGTGTATTTATACGCATGTATGTATGTGATTACAGGACCACGGTATTGAGTCAAGGTTTGGGCTTTAACACCAGCAGCCTGAGCTCTCTCAATATAAATCTCACCTCTCCAGGTGAGCCATTTCTCTATATCACCTGGTGGTTTTGTTACATGAAAAATGAAAGATAGCAGCAAATAGAATATATAATCAAATTTTCTGTGACACAGATTGTGCTTCCTAGGTCTCATTGGTCGTTCTTTGCACAATAGCTGGGATTGTTAATTATAAATCAAGACAATTATGGAGATATATTAAAGAAAAATATTATTGCACAGTATCTATTTTGAAAAAATGAATACATGTTAATTTGGTGATTAAAAAAAGATATACTGTAAATCCAAAAAGCAAGTTTTCAACTTTCAAAATTCTGGTTAAAGACTCGTAACAAAAACATGTCATTACAGTGATCAGTTTCTCCACTGGTAATTTGTCCTCATTGAATTGTAGACATTTGGCTGATGTAGGAGAAACAGCCAACGTCATTGTTTGCTGTTTATTTTTAGCTTGCTACCATAGCAGCTTTGGCTTTTTAAGTTAACACCATCACACAAGTGAAACATATTGTTGCTATATAGAAAAGAAACAAATATTTTGTCTCAGTGTTATAATAAAAACTGAATTTGCTGGCTCCTCTGTCACTTTATTTCCCAGGAGTGGTGACGGTCGGTGAGTTGCTGAGGAATAAAACAGCATTCTTTGCAGATGTTCAGCAACACATAGATTTCGATCCAAATGCTCTCAAACTCCTGCTGGAAACCAATGTTCCAAACAACAATTTAATGGTGAGCCACTGAGACATCTTCAATGTGTGCACATGGTGGGCTAGAAAACATTTACTCTCTGCTCGACTTGAGTCTGAAGACGCATTCTAATGCCAGTGTCCACAAGGTTGCTTTTCCTCATGACAATTTGTTCCATGGTTCAAATTGTCATAACCTCTGGTTAACCTACACATTGTGTTCTCTTCAAAAAAAGTATTTCTACACCTTCAAATCAGTGCCCTACAGTAATTGCAATGGAAGAAGTACCCATATGCCTTAATAAAGTAGCAATCCTACAGGATAAAAATATTTTTTTTACTTTAGTACAAATTATACACTGACCAAAGTAGAAATCAGCAACTTTTCTTCCATTAGCGTTTTCAAGCGGAGCTGTTGTTGCAGTGACAACCTGATTCCTTTTTTTCTCATTATAACAACTACCAACATCATAGGACATTATTTCTTATTGAAGTGTCCAATGGAGACATGAATGTAGATAGATGTGGTACCGCACTGTTTGCCAGACATTTAATGCCTGAGTTTAGTAGGCAACCATTCAAAATCAGGTGGTATCATTATTCTGCAGCCATCAAATGTGTAGTCAACATTCACTTCATAATGGTACGCTTAAGAACCAGGACCAGGACACACTGATGTGTCAGTTAGCTGCCAGGAATGTCTGTGCCAACTGATTGCGCAGAGAGAGATCACTCGAAAGCCCTCTTTCCACCAAGAGGTATATTTCAGTTCAGTTCAGTGCAGTACACTTGGAAATTGTAAAGTCATTATAGGCGTGATTGTTCATCGGTGACCATACCATTACCTGATGGGCAGGGTACGCACCAGAGTGCTATAGCGAGCCATGTCACTGTCATTGCATAATAACCCTGTATCTTTAAGCTTACAGAGTTTGCATTTCTTTTATACTCGGAATGTTTCGTTTACAGCAATATCTGTCCAAGAGGAAAAACAAGACAAGAGAACAATGGATTGTGGATTTCAATACTAATGAAAATGCCTCAGGGGCTGGCCACTGTACGCTTAACCATAGACAGGCACTGGGAAGTAATAGTTTGTCCTCCTAAAGTCATTGCCAGTACACTGCAGATTATGTTGCAAAATGTGCAACGGACAAATTAGTTGGGAGAAGCGCATTAAGTGTGTAAAATGCTAAATGTGGTTGGCAATAGATCACCTTTATGATTCACACACACTTCTTTAAAAAAAAACCACCAAGAAAACAAAAAGCCAACAAGAAAAGTTGTTTGTTTCATGTGTGTGATTGCATTAGTTGAACTGTTTGAAAGTAGAAATCCGCTGCCAGTGATGTAAATGTACCATTATAGCATTGATCATGTTACTCATCGGAGGTTTCTGCTTTTGTCAGTGTCAAGAGGTTACTTACATACTCTCTAAATGCTTTTGACAAGATCCTGTCCTGGTTGGTCAGCCTGCATCGCTGCAACTCAATGGCCTCCATGGACCTGACAAATAATGATGAGCTCATCTGGAAGACCTTCTGCTCCATGTCAGCCACAGAATGGTACAGCTTCTCAGTGCTGGTGGTTCGCCACCTCGACATGGAAAAAGTCATCTACAGAGTAAGGCTGAACTGAAATGAGCAATAATATGCAATGTTTTCCTCTCAAGTTTATGCTCCTTTTTAATTTGTGAAAATATGAGAGAATGCAACAGTTCAATATTTGCACATGCTTCTGTGCAAATTATCACTGATTGGGAAAATGAAATAGTTTCTGTGGCGCAGCTGGACAACATATTTGAGGCTACAGTGTGTTTGTTTGAGGAAGTAAGGGGGAATTTTGCTTTTTGCAAAAGGAAACATTTGAAGCCTCAACTCGGCTTGCCTTACGCTTTTGTGTCTGTATGACATCGAATATTTAACGGTCAGAAGTTACTCATTACTGTACAATGGAGATTGATTGAAGAAATTTGCATTTTTATTAACGTCCTGTGAACAAATTATATAACAATTTCATTGCAAAACAGAATGAAAAGGAAGAAAAGACTGATGAGTGCCTAGATTTTTTGGGTGGTAAGAATATTTTGCAGATAACCACTATAATACATTTTTTATCAACATAACATAAAACAATAGGCAGTTTTACATAATCATTTGCCTGAATGTGCCACAGCATTGGCAGCCTGCTTAAAAGAATGAGAAAATGCGTTCACCATTGGCTAGATGATGAAGAGTTTAAACAAGAAGTTCTGAGAATTTCAGTTCTGATCTAAGAAATGAACAAAAGCAACTTAAAAAAACTGTAATATGTTGTCTGAAAGAGGTGTTTTGGCCTCCCTTTTGATTTTGATCTAAATTGTATCTCCAATCGCAGGGAGCACTGTATTTAATGTAGAAGTTATTTTACTGTGATAACTCCTGAGCAAATCAGCTCTGTGATAGTTATTTCTGTCATATAATCTGCGAGTTTTACATCAACAAATTAAGCAACAGAGTTCCTAGATGTACTTGGGACAAAAGTACATCACAAAAAAAACTAAAAATCCCGGTGCACTACCTGCTCAGCACCACAAGGCAGATGGACAATGTAAGCCATTTGCTGATTTATGTGATGTAGTTCTTTGCTGAAGAGGCAGATATTTCTTGTAGCTACAGTTCAGGGCTAAAACAGATGTAAAATGATAGTAAATGTATTAGGTACAAGTGTCTGGTGCTGTTAAAGAAATAAGACCGTTTGTAGATTTGGGCTGTACAATTTTGACTGATGTGTTTATATTTGGATTTGGGGTGTTAGAGATCGTAAAATGCTTTGTTGGATTTTATGGAAGAGATTTTCCTTAGCCCTCCTTTAAAAATGTGCAATTTAAAAGAGGCCAAAAACTATTTGACCAACAAAGATTGGCTATGCTTAATAATAGCCTCTGACAAAAATTGAATTGCTGCAATAATTTGGTTACATAACATATAAATGTGTTATCCATCTTAATTTATCTTGTGACTGAAAGAAAACATGTAAGTGATGAATACATTGACAACAATAAGCTCAAAATCAAAATATGAGACTAAGGCTTTTCAGTGCCATGAAAGTTAACATGCTTAGGATACAGAGTCATTTTCATTTTCATTCAGATTGGTGACCAATGACTCACAACCTTTCTCGCCTTACAGATCTGCACGATAAAGTAACAGATGACATAGAAAATGCTGATTGGAGAGAATAAAAGTACAGAGTCATGCTTGAATGATGGTTCCTTTCTTTCAGATGGTGCTCTCCGAAGATGTACAGATATTGTTGAGAGTTTTGCTCAAGGTGGCTGAGGTCATAACCAACATGATGAACATGTTTCTTCCGGCCATTAATCAGCTGCAGGGATACCTGACCTCCATCGATGACCTCAACCTGGTGGCCAACAGCGAATTCAACGAAGTGTGTAGCCTTTACCACTGTGCAGTTTCCACTCACTGTGCTCCTTTGTGCTGCAATTTGTATTGCATGACAGCCTGACACATGATAGTTGTAACATACATTAAAACTAACAACGTGTTTTTCCTCAGATGACAAAGGGGATGAGGCGTACCATCTCTACCAAAGCTACATTTGTCACTGTCTCTCGAGCGTTGTGCAGTAATGGTATCCTGGCTTTGTTTGGAATGTCTGAACTCCCGCTCGCGTCTGACTCAAGCCCCACCGTTGCTGACAGTCAACAGAGGGAGGAGATGATCGAGAGGTTTAAGATTCCCCGAACTGCCTGTACGTTGGCAGGAAAGAGTTTTACATTATATTGCTCACCATTCTGAACACATTTAGTTGTGATCTGCAGTTCATAAAGGAATGAGCTAATGCTGGTAGTTCTCTTTTTCCTTATCACTTGGAAAAACTATGAAAAGACCAAAACTATCAAATTAATCAATTCCACCGTTGTTTTTTTTGAATATTTACTTATTTGGGAGTCTTCTTAAATCTCATACAGTTGTCACTGGAACGCTGGCTTGGCTTGAGTGCTGTTGACACTGTAGGGGGGGGGGGCTGGAGCCTATCTCCAGGCGAAGGCAGTGTACACCCTGGACATGTGGCCAATCCATCACAGGGCTGACATATAGAGACAAACAACCATACACACTCACATTCAAACCTACAGGCAATTTAGAGTAACAGTTTAAATTAACTTTTGTGTCTTTGGACCGTGGGAGGAAGCTGTAGCACCTAGAGGGAACCTTACGCTGGCACCGGGGACAACACTGTTAGTTTGCTGCAGACTGGATGGGAGACGGCAATGGGTGGGGGTTGGTGACGATGCGACAATCGTCACCTGCCTGAAAGATCTGCTCATGAAAAATTTAACTTCAAAGGGCAGAAAAAGTGTTGAATTCCAATAATTTTCTCTAAAATTTCAAGATTTAGAACAACACCACTAAACACTCAAATACATTGCTTTTCCTTAGTAAATGTTTTTTAAATCCATAATTTCTCTTAATTCCCAGGATTTTCAAAAAAGGTTTTCATGAGGTAGGTAGTAGTTGTTTTGTGTAGACATTTTGTCATAGAAATTTCAGCGATACTCTATGAGACATATTGTTTTATTGAGATATGAGATCTTCTGTCATATTTTGATAGAAGACTTTGTCCAGTGTCCAGCCCTTAACTCAAACATTGTTCGTTTTTGCTTTCATATGAATAAGTAATTGAACAAATTAAAAAAATTATTTATGGTGAAATAAAAATGAAACACGTCACCTGTGTGATTATCGTGCATCTCATGTATCATCTGTCCAGCTCCCTTCTGTATGAACATGTACCTGGACATGGTCAACACCACCGGAGGAGCCATCGCCTGGGCCTTCCTTAAACCAATGCTGATGGGGCAAATTCTGTACACCCCTGACACACCTGTCACCAGAGACATCATGGAGAAGGTATGCAAAACATTTTACTTCCTCTACTTGGTACACCACCCAGATTAAGGGATAATGTTATCATCACATACTTTGTTTGTCAGTCGAAAAACGTCACAGTTAGCTTGTGTCTCAGGGCTTGTGACCTTTATGAACGCTATCTTCTAAATCCCCTGAAGTCCTTAACCTGACTCTGTCACTCTTTCACAGTAAAACATTTTTTGTCCACCTCTTCTTGGCAAGAGTCACCTATTTAGTCTTTGCGCAATGTTGTACTCAATAAAAATAGAGCCGCAGGGGCATAACCATATTTGTGTGCGCCACCATCTTCTACTGTGGTTCTATTTTGAGCTAGTTTGACTTTGTTTTTGATAATGTGCTGCCGTCAGACACACAGCAGGTTGCGAAGTCTTGCTGAGATGCAGACTTTTCACATGTTCTCGGCCTTGTTGCATCCTTGTCCAGGCCAATGCGACCTTACAGGAGTTTGCAAATCTGAAGAAGAACTCTGAGGACTGGATCAAATCCTCCAACTACATCATAAACTCTGCCCAATTGCTCAGCCAAACTTTGCTGATGCTGCAGGTATGAAAACCCAGAGCTGTCTCTCTGTATTTCCGATGATTCAGGCTGGCTCACTGTCATCTGAAAGTTTTGAGATAAACTTTGCAGTGGTCTTCAGTGAGTTCAGCAGCTGAATCTTGATGTTGTGCATTGTCTCTTCCACTCTCCCTCCCCACTGTCAGAATTCCCTTGGCAATTCCTTTGTGAAGAACTTCATTGAGATGCAGACAGACATCAATGTTGGCGAAATGAAGGAGACGCTCAGCAACTTTTGTGAGTGAACACTTGAAGGTCTTACTTTTGTAAGCTGCAGATACAAGGCTAAACTTGCTATTCCTCCTGCACTTACTGCCTGTAAAATATTCACACTATCAAAAAATGGGACTGTTCCAAAGGATTACAGGAAGTACTGCACTAATTTCAACCGGGGATGAATTGAATGGTATCTATTTTTTTCAACTGATAACAATAACTGATGATTACCTGCTGTATTTTATTTTTAAAGGAGGTTCGAAACCTGCATGAACAAGATTTTTTTGTTAGAACTATTATTCCTTCCTATCATAGCCCTTGTGGGACACATATTTTAAATCACATTTTTGTTATCTTCCTCTGAAATTGTAAAAAAAAAAACCAAAAACACTATTAAAGTGCCAGTGTCTAAAATGTGTGTTTTTGACTTGGTACTTTATTCAGTTGCGTAATTTTCATCACTAATTGCACGTTTCTTTATTTCTTTATCACAGCTAATATGACGGTCATGCTAGAGAAGAACAAGCACATACTGAAGCAGATCACCACCTTGTCCACCCTGATGGTGAACCTCTCCTCCTGCATCAAGTTTGATCGCTACAGTGGCTACGACTCAACGGAGGAGCTCAACGCTGTAGCCGAAGACCTTGTCAAAAACAGAAATCTTTACGCAAGTGCGTGAATATTGGGTTTGGGTGCAAGACACATTCACGACCCGCAACACTTACTAGCCTGCGAGTGTTTTGAGTGGATTTTAGTTGATTTTGCATTCATGGAAAACTAAATTAACCTAGACCATTGTAATACGACCTTGATGTGTGGTGTGTGTGTGTGTGTGTGTGTGTGTGTGCAATATTGATTCATCTTTCCTCTTATAAAAGGAGTTGCGCAGTAGATTGCCAATTACACAAGCTCAGTTTTAACGTAAAAGCTAGGCTGTTACCTCTTATTGTGCAAGTCTCAGGTCTCAGCAACTAGTGTAGTTTAAAATTTACTGTAACCTTTGAATGTTGGCATGCAGTGACATTTTGCAATTTGTCTTAAAGGTGTCATCTTCAAGCTGCCCGAAAACGGGGACTCATCCCGAAGTCGTCAGGCCAATTCTTCCTCCTCCACATCCTCCCTGCCTCCCAAAGTCAGCTACACTATCCGCATGCACATGGACAATGTCATGCGTACAGACAGAGTCCGGGACCCCTTTTTCATAAAGGACAACCACATTTCGGCCAGGATGACGCTCCGCTACAACCGGGGCTTCGTCTACCTGCAGGAGAACATTGACCGGGCTATCATTGAGACCCAAACTGGCCATAGAGTGGCAGAGCCAGCTGTCCAGCTGGAGCCCTTCCCCTACCCCTGCCACCCTCGGGATGAGTGAGTCCACAGAACACATGAACACACGCGCACACATACAGTACAGATATGTTTCAGTGTGGATGCAGCCACAGAAACATAAAGGGATACTCGGTGCCTCCCTGAGGAGATGGACAGGCATTGATGTGAAATAACGTATGCTCCCTCATTATTCATTAGCCACTTGGGACTGACAATAAGTAATCATTCACAGGAGCCTTTCATGATATAATTGGCTTTGCAACATGTGTATGAATGTCCACTGTTATTGTGCATTCATTTTTTTGAAGATCATACATATTTAGACGCATACACCAAATACACCGACCTCTTTAATAACCATCCATAAAGACCACCAAGCACCTCCCCAGTACATATCCAGTTCAGCGTGGGTTTGGCATTAACTTGTGCGTCAATACACTACATTGTTTCCAATAAATCTTGCCTGAGCACAATGCCTGTGTTTGCGCTTGACCTCGACTGCAGGTTGAGACAGTGCTGATATCTGTTATCTGTTATATGTCCACTGGTCCTGTACCAGAACAATATTGCTGCTGTGACAAATTAATTTCCCTACGGGGATTAATAAAGCTATGTTATCTTATCTTATCTTATATCTCATCTTTGAAGCATCAGCAGGCCACTGTCTCTGGTGCTAACACTATGAGATATAATAATTCCTGCTTCTCGGTCTTTCTGATTTACAACTTAAGAACGCAATGGCATAATAAATTAAATATAGCAGTGTAGCATGAAAAAAAGAGACAGCACAAAACTCCTGTGTGTCAGGCTTCAGATATGAGTAAAAAAATAAGTAAATAAATGAATAAAGTAGAGAGGCATTTATTTGAAATAATTTGAGTATCAGGGCATGGCTGTCAAAAATCCATAAACCCGCCTTGTCAAATGAGTGACTGCACGATAGGCCTCTACGATCGCTGTTATTTGACATTGATTGGATGTTTTCTAGAAATTTGAGTGACAGTTTGCACCCCTGTGTTCCCCAGGTACCTGGAGGCCATCTCTTTTGTCTTCCCAATCATGCTGATGTTGGCCTGGGTGCTGTTTGTGGCTGACTTTGTGAAGAAACTGGTGCATGAACGGGAGCTGAGGCTCCATGAGGTAATAATGTATATCTCTTGGAAAGAGATCAAACCTGCCACCATGTTTCTGCACACAACACGTACTCTTTTGTTTTCAGCATCACTTGCAATAATACTTTTTTCGTTTTCTCTCTGAGTAAAAAAAGTCTTTGTTCTGTAAATGTGATGATATTTCCTCCCATCACAGTTCTGAATACCTTGAAAAATTGATGAACACGACACTGACATTTCTATATGATCCCATTAAATCCCACAGTACATGAAAATGATGGGAGTCAACCCATACAGCCACTTCTTTGCCTGGTTCCTGGAGTGCGCCACCTACCTTGTGCTTACCATCTCCATCCTCACACTGGTGCTCAAGTGTGGCGGCATCCTGCCCAACAGTGACGGCTTTCTCCTTTTCTTGTACCTCTGTGACTATGGCTTGAGCGTCCTGGCCTTCAGTTACCTGATCAGCTCCTTCTGTGATAAGACCTACATTGCTGGTCTCAGTGGCAGCCTCATTTACATCCTCTGCTTTTTTCCGTACATCATGGTGATGGCCATGGAGACAAATCTCACCTTCTCCCAGAGAAGCGCCCTGGTGAGAAACCTCCGCGAGCCCTGACTCATGTTTAGTAAACTAGTACCAGGGTTGTGTCTATATATATAACTTGCTGGAAAAAACACAGGGAATTGAAAGTAGAGAAAAGGAACACAGATGGACATCTAA
>KV751321.1:16241350-16256425 GCA_001698575.1 Mola mola
TTAAATCCAATTAAACTGATTTCAATGATAATTAATTATGAAATATTTAATGTAAAAGGACAGATGTAGGAGGACCGGTTACTGAAAACCAGTGATTGGTTTTAGTTACTAGTTAATTCTCTCAAAATGTTATTTCATTACTTTACCAACTTCTGCATATCATATTACTCACTAACTAACTTTCTTGTTCATTTCAAACGTGCTTACACTCTCTTACGCGCACACACAGTTGTTTTGTTTTAGTGTTGCTGTAACACAATGCAACACAACACTGGGGTAGGCACATATTCTAACTTCATTTTCATTTTAGTATATTCTTTATCCGGGGAGATTGAAAATACCTTTCTGCATGGGTCCTGTCGTCTTTTGTGTCTTCTATTTTAATAATCGGTTGTCTAAAGGCTACAAACTCAACTGTGGACACAGGTCGCAGGTCTTTAACAACATACCTGACAATCACTCTGTTAAGTTCTATCTATCTTACAGACTGTGTAGAAGAGCTCTTCCTGATAAAATCAAGCTTTGGCTGTTTGGGTGGAGTGGTACCTTTTGAGTCAGCAAAGCCATGGGGTCTTTTGCGACCGGCTTTGTAGAAGCGTATTGTTTTGTGAGGTGCTCCATAAGATTTGAATTACTGAGCATTGGGGTAGATAAAGTGTTCATAGCTGAACATAGGCTACAAATCCCCACTATATTTTTGTTCTTCACATCAAGGAGGGAAAGGTAATGTCCATATTTCCATGATAGCAAGCTCTGACAGCCTGTAGTGTCAGCCATTATTCGCAGCGGACTGATTAATGCTCGTAAAAGCTTCAATGGTATAAAGTAATTTTGTAAATGAGCCAATTTTAACTTTGGTAATTGTAATTGCGCCATTGAATTTTTAAAAGTAGTAAATTAAATTACTTGTTACCGGCAAAAGTAGTTGGTTATAGTAACGCATTGTTTAATAATGCCTTACTCTGAATGCAGAGGAAGTCTTTGCACAAATTTGTTTAAATCCTTCAGCGTTTATGCAGGTGCTTTTTAGGGCTGTGCAATATGACCGTAATCTCATATCCCCATTTTGATTTCATATCCAGATAATGATACATATGGTGATATTGCATATTTTGTGTAGTTCCAGTGAGTAAAAAAGTTATAGAAAATCTGTGTTTTAAGATTTGAATTATACCTCATAACCTAACCCCTTGACTAAAGGTTCCTCTTTCATGTTTGGATATTTTCCCCTTTTAGTTTGAGCCATTTCTGCAATTTTAAGTTAACCATGTAGTAAAATATCTATCTGGAAAAATATATTGGTAAGTAGGGAATATTTGTAGTTGTTGTTTATTGACTCTCTATAATGTTTGACAATATTTTTTGGTGTTTTTGTGTGTTGAGGATGACAGTATAACTCTATATTTGATAATTACTCAGTAGACCTAGTCCGATTCCTGAGTTGGAACACCCATCTTGATGGATTGCACTTAGATTTTTTTGTGAGAAAATGTGCTCAATTTGCTGTAGAGAGAAACACAGTATTATTATTAGAGATAATTAGTATAGAAGTGGTAAAATCTTGCCTCCACCTCTTCACCTCCAGAGCTCACAAGTTCGTCCATGGTTTGCGGCATGGCTCTGGCCTGGCAGCAGATGAGGGCCATACTGATCAAGAGATTCCACCACAGCCGCAGAGACTGGAAGGGCCTGATCTCCCAGATTCTGCTTCCTGTTCTGTTTGTGGTGTTTGCCATGGGCCTGAGCATCATCAAGAACGACCTGCAGCACTATCCTGAGCTGGAGCTTAGCCCTGCGCTTTACAACTTCGCACCAAGCTACAGTTTCTTCAGGTCAGTCCCCACGGCAAATTAAGAAACAAAGGAGCAGTGGGAGAGGAGTAAAGAGCTATAAACGAGGCTAGTCAGGGTGCTTTCACACCAAGCATGTTTGGAGCAGTTCAATCAATACTCTCAAGCATTGCTCTTTTATTTCGGTTTACATGAAAGGTCTTACTTGTGCCACCTTGACAAACAGACTAAGGCACCTGAGAAATGTGGCTAAAACTTGTTGGGGTTCTAATAGTAATGAATGCATCTGCGGTGCCATGTTTTGGCATTTATAAAAATGATAGAGCGTAGCTTAAAAGACACACTGTCACTGTCATACTCAGAGCAGGTAACTGTGAAACCCAGGCAAGTTTTATGAAGCGTTGATGCGTTTTTTTTCTTGATTAGGTTTCTCTGATGTTTGCAAGGACTGGCGGGTCTTCCTTGCTGCAAAATGGATGTGAAGCTCCAGTGTGTTGCAGGGAAAATGGACCTTAAGGGGAGGGAGTGACAGAGAACATGAGGGAACAAAATGTTTGCAATGACAGCGGCTGAGATGTGAGATCAAAGCGAGAGAAATAAAAACTGTCAGGAGACTGCAATGAATGTCTTCATTGTTGAGAATCGCTATTGTTTGATCAAGGGGGATAAGTTAGAAGGGAGAAAATGCGGAGTTGCCAATCACTATCAAAGAGCATAAGGACTCTCTCGTCTGTCCTCTTAAGCTTGATATAAAAAGGAATGTTTATTTGTTTACTGCTATTGATATTAACAGTAGGATTAAGGGTTGTTAAAGCAAATTAATGGGAAGTAGACTGTTGAAAATGATTATGCCATTCTTCCATTTTCTGCTATTTTTCAATGCAAAGGAGGTACAGTCTTTGTTAATTTTGTCCACTTGTATCTGAAATGTTAATCTTTCCATCACTACCCAAAGCCCATGACCAGCAGTGTTGGTTGCAGCGCAGATCAGATGTTTAAGTCAAACCTTTGCCCTCTGCCTTTGCTACTTTTCACCTTACCAGTCTGGTTTCAACGCCCACAGTACTGCTGCTGATGATTTGATGCTCCACTTTTTCTTTCCCTCATGAACAAAACCTCACGAACTCTTTCATTTATTGGCAGAAACTGCTCCCAACTTGGAGAGAACTACCATATCAGAGTAAACGCTGCAGATTGTAGAATGGCTTATTTTATCAGCTTTCTCACTTTTCAGCCCTGTTTCAATTAACAGCTTATGTAATGATTTGAATATTTGTTTGTGAGTATGGCTCTATGTCTGTTAAAAGCCAGGGACAGCTAATCAGCTAAATCATATGCCTTTAGGATGTTAAAATTGCAAAAATGATTTTGTCATTTTATAAACAGTGTTGTCAGGTGGTAAATTACTCTTACACCAGCTTGTCAAACTCGATGAGCCCCGAAATAACATTTTTTATATAGCCCAAGCCAACAAAAATCTTTTGAATAAATCAATAACAGTCCTTTCTGATGTCAGCCTTTTGTGTTTTTATTGTAGCAGTTATTGTTGTTACCTTTCAGTTGAGGCTAATTATTTGTTTTGCTCCACAGTAACCAAAATCCCAGCTCCAGCCACCTGACTGATGCCATGATGTCATACCCTGGGATCGATAACGCCTGCTTCAACACGCCCCATAACCCGTATGTTAATCGCATCTGTAGTGTCAGCTGTTTTTTCCTAAAAAATAATCGATTTTGTTGACTGTCGGGCTGCTAGTGCTCAGTTTCCTTGAAATGTTCTTCCCCCTACACACATAGAGTGTTTTCATTTTTTACTCATTGTCATTCTTTTCATGCCTCTTCTTTCACCTTGTTTCATTCTACTAGTCTGTCTCCCTGCAGTTCCTGCTGCTCCCTCTCTCTCAATCCCTCATCTCTCTCATGTCCCTTTCCTCTATTTGCCCGCTGCTCTGCTCGATGTATGTGGCTGGGAGCTTGCAGCAGTACTCTGTGATGTGTGAGGATAATTTGTGTTCCATAAACACTATGTGTTTATATGGGCGATGTTGCCTTCGGAGACATTCAAATCAATGTTGACAGTCATGAACCAGACCTCGGGTGTGTTTTAAAAATTCTCCGCGAAAACAAATAAATAAATAAACAGAAGGAGAGAAGGAAATGTGCTATAGTGCAAAAGTTGCATGTGTTGCCCTCTCTGTCCTATAGTCATGACACGGCAAAGACGGGTGCTAAAAGGGTGCTAACTGCTGCGTTAACGAAGTCTTACATAAATACTACTTGGTCCCCTGACTGAGGTCATTAATATTGACTAATTGAGAGTAACAGGTGTTCATGTGATGGTGCCAGGCCATGTGTTATGCTGCAATCTTTTTTGATCTGCACCAAGTTTCGCTGAGAGCATTTTGCACAAAACAAAATGTGGGTGTTTTAGATGTCAGCCCACATAAGAAAATCTCCCACAATATATTACACCACACGAAAACAGCTTTGAAAACTCTTTTGATATCAGGGACCTGACAATATAACATTCAGACTCACAACTCCAGTATGAATGCCTGCCCTTTTTGTTTTTTCATCGCAAACCTTCAAGCACGGATGCAGGCCATTGTATCAACTCAACTTGTGGCATTATGACTGAAGACTCGCATCATGTCACCGAGCCATCATTTCATTTTGTGCCTGTTTCTTTTAAAGGGTCTGTGCAGCGAACACAAACAAATGGAGCTCCAGCAGGAACAGCTCCAGTGCATTTAGAGGCTGTAAATGCACCTATGAGGAACAGGTGAGGCTGGGTGACACAGAACCATGTGTGTGTGAGTGAGTTTTTGTGTCCTCACGCTTTTATCTCTGCACAGGGATGTATCCTCCTGAGCTCATGTACACAATTGTTCAAAACAGTGCAAGTGTAATGCATTTGTCTGCTCCCTGTGCTGCAGTTCTGTGATGGGGAAGACATCCAGCCCCCCCGTAAGAAGATCCCCTCATCTCAGATTGTGTATAACCTGAGTGGCATCAATGTAGAGAACTACCTGGTGGCCACAGCCAATAACTTCATCAGGAACAGGTGAATACAACAAAAAATACAGTTTGACATTGTTTTGATCTGTACTGTGGGTTTCTGAACTGCATGAGTCAGTGTTCCAAGAAAATCCAGTTAACAGTTATATCACATAATATATCCCAGTTTGGACTTCCATTTCATAATATTACATCATATAGCAGAAGGCAGTTTGCAAATAATGTATGATGTTAAAGTTTTTGTATTAAATCAGAGATTTTAAACTCCCCTCCTTAAACAAATGTGCTGAATCTTCAAATATCTATTATGAATATGTGAATATGTTTGCAAAGTTACAAACTGCTTTACAGAAAAAAAACCCAACCCAGATTGCCTACACTTATGTAGGCATGCATTTTGTTTTGATTTAAAGAGAAACAAGCAAGCAAAAATAAATTCATACAGGATGTCATACATTTTTTTTTCTAGGTATGGCGGCTTTTCTTTTGGCATGCCGCTCCCTTCCGACTTACTAAAAGTTGTGCCCAAAAACCGCACTCTGTCCAAGGTAAGTTTGTCTCGTCACATAAACCACCACGCCGATGACGAGTTGAAGGTTAAATCATGACGCCCTAATTTAAAGTTGTCTGGCTGCAGAAGGAGCTGCGTTGTTTTCCATCAGTGTCATCAGAAGTATTCTTTACTGCAGCAATCGTGCCTGTGTTTCAAGTGTGTAGCACTCCTCGGATGATGATGTTTACATTTATTGCATCTTTAAAGGTTGGGTTTAAACCATTAGAGTGGTATATTGCATAGATGGAGGAATTTGCATACCCTGAAGTGTAGCTGTGTGATTGATATACATTATGCTTGCATGTCTGTGTTTTTTGTTGCATGGGTTTAGGTCTGGTTCAACCCTGAGGGTCACCACACAATGCCGGCATACTTAAACAGCATAAACAACTTGATCCTGCGCTCCAATCTTCCAGCAGACAAAGATTCACATAAATATGGTAAGTGGGCAATGGTGCTGAAAGAATAAAAAAAGTAAAATGACAATATTTTGTTTTTTTTAGCCAAAGGACACAATTTGAGATTTAAATATTCAATATATACAAAGAGACAAGCTTAGCATGAGAAAAATTTGATTGAGCACCCAATGCAATTTTATATACTAAATATAAGGCAAATTATAAACATTATGTTTACCCATGGTTCATTTCATGGGATTAAAGCCAGAGGGTGCTGTGTATCTTTGAGTCACATCATTACCTATGTTGAATACTGATGAGTGCTGCTGGCCGGGGAGAAATGCTAACGAGAGTGATGCTGGCCCATGTTTTCAGTAATGCTCTGGGCCAGAGAATCACTCTGACCATCTGCCTGCCAGCACAAGTAGACAAACACAAATGAAGAAAACATACAGTGCACGCACACACAGAGGTACATGCATATGCACATTTCCTCCCCCCTGGATGACAGAAGTGCTCAAGGGGAGTATGATCGTTTTAAATGTTACCTGCCAGCTCATAACAGTGGCAGGGGGAGGAGATACAGGGAGATTAATTTACAAGGCGACGGTTTATCTGTCTGCTGTAAAGCCCAAACTGTCACACTGTGAACCACCGTGCCATCTCTAAGGTGTGTGTGGGGGGGCTTTAAAGGTCTTTCGCAGGGTTTCTGACCACTTACTGCCACAGATGTGTCATCACACTCCTGTCCATTGTTGACACTCAAGATTCAGATCACTCCCACATGCAGCTGCAGTTTATATTAACAGGTTGTTTGCCCATCCCACAAAGAAAATATAGCTGTTTGAATTTCCTGCTTCCGAAGACGTAAACTGAAAAACCTTTTATTTAATACTTTAGAAAATAAAAGGGGAAGCAGGCTCAGCTTCAGGCAATAAGAACAAAGATGCAGTTCAAATATTTTAGAGCCCAGACCCATTTTTTGTCCTCTACATCACTGATAGCCATTTCTAGAGGAATTATATGTTTTGAGTTGTCTGTCTGTCTGTCCCATTCCTGTAAACATAGAATCTCAGAGACGCTATGAAGGATTTTCATCACAAATGTCTGCTTGGACTCCACGATGAACTGACTACACTTTAGACCTCAAAGGTCACAAAGCAGAATCTTTACATTCAGACTTCATGCACTGATTGTGGCATTTTTTGACAGAAATGTCTAACAGGATTAGATGATGAGGTGGCAAGATTATACATTAAAGGTCAACCTTGCTGTGGCATCATAATGATCTGCAAAACTGCCATTATTCAACATCATAACACCCTTTTTCATATTTGGTAAATTGTTGAATTGGCAACACTTCTCTTGTGTGGCCACCTTGTGTGTGCTGACAGTATAGATCCTCTGTTCTGATGAAATTTATAAATTAGAATTTGCAGCAGCATCCATATATGAGGCATTGTGGTCCACGACAAGCTCTTTTGCTTTGAGTCTTATTTTTTATGATTTGTCTGCTTTTAATTAGTATTTTGATTGCTATAAAAGTGGGTTGGAACTTGATATTGCATCTTCAATGCACTATTACGCACTTCAAGTTAAACCACCAGTGCACGATGGCAGAGCTCATATGGAATAATTTGGCATTGGCGATGTGTTGTCTCTATTTAAATCAGTTTTTGAGAGGGGCATACATGTAACTGATACAGAAGCATACATGCAAAGCAGTAACTTAATTTAGATAATGAAAGAAATTAATTATTCCAGATTAGATTTGGATTAGTTAATAGAAAACATCAGTTCCACAAAAGTGCACTTGAGCAAGGTACCAAACCATCAAATTTGCTCCCCTGCGGAGCTTCAGGAGATTTTTTAAATTTTAGGTAAGTCACCAGAGATGGTTGTGTCTGTGAGCATCAGAAAGACCATGAAAAATGATTTTAAAAAAATTAAATTTTCTATTGTGAGCACTGGCAAATGAAATAATCTTTCACTATATTTTTCAATTAACTGCATCTCAGGCTAAGAGGATATCAATGCTTCTTTGCTCCCCATGCTGAAAAATAGACTCCATGCTGATATTTCCATTGTTAACAAGATTTCTCTCTATTACAGCCATTTCAGTTTCCAGTCACCCGTACTTCGGCCGGGAAGATGATGAAGATATGATGTAAGGACTACACATTAAATTCCTTCTTCTGCTAACGTATTCAACTACATAACTGGCTCCACATGCAAATGAAGGTTCATTCTAATTGGTGAAAATATCCCAAAATGAGTTGAATCACAGTGAATATTATTGGCTGTTGTTTAGCTGAGCCCACGATAAATTATGGAATCCTACTTTTTAATTTAGAACAACAAAGTCAGGGTGGACTCAGGGCAGGGAGGTACATGACCGCAGTATTTACCCATTTTTGATTTTCTAAATGGATTTTCCCAAGCTGGCACTATTGATCAGAGTCGCAATATAATGAGTGTCTGCGCTGAAGGTGGCACAGAGGTGGATTGATTCTATCCCAAAATGAGCTCGTTTTAAAATGCTCCACATTCTGCCCAATTGACCCACTCTTTGGAATGAGTGCTTGCATGTACATATGCAAACACTTCAAGAGACTCAGTTCAAATAAATCATGAGTCGAAGCTGTCGTTTCTAATTTATGTATATGTGCCATTTACTCAGCTGTAAGCCTGGAAAGTCACCGTGGCAGCTACAAGTGCACAATTAAGGGGAATATTTCTGCTTCCTCAGCTAAAGACACATACAAGGCGTATTTCTCCGCGTCTTGATTCTTACAGTGTGGTAGTCGTGGCCTTGGAAACATATCCAAGCCTATCTTGGACATATTGTTAACAAGCTTACACACTGGCCACTGCTGCTGGCTATTCTCTGCAGTTAGTGCTGCCCTTAAACACCCACCACATGTCATTCTTATTCTCTCTCCTTCCCATTTGGTCATTCTGCTTAATTAGAACTTGTGTAGCGTATTCTGTGTGTTTGGTTTTGTACTGTTGGTGTTGTAATCAGCCTGGGAGTTGAAAAAAGTTTGCTGGAGTGGGCAGGTTTGAAGAGTAGCCAAGGGATCAAAGCCTCAGCTCTTGTTTGAGGTCTTGTCTGGACAATAGGCTCTGCAGTTTTAGGAAGCACAACCACCTCAGACTCCACTGCATCAGCGGCGTGGATTTGTTCTCCACATCAAGCCATCTGTTCCTTTTCATTATTTTATTGTCAGATGTGAAGCGCAAGCATCTCATTAAAAGAAGCTGTACCTTAATGTTATTCCAAAATTTGAACTACTGTGAACTACTTCAGTAGTTCATCTGAGTCAGGTATATGCTTATTCAAAATTTGTATTTATTCGTTTGTGTCCACCTTTGATTTAAAGCCGTAGCAATGACAAGGCTAAAGCTTAAAATTTATGGCGTCATTATCACTGACATGTGAATCATCCGTTTTGTTTTTTTTTCCTAACAGTGTCCAGGGAATGCTCCAGATTCTAGTGGCTATATGTGTGCTGACGGGCTATTCAATCGCCACGGCCAGCTTTGTCATCTATGAAGTCAGCGAGCACAACAGTGGCTCTAAGAGGCTCCAGCACATCGCGGGCGTCAGCGAGCCCTTCTACTGGACTGTGAACTTCATTTATGACATGGTAACATCTTCTAAATTCCTATCAGGGGATCCAAAAGAAAAATCTCTGCATACATGACTAAATGTAGATGAAACTTTGTGTGTCACAATCATCAGCAACAAACCCATGTATAATATGATTTACAGCATATGCAACAATGTCCTCTCCATACCAATGTAACTTTTATGAGATACCCAAACTTATTATATAAATTATTCTTTAACTGAACTCAGAGCACTTCTATGTTATAAACTAAATGATAAGTCTTCGTGTTGCTGCATTTTGTCATATCTTCTCCAGTTCATGTATCTGGTCCCTGTCGCCCTGACTGTTGGTGTGATCGCAGCCTTCCAGAGTCCAGCATTCACGGATCGACAAAATCTGAGTGCCGTCAGCTTGCTTCTGGTGCTTTTTGGGTGAGAAATTTATCGTCACAACATCTGTTGCTGTTGTGTAGTCTAATCATGTGTTTCTATATGGTGGCAAAAGTTCCAACCTTGCATCCAAAAATGTTAGGATAATGGGAAATGTAAACAGAGACAGACATATGATTGCAATACATTGAAACCACGTATTTCATTTAAATATCAAAAGGAAACCATCAAATGTTGAAACTAAGAAATTTCATTGTGCTTGAAAAAGATATATTCATTCAAAATTTGATGCCAGCAACATGTTTCAGAAAAACTGAGATGGTCATTTTTACCCCTCTTTACATTGCATCTTCTTTTACCAACACTCACAACACTGTCAGCGTTTGGGAACTGAGGAGACCAGTTGCTGTAATTATGAAACTGGAATCATTTCCCACCCTTGTAAGATTTCAGCTGCTCAAAAGTCAGGGTCTCCTATGTCATATTTTATGTTTATTACTGTGGCAAACATTTTTGAAGGGTTACAACTTGGGACTGCAGACAGACCAGTTTAGAATTTTGAATGAAATTTGAATAACCTGGGGGTTTATTTTCAACATGTTTTTCTTCCAATATAGGACACCTTTTTATCAATCTCACCTGCTATCCTGTTTCGTATAGACTGTTATATAACTGGAATGGAGCTAAACAGTCAAAAGTTATCTTTTAGCCAAGTACAGTATGTAAGATGCTCCCTCGACTGGCATTGATAATCACCTGAACTCAATCAAGCTCACCACGGGTTTCTTGCAAAGAACTTTCTGAAGCAATGTGATCAGTTAAAGGTTCTTTCAAAGGCACATTCTGACATAACTCCTGTGTTTTCTCACTTCTGCTGCATGTTGCTCTGTGTGCCATCAGCTAAGCATTAGGAGGCTGCCGTTCTTCAAACAGGGCACCATTTTTCAAACTTCCTCACAGAGACAGATGGTTGTAGCACAAAATAAAAGAACTGGTAGCAACCAGTTCTCCCTGTTAAAGCCAAAGAGGCTAGACAGAGGAAATGGCTTATCAAATAACAATATTACTGGCTATTTACTTTTTGAGATACCAGAGTTTTAAACTGCAATCTGCTAAGAAGATGTGGAAAGGCTATTACATACCAATTGTCAAATTTGCGTCTGAATTACTGAGATTATTTACATGGTTCCTGGCTATAGCTGAAGCTTTGTCTCCTGTGTTTTCTGTTGCTGTCTCAGGCCTCGGCCTGAGTGCTACATCTTCGGAGGTTGAGACAGCACTGTGCTCCTCGTTTATCAGACAGATGTCTCCCTCCCAAGCAATGAATAATCGGAATGTTCCATCTGTCAGGAGGCACCCACCTGGCCTGTTCTCCAGCCTTCTTGCTTCTGTTCCTTGTCATGGCTTGGCACCCGCAGTCTGCCTACGCAGCACCTTTTTTTGTGCATGGCACGCAGACGCTTTGTCTCTGTCTGGCTCTGCCTGTCTGTGCCTGTCTTTCTTTTCCTAGCACTTCTTTTTTCCGCCTTTACATCTCTCCTCCTCTCTGACTTGCTGACCAAATCACACATATCAAATGAACAAACAGATTATGTGAGAGAAGGGAGGGCAAAAATAAAAGGGAAATGGTTCTTTGGTTTTTTTTCAATCAAGGGAATATGGGGAGAAGTAATTTATCTGCCTCTCTTTTTGGCCTCTGACTCCTTACCCTCCTCAGACTGTGGTATTTTTCCCTCTTCCCTTTCAGTATTCTTTGGCACCTATTTTCATCAGGCTCACAGTCGCTTCACATAGTCTGTTCTCTTTCATAGTATTTGTTTCGTGCCTCACATTGGGAACGCCTCTGGCATGAACTCATCAGAAGCTCCTGTTACCTTCCACCAGCCAGGATTGGCTGGAAGCAGGTGCATCAATGACATGGAGGGTGGAGACCTTCCCCCTATAAAAGGGCTTGACACTGTGCTGCTCCTTATTCAAAAACCTCTTCTTGCTATGGGCAGAAGTTCCTATCCCCCCTTGCCTCGAACAAACTGTTTCGCCGCTGGGCCTACCTAAAGTGTCCACCGATACGAGAAAAGGCTCGATCAACGGACGCTTTGTCTGGGGTTTTCTCAGTTGCTCGAGTGCTAACGCTTGCTCCAGCTTGTCACCAAACAGTGACGCTTGCTGCTGGCTGTGGAAAATAGCGATACTTTCTGCACCGCTAGCCTAAACGAGTGGCAACACTTCTTCCTTCTACATCGATTTTATCGCACTAGCGGCTCTACGAGTAGCAATTCTCTCGCCGCTGGTACCGGGAAGTTGTGTCTCTCCGCTTCGTTTTGCGCTAACATCTAGCCACTCCAGGTTAACAATAGCATAAACAGCCCCACGTTAGCTTGACAGATAATAAGCTTTGCTAGTGACCATGGCTGCCGCTCATGCTCCCACGAAAACAGGAGAGAATACAGAGAAGAAATTGTGTCCCTGCAACAATAAAATTTCAGAGGGGGATACTCACCAAATGTGTGTGATGTGCCTTGGCTTGAGACACGCCCAGGGCAGCCTTTGAATTTCTGAAGGAGTGCGCACATTGCAGCCGGTTCTCCCTCAAAGATCTTTGTTGTCTGGCTCCTTTGACGAATTTGTCCGGTGGGGATCCTGTGATGGCATCTATCGCACCGGTTCAAGAATTCATGGACCTTACCGCGGAGATAGCCCAGGAGCCTGGCCCGAGCTGGGGCGACCATCTCGATCTCGTTGACCCACTACCCCAGGAACTGGGCGTCCCTGACCTTGGCATGGCTCTTCTTGACACACCGGGTGGAATGCCAGATGATGACTGTGAAAGAGGTTCAGAGCTCATCATGACTGACGAGGACGAGGATGACGGCTCTTGATGCCCTTTATTGAAAGGGCATCATGTGTTAGTTCGGACAGACAACACTACACTGGTGGCGTACATAAACAGGCAGGGGGGTGTGAGATCCCTTCGGTTGCACTTGCTGGCACGCAAACTGATAGTTTGGAGCAGCAAATAATTGTGGTCTCTGAAGGCCACACATGTACCAGGACAGTTGAACAGTCGTGCAGACCTTCTCTCCGGGGCGGGGGGGAGAGCCCTTTTTGCAGAGTGGAGGCTTCATTCGGAGGTGGTGAGCAGTACGGGCGCTCGTGCGTGGACCTCTTTGCTTCATGGGAAAGCACACAATGTCCTCTGTTTTTCTCTCTTCACGACCAGGATGCTCCTCTGGGAGTGGACGCACTGGCGCTCCAGAGGCCACACATTCTGTTGTATGCATTTCCCCCAGTAGCACTGATCTCTTCGACTCTGACCAGGGTGCACGAGGAGGGCCTCTCCGTGATCCTCATCGCCCCTTGCTGGAAGTCGAAACATTGGATGGCAGAGATAACTCAGCTTCTGTGATGGGAGCCATGGCCTCTGCCATTGCGCAAGGACCTGTTGTCTCAGACACGGGGAGAAATATTTCATCCTCACCCAGAGAGGCTGGCTCTCTGGGTTTGGCCTGTGAGTGGTACAATTTAAATACAGTGGGTCTCCCTACAGGTGTTATTGAGACCATCCAGATTGGTAGGGCTCCTTCAACAAGATCCTTGTGTGGCAGCAAATGGTCAGTTTTTGAGAAGTGGTGCACAGACCTGCAAGAGGTGCCCTTCCAGTGGTCTGTGACAGTGATATTGGCCTTCCTTCAGGATTTTTTGGACAAAGAGAAGGCTTTCTCTACTATCAAGGTGTATTTAGAGGCTATTTCTGCTTGCCATGTTGGCTTTGAGGGGAAGACTGTGGGGCAACACCCCGTTAAGTTACTTGCGTAACCCCGGTTTTCTGAGTAGCATGAGTGAGTGTCTCACCAGACCACCCTCCTTGCTTGTTCGTAGCGAGGAAGAGGTGGGTTTTTGTTTCTGATTTAGGAGCAGCGCAGTGTCAAGCCCTTTTATAGGGGGAGGTGGAGGCCCTCCCTGCTTCACCTGCTTCCTGCCAATCCTGGCTGGTGGAATGTAACAGGAGCTTCTGATGAGGTCACGCCAGAGGCGTTCCCAATGTGAGACACTCACTCAGAGAACCGTTAGTTATAGGCGTGAAGCACTTAATTTAGAAAATGCAAGGTAATGCCATTGTGGAAGATGAGGTTGACTGAATACATTTTTCATATCCACTCTGTGTTTGTTTTTCTGGGTTTTCTGTAGATGGAACCGACCCAGCGTATCTATTTTAAGGTGTATGTGAGGACTTATTTTTACTTGATGCCATATTTAAAGTGTCTTCCCATTGTCAATTCCTCAGGTTTGCCACTTTCCCCTGGATGTACCTACTAGCAGGCATCTTCAAGGACACAGAGATGGCCTTCATCACCTATGTGTGCATCAACCTCTTCATCAGTGTCAACACTATCTTATCCACCTCAATTCTGTACTTCCTGGGTCAAATTTCATTGCATCACACTGAGGTCAGCATAAACTGCATGTGTCCAAATGCATTCGCAGTCCTTACAGGCACACTTAAATTCATGACTGTTCATTATTTGTTGAATGTAACCCAATTAGTCCCATTAGATACAGTTAAATAGAGTGAGAAGGGCATACAAACTCAATATATATTTCCTTTCCTCTATGTTTTTCCCTTCTGCAGCTCATCCAGGAAATCTTCAAGAAGCTGAGCCACGCCTTCCTGATCTTCCCCCAGTTCAACTTTGGGAACGGGTTGATGCAGTTAGCCCGTATAAACATAGAGGTCCAGATCCTCAGTGGCTATGGCATCAACGCCTATAAGAACCCATTCTCCCTCGATTCCCTGGGCTGGATGTTCATCTCCTCCTTCATCCAAGGCCTGGTCTTCTTCACCCTGCGCCTCCTGCTCAATAAGTCCCTCATACGCAAAGTCAGGTGAGGAAGATACAGCCTACTTAAAATAAAACACCAGTAAAATATATATTTTTTTAAAAATTACACTGTTAATACTTATTACTTAGTGTAATACTTAGTTGTAATTACTATTAACATTAACAGATATTCTTAAAATGAAAAAATGTCTACAACTTTCAATCGATGGCAGATTTAATGGGGAATTTATGTGTCTCTGCCCATTATTCATGTTTATTTCAACACCTGAGTCGTTACAGAAAAAATTAATGAAAATTAAGATTTTCCCTTTGCAGGCGTCTCATTTGTCGCAGAAAAACGGTGCCACCAGTTGTTTGTGAGGATGAGGATGATGATGTGGCTGCTGAGCACATACGGGTGGCCAGTGGAGCAGCCAGCTCAGACTTACTGCAGGTCAACCAGCTTACTAAGGTTTACCAGAACCTCAAGAGG
>KV751321.1:16263250-16306130 GCA_001698575.1 Mola mola
CTGAATATGAGCTTTATATGCAGCCAGTGCTGTTATTCTTCAACCACTCTGCCCTTCTGGGGCTCTGGGTTTGGAAGATACTACTGGCAGACGAAACAGAGGGGTGTCAGGGAGGAAAACCTAACTGCAGATTTACTGAAATGAAGAATCACTGTTTTATATTTATATTGGCACTGTGCTTGAACTATTACTGAACCTTCACAGGTCTTCATCAACTTTGCCATGGGAAATATTAACATGGAGAACATACCAATTCACAGTGAAGACGAAAGTGACAACCGGGGCTCTATTAAAGCAGCACAAGCATAGATCGGACAGCCATCTTTTCTCTGCCATTTCGTCCATCATGAAATGAAACGCAGTCTCTGTTTATAGTTAATCTATTCTTTATATGTGATAAATTATTATACTTATTTTAGAAATACAGATTATTTTTTGGAAATGTCTTGATTGATCACATGAAGGGTTACTTAACATGTTCATCCTTAATGAACTCAATTGTAAATTGAAAGCCGTAAAGCACTTGCACATTCACATATTTGCACAGATGGACCTGACTTTTTTCTTATCTTACAGGTCTGTTACCTTTCTGTTACCTAGTATTTGTGGAGGAATAAATGACTCGTATAAATTACCAATTTCTCTCTGGTTAGGACACTTTTGATTAAAATATACCTTTTACAAAAACGGTTTTCTATTTTGAATATATTTCTTTCTCCTAAATGTTTGCAGATCATAACTTTATATAATCTGAATAATATTCTGACAAAGTCATTTATTAGAAATTAATGGATGAAATTTTGTAAAAGAAATCGTAGTCTGAAGAATATCCTCTATATGCACTTTTCTTCTACTTATTACACTTCCTCTAAGGGTATAACTTTTAGAATGAATGTACCGCATATTTAATGGACTTTCCTGCTAATGGACCAGTTCCAGATGTCTTGAATGTATCCTGCCTATTTTTTTTATTATTCTAATAAAGCAATTTTTCAAACGCATCCACTCATCACTCACCCATTGTGCATGCTTTTTCCTATTTCCACTTCAAAACACATCATTTTGCTGTTATGGTTAACCTGTGCTGCTAAAATGTCATCTTATTTTTTATAGTGCTAAAATCAGAATCAGAGTTTTGTCATGCCTGATTTTATTTTCTTAGGTGAGTGTCCTCATGAATAGAACACATTTGGCTAACAACAGTCAGAAAGACACCCATCAACAGATATTTCTACTGCACATAAACCTTAAAAATAATCTCTTGGATTTAGACTTTCAGTATATACTGTATATTGACATTAAACCTGACAGAGGACAAGTTAATTTTATTTCAAAAGTCTTGATTCAAGCTAATATTTACATTAATACAGTACAGTGCATCTCTAAAAAAGTCAAACCACTTACTGTCAATGAGTCATAAAATTATTTGGTGTGGCTCTGGCATGGTTTGCAAAAAATATATAGTTAATTACAACAGTAAGATCTTTTATAAAAGGGCAAGAAAAAAAAATCCAGAGCGAACAACAAATATTTTTTCATTTCTTAAGTTTAAATGCTGCATAGAAGATAACTCCTACTACAATCTGAAAGCGATCTTAGTGCATATGCACTGAAGGTTTCTTCATTATATTGAATATTGTATTTGTCATGTCAGTGACAAATCTTTCCATATGGGTTTTCGGGTGATGACGTTGGTGGGACAGGCATCTGTTGCATTCACGTAATGTCGGAATTATGACTCTCGCACTTGGAATTCACATTCAAATTCACGGGAACAGCCTTACGTAGAAAAACTACCCGGCTTCTCGATACTTTTATCAAACAAATTGTTTTATAAAATGGCGAGCAAAAGTCAACTTTAAATTAATCGGAAGATTTTTTTTTTTTTTTAATTGAATCACTTCTTAATTATCCTTTGTTGATCACATGTATTTTAAAACTGGATTATTCAGATTATATGCTGCCTATGTTGAGTGATTTCCATTAGTTAGACAGGTTTTTGTTTCCGTAAACTCAAAACGAATTGAAGCTTAAAATAGTTGAGCCATTATAAACAATATTTTAGTGGTTTCACTTCAGCCGTTTTCTTTTTTGTTGTCATGAATAAACTGGAAACAGCTGTGGATGTTTAAATGCTCTTGGCATTAAAATGAAACCCATTTTCTTAGAAGCGTCCACGAAGTTTCGAATCTATGACCTCAAAGAACATGAACAACCAACAACCAGGTCGGAACCACGACTTCACAACTGGGAATCTCTGACCTACCGAGTTTCATAAATGCAGCAATAATGTGATAATGTGGGTGGACAGAAGGGCCCATACGTCATCGCCGGGTCACTTCCGGAAATCGTTGGCGGGAGTTGTGACTATCCCGGAAGCAAATTTGTGTAGCGTAATCAAGCAAGGTGAGGAGAAACAAACAACTTCTCTTGCAATAATGGATAACGATGGCCCCGTGCAGACAAATGATTGGAAGAACACAAAGGAAGCAGTGGCGAACTTCCGACGCCTGTTGCTGTGCTCCAAGTGGTACGTTAACGCTTACGTTTTTAGGTCAAACTAAATTATGTTTATTATTCTTAATCGCTAGAATTATCAAAGATAATAAGTCAGCGGCTGGCTTACTTACACACGTTCAAGTTGTCAGTGACACCTAAATATCTTTCCGAGTAGTTTTGTAAGATTCCGAAATTTTATTACGTCAAAACGTTTGCAGAAAACCATGAAGAATTGGGGGGGAAATGTCATCACTGTCACCGAAATGGATACAACTGGGGTAAATGTCTTAAAGTAGCTGTCTGCTATCAACTGTACTTCTGATAAAGTCATTTTCTGGAAAGATATGTACTTAATAGCTTTCAAAGGAACCAGTTTAAGCTAATATGTCTGCACTGCACTAAGAGTTTGTGTAATTAATGACACCTGTGTTTGTTTGGCTGCCGTGAAAAGGGTATGTTCGACCTGAATGGAACATAACTAAAAGAAAGGCAGCGCTGATGGTGACTCGTCTCGTTGTCTGGGATCAGAAAATCACCTCCCACCACCGGCATGACAGATGGATCACGGGGAGTCCAGGGGTTCAGGTTAAGGGGGTGTTGACTGAAATACACTGCCAGCCAGTTAAAGTGGCTTTCATGGAGTAAAACATTACACCTACAGTATTTTCATCAAAAATATCTCAATGTATGCTCAATATTGAACACTATGCAAATGACTGCAATTCACAACTGATGAAATGTCGGGCACGTGCCCGTTAAACAAGCTTACTAATGATAAAAAGTAAATGAACATAGGCGAATATGTTACTGGAAATACTTGCACTGCAACGGACGCACACACAACTGGAAGACATGTACACCCAGTGTCAGGTGTTAATACATCCAAAAACTGGAACTCAAACAATTAACAAGGCTACATCATCTTAATTGCACCAGGAGACTCTGAACTGCACCTGGAGATGGAACATACATCAGAGAGATGGAGGTCGGGATGTACTATTCTGAGATGGAGGGGTGGAATAGTTCAAGTGATGCTGGCCTTTGTAGCAATAACCATTATTACATTATTTCTGAGCAACTATGTTAATCTGCTATATCTCACCAGACGATGCTGTGAACATTTCCTACATGCTGGACCATTGTCACTTTGACAGGATCATCTCAGTACGCCTCACAGAGACTTTAATTTATATCACCTGAGAGTGTATGTCCTCAAACCCCACAATCTTCATCATTGATGAGGTGTGGAAAACAGCTTTTTTCCATCTACTAATGTATAAAAGAGTGAGAACTTGTGAGTCTGTCTTTGTCTTAAGTGCTTTAGTTGAAGGCATCTGGACAGGATAAAGTATGGAGGTGAAATTATGGTATTTTTTGATGTCCAATCTCTGTGTACCTGCATGCCCAAAACTGAAGCAGTGGAGACAGTAGACAGGAAACAACTACTACAAGACAGATCTCTACACAACAGATTCAACTTCACTACTAACCAAATTGGTTCCCTGCTGGATCTTTGCCTTATGATCACCTATTTCAAATACAACAAGGGCTTCTACAGACAAAAGAGTGATTGTGCTATGGGCCATTGTGGCCAACTTCTACATGGAAGAAGTGGAAAGCAAAGCCATGTCCACCTTCAAAGGAACACCTAGCACTGGTTTAGGTACGTGGATGACGCCTGGGTTACAATCAAAACTCAAGAAGTAGAGGCTTTCTCAGATCATATCAACTAAGTGGACAACATCAAATTCACAAGGGAGGACATCAAAGAAAACAGGCTACCATTCTTGGACTGCTGTGCAGCAGGAAGACATGAGCCTCAACATTGAATTATACCGGAAACCTACACACACAGACCAGTACTTACTTTTCGACTCCCACCACACACTGGACCACAACTTGGGTTGATCAGAACCCTAAGTCACAGGGCTGAAAATGTTCCCTCAAATATAAAAGTGAAAGAAAGGGAAGATACACACATTAAGGGAGCACTCAACAACTTTGGCTATCCTAGTCGGGCCTTCATAAAATCAACAAAGAGAAACCAATTTTCAGCCACCTACAATGCAGTCCTGACGTCCCTTCCCAGGCAGTTTAGACATCTTTCAAAGCAACTCACATGAATGTGAGGGGGGTCATCAATGAGTCATACCTCAAAATGACTCATTAATGCACCACACCTCACTTGTGACAGCAACGTGCGTACACAGAGAGGGTCTACGACTCAGGTGACCACCTCCAAGGTGTAACGACACTACCAGAGGTTAAATACTGGGGACACCCCACTAACTGTTTAGAACTGAAGAAGCCTTTCAGATGAGAAGTGAAACGTCTTCAAAACCCCTTAAAACTAGTTAAACCTGGGTGACTTACATTTAAGGGTAAAGGTGATATATGATATGGTATAAAAACAGAAAAACATATAAGGTTTTTATGCCATATCATATATCACCTTTGCCCTTAAATGCTAGAACTTAGCAATAAAATCAATTATCATAATATATTTGACCATATACCTTGATGTACTGCAGTAATATTGTGGGAATATTGGGTTAAATTAATGAGATTTTTGATAAATAATAATCTGTAATATGAATTTGATGACTGTACTGGGCAAATATTAGAACAGATAGAACACCATGATAAATTTGGAAAATCATAATTTATTTAAAAGGATCCTTTAAAAGCAGGAAAAGACATCATTTATGATGACCAGCACTATTGCCAGTCAGGATGAGGGTGATGCTCAATGGACTGAGCACACTGTCGTGGAGGAACCGGTGCTCAGTGCAGTAGAGACAGTTCTCTCTTTTAATCTGATTACTGACTAATTTCATGTTTATTTTTTTCCAGCTCAAATTTAATGAAGGAACCTGTGTGTCTAGGAATGTGTGAGCATATACTGTGCAGGTAATGTACCTTCAGCTAAATGTGTTTTACCCTCCCATTCTCACTAACAACAATCTTGTCATAATGGGTGGCTTTTATTCTTTTGGTAAACACAGGTGTAGCCAATAATGTTAGTAATGGCTCTTTTGTATCCATGTGTGCTACTAGGGTTGCAAAGGGGCGGAAAATTTCCGGTAAATTTCCGGAAACTTTCCATGGGAAGTTAAGCTGGGGAATTTTGGAAATATTCCAAATTGGAAACTTTCTATGGGAATTATGGGAATTATTGGGAATTTATGGGAATTAACTGGAAATTGGGGGTAATTTAAACAAACTATCATATACAAACATAAATGTAAATATTTTTGTTTTGTCACAGGCAAACATCCATGTAAAATAATACAATTAAAAAAAAACATGACATTTCAACAGATTTATTTGAGTAGAACTTTAGTTTTAATTCTTTAACAATGAACAATCAATTATTTTAATGAACAAAAACATGAACATGAACTCCCAATCAACACCCAATCAAAAAGTAAAATGCCCCCTACCCCCAAAAAAAAGTCCCATTCAAAATTTTAAATGAAAGGAGCCCCCCACCCCCTCCAAAAAAGTGCCATTCAACATGTAAAACAAAAACCTTGCAAGCCTAGTTTCTGCATGTTCTGCATTTTTGCCAAAACCTTTCACGCAATGGTCTCTTCCTGGGCCTCATCAACATCCTCCATGTTCGCCTCCTCAACATCCGCCTCCTCCTCCTCCTCCTCAGTGTCACTGTCCAGCCTTGTTGAAGATGGCTCTGTGTCAGGCTCAAAGAGCCTTAGGTTTGCCCGAATGGCCACCAGTTTTTCCACTCTCACGTTTGTGAGTCTGTTGCGAACCTTTGTGTGTGTGTCCCCGAACAGTGACCAGTTGCGCTCAGAGGCAGCTGATGATGGTGGGATTTGGAGGATGATGGAGGCTACAGGTGCAAGGGCCTCAGATCCACAAAGTCCCTTCCACCAGGTGGATGCAGATATGTGCTGGCATGACTGCCAGATTCCATCCCCTTCCCAAAGACCTTGTTTGGTTCGGAACTTCGCCAAACTGCCCAGAACCTTGCCTTTATCAAGGCCCAGGTGGCCAGACATGGCTGTAATGACAGCATAAGCACCGTTAATTTCTTCTCCAGAGAGTATGCCCCTGTCATATTTTGGGTCCAGCATGTACGCTGCTGCATGCACTGGCTTCATGCAGAACTCCCGACGCTTCTCCAATGACTTGACCACAGCAGTTTCCTCTGCTTTGAGTAGTAGGGAAGTGGGCTGGACCGTCTGGATTTCTTCTTTGAGGTCGGAAAAGAGACAGTGGACATCTGATAAGATGGCATCATCACCCTCTATCTTGGCAATTGCTGCTGCAATTGGTTTGAGGATTCTCAGGCTGCTAGTCATTCTTTCCCAGAACACATCATCTAACAGGATTCTCTTGATGTCACTTTCAATGCCTGCAGTCTGGGATATGGCTATCTCTTGCAGAGACTCCTTTCCCTCCAGTAGACTGTCATACATGATGACAACGCCACACCATCGTGTGATGCTGGGGAGCTTCAGTGTGGTACTCTTGTTTTTTTCCTTTTGCTTTGAGAGGTAGGTTGCTGAAGCTACGTGTTTGCCCTTCACATACTTCACAACTTGCTTAGCTCTCTTGTGTAGTGTGTCCATTGTCTTCAGTGCAATGATGTCTTTCAGTGGAAGATTAAGAGTATGGGCAGCACAGCCAATGGTTGTTATATGAGGGTAGGTCTCCTCCACGTGTGCCCAGGCAACCTTCTCTGGTCCAAGGTCATTGATGACTGCTTTCAGCTCATCAGCCATGTAGGGGCCTGTGTGTCTGTTGTCCTTTGTGTCTGTGCTCTTGTAGAATACAGGTTGAGGGGTGGTGACAATGTGCACTCTGTTGAACTCATCATCCAGCAAATGAGTAGATAGCGCATGCCTGGTTGGGGGGGTGTATGCTGGCCGGAGAATATTCAAAAATCTCTTCCAGTACACACTGGATGGCAGCATCAGGGGTGAGCCAGTTGCATAGACTGCACGAGCAAAACACTCATCTGCATTTCTCTGGCTACGTTCATCCATCGAATCAAAGAATCCTCTGATACCAGAGGGACCAGGAGCTGATGAGAGGGTATCTGACTCTGATACAGCAGAATCATTTTCCCCTTGAGTGGAACTCTTGTCTGCTGAATGTTTTGAGCCTTGAGGAAATTTTTGGCACTTTGCAATATGCTGCTGCATTTTTGTAGCATTCTTCACGTATGTCTTTCCACAATATTTACACATATACAAAGACTTTCCTTCAACATTAGCTTGTGTGAAATGCTTCCACGCATCAGATGGCAAACGTGGCATTTTTCTGTAGAATAAAATAACAAAAGAGCTTGTAAAAACACTAATGCAATGGCATGAACAGAAATATAGTTGGCTAAACAACTGGAATGGTCTTCAAAATATTTTACAATTGATGTATAAATTCTTGTATGGTTACAGAAAACCGTCTTGCAGGAGTCAGAAGAAACAGCATCACATTTGAGGTAGCTATAATAAGCTAGCCTCTTAAATGGTCAATGAAATGAAAAATAGCTTACATTTAGCACCTAACTTACCAGCTAGCTAGCTACTGTATGAATACATTTTTATTTAATTTTTGCAAGTTAAACAGTAATACCATTATAGATCAAATATATTTACCCCATAATATTATAAAAAACTTACTTGACTTTATATAATCCGCAGGCTCAACTGTGTGGCTTCAATAGTGTGGCCTCCAGGGTTTAAGCAATCATCTGTGCATGTGATGGAGGAGTGCACAGTGCATGCAGGGGGCGTGGCCTCAATAGCCCTGCAGTAAGCAGTGCTGTGTGCATATGTGATTGAGGAGTGTACTTGCATTAAATCTGGTTGTTTTAGCCAAGATTATGCTACAATATATTTTCCCCAACTATATTTAAGTTCCCTGTTGAGGGCCAACCTTCAATTTTGTAAATTTCTGTTTTATTCCCATAAATTCCCGTTAATTCCCATAAATTCCCGTTAATTCCCATAAATTCCCGTTAATTCCCATGGAAAGTTTCCAACTTTGAAAATTCCCAGAATTTTGCAACCCTATGTGCTACTGACAGTATTTTGTTATTGTGCTTTTTGGTTCACTAAAGAGATAATAGTGATCGTGCATATTTTTTTTGTATTCAACATCTACATTAAGAAAATTAACTAAAATAAGTGTACAGAATTAAAATATATACAACAGTACTAGTAATTAGTTTAACTCTAATGTGACGGTGACAACATTTTATGTGGAGTTCTAATTTGAGATGTCTACTGATTAGGTCCTGTGCTGGCCTCCGAGCAGGAGATGACTGTGTTGTGTGTCACAGTCCTGCGTGGGTGAAGGACATCCAAATCAACAGGCAGCTAAGCAGCATCATTGAGCTCTTCTCTGGTTTGGAATCCCTGCTCCATCCCATTGGAGAAACAGGTTCTCTTGAACACATAATTAACAAGTTTTCTGTTTAAGTCCATGTGTCTCATTCAGTATATCCTCTGCCAACGGACTCTTGATAGAAAGGGGTGTCCTATTCTTTGGCAAGAACAACAGGGCTACTTTCTAAGCCATTTAGTAGGTTGGTCTTATTCGAAATTACTGTGATATTAGAAAGTGGTCAATTAGTTGTTTTGTCCCCTTTGTCAGACAAAGTTAGAGGAGGACTATCCAGGAAGAAAATTTGTGTTGTTTTGTAATCTTGTTCCCCAAGCAAGGTGTGGAGAAACAAACTACTTTTTTTGCAATAATGGATAATGTGTGCTGTCCAAACAAATGATTGGAAGAACACAAAGGAAGCAATCGCAAACTTCTGACGCCTGTTGCTGTGCTCCAAATGGTTCGTTAATGTTTTTGCTAACATGGACTACGTTACAATGTTTAAGTTTGTTTGTCAAACTAAATTGTGTTTATTTTTTAATCACTAGAATTATTAATTTGATGATAAATCAGATGTTGGTTTACTTACACGCGTTCAAGCAACACCTAAATATTATTCGATTAGTTTTTGAGGTTATGTTTCACTGGAGTTTCTTTGTTTGTCTGTGAGTGGGCTTACACAAAAACTTCTTGATCGATTTCAGTGAAGTAGTTTCTTGCCAAACCGACAACAAAGAAATTATGTTTCTTGGCCATAACTCCAGAAAGAAGTAGAATAGAGAGGTCGAACTAGTGTCATTGTGTAGCTGACAGCACTGGGTACAGATGTTCAACTGTTGGGCTTTCAAGGTCAAAGGTAAAAAAACCCCATAATTTTATGGCCATTTCTACAGAATTAATTGACACAGAGATCTGTCTGTTATGTGGCTCTTTCTGCACACAATTAACATTTGGGCTTTCTAGGTCAAAGGTCAAGATTACTGAAAGGTCCAACATATATTTTTGGACATTTCTCCCAAAGGAATTGACATAGAGAGGTCTGCTGCTTTCATTTTGTAACTAATCTCACAGGCCATCCCATAGTCAGAACTAGCTGGCTCAGCAGTTCATGTGCCCTTTTTAAGCACCAAATAATCTTGACCTAAAAAACACCCACAAATGCCCATAACGAACAGTAAAACCACAGTCTTGTAGAAAGCTAAAATATGAGCTCACAGAAAAAAAGTGACCTTTAATGGTAAGCATTTATTGCTGGAGAGAATATGTTTTATGGAATTTAGGAGCGTTGGCAGAGGAACGCACTGTTTGAGCACATTCTTTCCTCCCTAGAGTTATTGGGTTTTTTTTGGTTTTTTTACCTTAAAGGTAATGTTTTATTTTGCTTAACCTGATTTTCTGTTTCTTTTAAATCTCTTTGCTGACCACTCTCAGTAAAGATACAAACACCACCTGAGAGCTCTGTCCTTAAATACAAGAAAAACTTCAAGATCTGGTTCAGCCCCCGCAGTCGGAAGGTACGCTGCATGGTGGAGAAGCCTTCAAACGTCACCATAATGGAGAGCAGGCCTTCAACGCCACTAAATGCCAATTCTGCTCAACTTGAAGACTTGTCAGTTTTTAATTTCAACTCGTCCTCGCAAGACTCTGGCTCTTCATGCTTTCAAAAGTGTAAAAAAGAAAACGGTAACCAGAAGAAGAGGGCAACTAAGAAAAATACTGCCAGCAGGGAGATGTCGGCACAAAAAGACGCCAAGACCAGACGAAAACAGACCAAGGAGATGATGAGCAAGAGCAGACTGGAGGCCATAAACCAACATTGGGGCATCACAGAGGAGGTAGATTCTATAAATGAAAAGGAACAGCCCTGTGCTGAGAGTGCAGGAAGGTCCAGCAAGAGGGTATCCTTTCTAAGCCCTGCTGTCACATCCAATGAGCCTCAGCATGAAATTCGTCAGGAGAGTTCTTATGGCCCTGGCGGGAGCACTATGGGGTCAAGTCCCTCAGAAGACAACACTGTACTGAATGACCAAACTCATTCTGGTCAGAACATGACAAAGAGAGTCATACAGCATGACAAACTGTCTACACATGACCCTAGCTCCAATGACAGTCCTAGTAAACACAACAAGGTTTCTCCCATAAAGCATTCCTCAAAAAGGTGCAAAGTGGACGGGAAGGTCACAGCATTGGAGACCACCCCAAAAAGGCCCAAGGCTTCCCCAATCGGAAGAAGAAAATCACAGATGTCCCCAGCTGTCCTTAACTTACCCTCTCCGGCTAGCCCTAGGAGTGATAAGAACATCAGAAATTTGAGGCAGGAGCGAGGAGAGCGCACGCCTGTCCGAGCTACTATTAGTCCAAAATCTCCACGTGCTCGCGCTGCATCTGTTGGACAGTCACCCTCAGGGAGCCCTATTATGAAGAGGAATCACAAGGGAGAGACACTGCTGCATGTAGCTTCTATAAAAGTAGGGAAATTTCTTAGTTATTCACCTTATTTTTACTCATTCAACAGTTGTTCCATTTTGCAGGATACTGTAGATTAATTGGTTATCAAAATTCTAAAAGGATGAATTGGTTTAAGCTGCTATGCAATGCCGTACTGAATCCATTCTGATTTTGCAAATGTATGCATGCTAAGATTAACATTACTGTTTTTTTATCTTCTTTCTGTAGGGTTTTTCGCCTTCAGTTTAACATACAGATGATCAGACTGTTGTACTCAGGTCTTTAGAGAATACTGTGTCTCTGTCAGTAATCCTTGTGAACATTGCTGTAATCCCCCTCTGCATGCCGGACAAAATAATCAATGGCCCTTTGCTGAATATGATTGATTAAGCACAGGGGCTTTGGCGCACTGGGATTGGTTGCTGTATTTAAAGGGTTGCATTTACTGGCGTCAGGTTTATTGTGCTCTTTGCATCCTGTAGGGAGATGTAGAGGCTGTCAAGGATCTACTGGACCAGGGGGCTGACCCTAACCTGAAGGATAATGCTGGATGGACACCTCTGGTAAGACTAAAAGTGATGCACGTGAAAGCTTTTTGTCATGTGGCAAAACTCTGGGACAGTGTCAACATACCAGTTATATCATGATTTATTGGACTTCGATGGCTTGTTTACTGTAGCTTTTCTGTCTTTTGCCAAGTTTTGGAATATTTACTGTTTATGGTGTTATCTCCAGTAAGCTAACATGTACAGTCATTCTGTCTAGGCTGCTGTTATGATTATGCATTTGTGTGTTTCCCTAAATCGTGTCTTTGTTGAATTTTTCTGTATCCTAACACCTGTTTCTGCCATATGAGGGCTTGTTTGTGTTGTTTTCTCTTTGTCTGTTGTGAACTAAAGCTGACAGCTAGTTTGGAACCATCAGTGCTGTTTGAGCTGTTGTGAAGCACAGCCACAAAGACTTTATGTTGACTTTAGATGAGCAGGGGAAGTTTGTCATGTCATGCCAGAAACATAGATGGTTATAATCCAGACTGAGTCCATTGTTGAGTGCAGGCATTTTTTAATGCATGTAGACATCTGCTGAAATATGCAAACCTCCTCTGTTTTAGCTGTTTTTTTTCCCTTTTTCACACAGAGCAGTTAAATGTTTGCTACCACCTTAATTATTGCAGAACTTCTCGTGCCTGCTTGGTGTTTTTTATTTTAACATTATATTATATTATCTGATGTGGTTTGTTGCTCAGCTAATGTTTTGGATACAAAATTTAACAAGCTTTGCAGATTTTATTTGTGTGATTTGTCAGCTCTTTCCGACCGAAATAATTGCAAGCAAAAGTAATTTATAAACCTATGGGTTATTGTTCCTCACTTGGCTGCTACAGTTGATGAAAGTTGGCTGAGAGAATCCCAGCACAAAATTTGTCACAGTTGTCATTCATAACTTGTCTGGAATGGGGAAAGGCCAAATTTGATTTAATAACAAATAAACTGAGTAGCCTACGAGTTGTGTATATGTCCATAACTACTCCAATATTAACCCAAATAAGATCATATACTACATAGAAAGTTGCCATGTAAACAGCATGTTTCTAATCATCTTAGTCACATTATTAAGACATTATGAACCTTGATTAGCATGCCCATCCGGGAGGAGACCCCGGGGCAGACCAAAGACACGCTGGAAAGATTATATCTCTCGGCTGGCTTGGGAACGTCTTGGTGTCCCCCCGGAGGAGTTGGAAGTGGCTGGGGAGAGGAGCGTCTGGATCTCCCTGCTCAGGTTGTTGCCCCGGTGACCCGGATAAGCAGCAGAAAACAAAACGAAACGAAATTATACTAAATATTCGTACTGGAGGTTTTTGATGCTTGCAGTTTGTGACGCATGACATTTGTGTCGTCTCATGTCTTCATTGCCTTTTAGTTAATTTTAATTGAAGTATTATGTTCATGTAAATGTCCTCACTGAAACTCAGTGGAAGCAATGGCCAGCCTCTCAATAAAACACTCAGCTGTGCTTTTGCTGCAATTGCTCTTACTCCCATTTCCAAATAAAAAGCCCTTCCTTCAAATTACCTTTAGGATCAAGTTGTACATAACAAATGTAACATTTTAAAATTCTCACTTTGATGTTTTTCTTTTTAGAAAGGTACAAGTGCAGGTCGGAATGAAAAACATTTGTGAGCATTATTGCTGTTCATTTCAGCATGAAGCCTGTAACCTTGGACACCTGGCAGTGGTGGAAGTGTTGGTCTCAGGGGGAGCCCTGTTGAATACGCCTGGCTATGAAAATGATGCTCCGCTGCATGATGCTGTTAAGAACGGACACCCAGCCATCGTCAAACGGCTGCTACAACTCGGAGCCTCGCAGAATGTACTGTAAGTTGTTAAGGCATTTTACCTGCAAAATCAATAAACTCTTAAGTTTTTTTTTAATGCTTCCGCATGGGTGGTAACTGTGTACAGAAATGTATTATATTCTGGTCTTTGTCCACCCATTCAACCAATAATTTTTCTGCACCATTTTCGTGACAGATATTGTATTTGTTTCAACTGTCCACTTAAACGCAAAGATGAACTGACTGACTCAGGAATTTGCAAGATGAATACAACTCTTTTCCTACCCTTTCCTTTACAGCACGCATACAAATACTAACAATTACACTCACACGAAAGACAAACTAAGACGTCTGCCAATGCAATCCTTAATGGAGTGATTGGCACACAGCTTGGGGTTCGTTTCTCTCTCTGTGTGTGTGTGTCTGTCTGTCTGTCCGTCTGTCTTGTTAATCAGTGCTGTTCAAAACCTTTCCTAAGGATGTCTCATTTGTCTGAAGATTCTCAGTAATCCAGGTAATGGTAGTCTTGGTGTTTAAGTTGAAGGCAACTGGACTTGTCTCATTTGATTGGTCTGCTTAATTGAATACTTGAGCACCCACATGTGTTTCACCTGAGTCTATTACCTACTTACACCACATACAGCGGGGGAAATAATTATTTGATCCCTTGCTAAATTTGTAAGTTTACCTACTTACAAAGAAATTAGCAGACTCAAACTTTTATGGTTGTTTACTGATTATGGCAATAAACCAAATATCAGTTGAAAATGCATAAAAAACACAATATAAAAGTTATACAATGTTGTGCTTTTTATTGAGTGAAATAAGTATTTGATCCCCAACAACTCACCCAGAATTCTGGCTCCCACAGATTGGCTGGTGCCCATGAGGCACACAGCTGTGCACAATCAACCAATTACCAATACTCCTGCTCTTAACTCATCATGTATATAAAGTTCACCTGCTCTAGGAATAAGTTTCTTCCATTCTAATCTCTCAAGCACCATGGGCAAGACCAAAGAGCTGTCAAAAGATGTCAGGGACAAGATTGTAGACCTGAACAAGGCTGGAATGGGTTACAAAACCATCAGCAAAAGGCTTGGTGAGAAGGTGACAACTACTGGCGGCATTATTCGAAAGTGGAAGACACACAAAATAACCATCAAGTGTCCTCGGCCTAGAGCTCCATGCAAGATCTCGCCTCGTGGAGTGAAGATGATGATGAGAGAGGTGAGGGAGTAGCCTGAAACTACACAGCAGGAGCTTGTTAATGGTCTGAAGGCAACTGGGACCTCAATCGCCAAGAAAACAGTTGGTAACACACTGCACCGTAATGGACTGAAATCTTGCAGTCCCTGCAAGGTTCCCCTGCTCAAGAAGGCATATGTACAGGCCCGCCTTAAGTTTGCCAGTGAACATCTAAATGAGTCAAAGAAGGCTTGGGGGAAAGTGCTGTGATCAGATGAAACCAAAGTTGAGCTATTTGGCATCAACTCAACCCACTGTGTTTGTAGTATGAAAAAAAATGTGAGTATGACCCAAAGAACACCATTCCCACAGCCAAGCATGGAGGTGGAAACATTATGTTTTGGGGCTGTTTTTGTGCAACAGATACAGAGCGTATTCACCGCATTGAGGGGCCAATGAATGAGCCATGTACGTTTAAAATCTTGAATGAAAACCTCCTTTCCTCAGCAAGAACACTGAAGGTGGGTGTGTCTTCCCGCATGACAATAACCCAAAACATACTGCCAGGGCAACAAAGGAGTGGCTCAGAAAGAAGCATATTAAGGTCATGGAGTGGCATAGTCAGTCTCCAGACCTCATCCCAATAGAAAACCTGTGGAGGGAGCTCAAGCTTCGAATTTCCAAGTGGCAGCCAAGAAACTTGAAGGATTTAGAGACTCTCTGTAAAGAGGAATGGGCCAAAATCCCTCCTGAATTGTATGAAAACCTGGTGACCAACTACAAAAAACGTTTCATCGCTGTGCTTGCCGACAAAGGTTTCTCTACCAAGTACTAACTTGTGTTTTGCTTGGGGATGGAACACTTATTTCAATCAATAAAATGCACAACATTTTATACCTTTTATATTTTGTGTTTTTTATGCTATTTCGACTGATATTCAGTCTATTTTTTTTTTTTTTTTTTTTTTTTTTTTTTTTTTTTTTTATATGCATTTTTGAATGATATTCTGTTTATTACCATAATCAGTAAATAACCTTAAAAATTTGAGTCTAATTTCTTTAAGTAGGCAAATTTACAAATTTAGCAGGGCATCAATTATTTCTGCCACTGTACTCTGATTCAATGTTTCATGTAGTCTGCTGGCTACTCACTTTTTCCAACCAAACAAATACATGGAATTGATTAACATAAACCTGATATTTCATATATAAAAACTGGTGATAGAATAAGAAAATCATAAAACAGAAAATCTAAATGTATGTACAAAATGTGTGCGTTTGTGTATTTACTGTCCTGTAAATCAAGACAGTAAATGAGTCCACTTCCTATCGAGCTCTAGTGTTTTTATTGCTGGGAGGTTATTAGCAATACCAAGGGGGTTTTTTGAGCAAGCAAATTCTCAAGTGAATGCTAATGTTTTTTCCACAGTCCAACATTCTCCTTTATCTCAAACCAACAGGTTTAAGCATTTTCTGAGACGCTACAAAGCATACACATCAGGGCTCTTGACTGTACATCTCAGTTCAGTGAGCATAAATATCTACCCTTGCAGCATATTTGGATTGGACCGTGTTGGTATTTGTATATGTTGATAAATTTATCACATGTCATTATTGCTCAGTATTTTCTAGACAATACGTTTATATTTTGTCACTATTATGTTTTTGATATGAGAATGACAATTTATGTTGAGATTCAAACAAAACTAAAGAAAAAGCCATTTGTGAACTGGCCCAGTCCCAATGAAGCAGCTGTCAGCACTGAATCCATATAGACCTTAATTAACATCACTTTTTTTTTGACATTTTAATGCACTGCATTGAAAAAATTAAACTAAAAAAACAGCAAATTTTCCAAATCTTTGTAATGAATAGCAAATGTATATAACATTAAGGGTCAATGTATTGTTATTACTGCATACTATCCTGAATACAGCCGCTCTAATGACATTTATGATTACAGGTTGCCTCAAATATTACATACTGTAGATAATTTTTGGAATTTAATTCACACCCCTCTCCATTCCTTTCTTAATGCAATCCTTGGAACTTGAAAGGCTTTGAAGGAATTGTAGTCTTCAGTTGCTACGTTTCTTCATCAGCTGTGACAGACTGTAACACCCAGGCCCATACAACCATCCGGAGAAATGGAGAGCGGATTATTTAAGAATGAAATGAAGATAATGAACCGTTTGATTAAAAAGATTTTGATTAAAGAGGCAGTTGGCCTCGCCCACTGCCTCATCAGTTGCTTGCCACAGGTTTCCATCATTAGTTTTATGACTTTAAGACATACATAGTGCATACACATAGTTTTAAACCGCTTTCAACTATACTTTTCCAATTCCAAATTTTTCCAATTGACCTCACAAAATCCTAGCATATACTACTGTTTGAGACAGAGCTATAGCTGTTTTCATTACTGAAATAATGAAAATGATAATTTAATACGTTTAAAGTTTACAGAAACAGTGGACTATTGTTTCAAGCGATGTTAAGTTGTTTGGTGTGAGAAAAGCTGCAGGGTCGTAAGTGTGAACACTCCTTGTTCAGCTTAAAAATAATATTCCTATCTCCTCATTTAGAGTAACATTTATGCTTACAGTTGTTGTTCTCTAGAGTCACAACCACCCTCCTCCCCCTTGGGTATATGTTCCGTCTTTCATTATTTTTCCCCAGATATTCATCTCACGTGCAGCTCCAAACCAGCTTGTGTGTGCATGCCTAAGTGTCAGGCATATTTTATGTTTGTATTTGTGTATGTATGTGTTGGGGGGTATGAATCCAAATTAAATATTTTATGGACCAGTGGACCTATTAATTGTCCCCCAGGTGTTATCTCTGCTGATGCATCATCTTTTTGAGACGACCTGCCGGGCTTGTTTCTTCTCACCGTTTCCTCTCCTCCACTGTCTTATTTTTCTTCCGTCGTCTCTTCCTTTTCGCTCAAGGTGACCCCAGCCTTGTTTCACACTGCTCACAGAGCAGAGAAGAACAGATTTCAGCTCACCCTCATTTCAAACGGTTACCTTCTAACAAGTGAAAGGAAAAACATGAACATGTAGTTTTGTTAGCTTTTTGTGCTTGGCCAGTGATTTAAAGCAAAAAAATGCATGCATTTTAATAAAATTATATGACAAAAGAATTGTCTTGTTGGAGAAGGCTTCATCATCTTTATCATCAGTGCTGTTAGGCTGGTTCCAAAGATGAGTATAGTTAACAAAATGCGATAATATACTATTTGTTGTAGTTTTTAGTCATGTACTCAGTTGAAACCAGTACAAATACAATAAATCTAAGCAACTTCATTGATTTTCTTTTTTTTTTTATTAAATTATGTAGATAGTTATTTAGGACTTAATGCACGCAACACATTTCAAACAAGTTGTAAAAATATCGACCAAAGACAAAAGGCAAAAGAGAGTTATAGAATTATCCAACTTGTTCATTTTTAACACGTGGTAGTTTCATAATTTGTAAGAAGGGCATATTCTCAGAGGTCTCGTATGTTCACAAGCAAGGTTGGGTTATAATTATATTCTCTCTTTTTTATAACTTAGTGTTCTAATCCATTTGAAAAACCTGGGTGGTATGTGTAGCTACTAGTTGCTAAGAGACGACAACAGAAGAAATACAACATTGAAGGGAGTATTGCTCAGTCAGTGACTGGCCAGTGAACTCTATACTTTTACGTCAATATGTAATTATGGTAGTTAAAATGCATGAAAATCATAAAAACAGGGTTTTCAACAAAGTCTAAAAATTACTTTGGATTCTTGCACAAACAAGAATCTTAAATGTCCTGACCAAAAAAAAAATCTAATCATCCTCTCAAAATCTGTTTTTACTATTGATCTACTTTTAATTTCACTTTTACTTTTCTACTATTGATCTGGTCAAGACTTTATCTTTCAAAACATCTATAAATGTTAGTGCTACAACTAATGAGTATTTTGATAATCAATCGGTTGATGCTTTACAAGTTGCTTTAAAAGAAAACATTTAAATGCTAGCTGTCTGCGTGCACAGGATAGACTTTGTTTTTTAATAAAGTGCACAAAAAGAGGTACTTTATGTTGCTTAAAGGGACCTGAGCTGGTAATTACAAAAATGTAAATTACATTACATACATTATGTAAATAAGGTTTTGCAGTAGAAACACTTACCACCTACAAATGTATACTGTAACTATGAGTGACTTTGCATGGCACTATCACACACATATAAACGCACATACTCACTCCCAGAATCACACACTCCCTATCACTCTCCTTTTACAGAAGCTTTGCATTGCGATGCTAAAAACATTAGCATGTCCACATGCTCCTGGCTAAGATAAGATAAGATGTAACTTTATTGATCCCCCTTGGAAGAAATTCAGGTTGACACAGCAGTACAGAAGTGAAAGTAGCAGTGCAAAGGGATAAATAAAAACTAAAATACTAAAAATTAAATACATACTAAGTATTATGTACAATGTATTGTGTAAGGCTGGCTCTCTTCTTGAAAGCTATGTTGCCTGCTGCAGAAAACAGCTGCTCGGATGGTGTTTTAGGTGTCAGAGATGGTTGGAATTTTTTACTTTTCAGGTTCTGAACCTAAACAGTTCTTAGTGTCAACGCTCTGGCCAGTTCAAAATTAAGTGCAGTAACAGGCACCGGCTCAGAGCGGTGTCGGTGTGAAAGCGAGAAGTGTTTTCTTGTCGGCTCTCTCTCTGTTCTGCCATGTGTGCTTAGCAACACGGTGAGCATCACAATAATCGCACAATACAAAGAACTGATGTATTTTGTTGGCAATTTTCTTAATAATCGATTGCTATCAATTTTATCGACCAGCCCTAATAACTGTATTACCTTACTTGCTTAACTTTGTAAACTGCTGTTGATTTCGTTTTTTTGTCATTGTGATTAGTGTAGAGTAAAATTAAAATTTAGCAATAAAAAACAATTCAGTCTTCACATATTTTGGCTTATTTCTATTAGTTATGATGAATTTACAGATTTCTAACATGTTCCAGGAAATGAAAGCAAATTTTTTTTTTCAGCATGACTTAAAAACAATCACTGTTTGTGAGATATTCACAAACCCACTCTACGCAGTTGCCACTTTACATAATGTATTTATAATGACTTTAAAGCTCAGAGCCTCTGCATCAAAACTCACTGACAGAGAGAGGGACCAGTTGTTTCAGTATGACCACTTTGATTCACTCATGTAAAACATGTGATGACTGCACATCACTGCTGCATCTTCTGAAAATGTATCTTGTTTTTTTGTGTGTCACGTGATTGTTGAACATATTTTAAATCATTTGTTTGTGTCAGCATGCTGTATTTATGCCCAGCAGTTTTAATGTCAGACTACCTTTGGTCACCAGATGGTCTGCATTGCCGTGAAAGCATGTGTGTACATACTGTGAAACACTGACACACATTATCTTTCGAATTTTCTTCTTTCCAGTAATCTCCATGGAAAGCAGCCTGCAGATTATGCAGCCAGTCTGGAAATGCTGGAGATTTTCCAGGAAGCCTCAGAAGCAACCCAGTATGTTAATACCTTTCTGAGTCCCTCAGCCAGTCTCTCTGTGGTACGTATATGTAAAGATGCAAATAATATTTTTTATTTTGCTTCCCTGGAATTGTGTACAATTAGATTGCTAATATTTGAAGTTCTTGTGTCAATTTTTAGGTGAGAGACAATGTGAGGACGGATGAAATGGTGGTGTTGTTGGCCAGCAAGCTGTCGCCATCAAAGCAGGATCAACTGGCCAAACTGGGGGAGCTACTGGGAGGAAGAATGGCTGACACCTTTTCTGGTTCAGGTAGTGTCTTAGTCTGTATCTGGTGCAGAAATAGCTCATTGGGTGGGGTTAAAGATCCAATGTGTTTCCAAAAAAGCCTCTTATTACTAATTGTGTATGATTGCTTTTTAATGTTATTTGAGACATGAGGGGACTCTGCAGATAAACAGTTGCTGCCAGCCAATTGATGGTTCAGTTGCGGCATGACTGGTATGTTGTTGAATGGAAAATACTCTAATAATCAACCAATTATGACTCTGCGTGTTTTCAGTTGGACACAAAATTTACAGTCCCGATCTAGCCTACTATTTACTGAATAGTATACTAATTACTAAATAGTTGGCTAAGGCTGCACGAAAATGAAAATGAATAGTCCAAAATAGAAATTAGAATTTGGAAAGCACACACCTTCGCAAACATGATGTACTCTTAGACAGCTGCTTTAAGATGGTTAAGATCATTTTCACTGTTGTGTTACTCTTCAGTTCTATGAGTCTCTAGGACAGCAGTGTTCAAATCCCAGTTGTGAAACGTGACCGTAGACATATGACTTCATGGTGAGAGCTGTCCATGAGTCTGCAATAACAGCCACCTCATTGACGTGTCCAAAATCAGCCTGAAATTCTGCCCCGCTGTCCTCATACATCTTTTCCACTCTCTTAGCTGTTGTTTGCGATGATGGTGGCTTTTACCCCTGCTTTACATATTCCATCAGCAAGCTGAAGCCTTTTTCCTCTACTGCATTTCTCCAGTTGCTATTTTTGTTGTTAGTAGGCTAATCTTCTCTTGTCTGGCATCATTACAACGGCATGTGCTAACAGGGCTAGCAAAAGATGGATGCAACTCTCTGCTGGTTCTTGTGTTTTAAGTGCATTTGATTCAGCTTCTAACTAGTATTTCTATGCATATTTAACGCCACATTTCTTCACTGCATGTTGATACTGTCATAATGATGTCAATGAGTACACAAGTAATCGACCCCATCCCTATTAAATTGCAGGCTCCACCCATTGACCCATTAAGTCTGTAGTGTTGAGGTAGTTTCTTGCCCTGATCCTAGTGTTTGTCATTTAGATTTTATGCAGTACAGTCCACAGCAAGAAAATGGGATATATATCTGAAACATCCTTTTCCTCCAGAGCCAAGATTTACAGGCTTTACTACTTTCCACAGGGCCTTTTTTTATTTCAAAACAAAAACTGTAGGTGCTGGAACATGATCCCTCCTAAAGGTTCAACAGTAACTAACAAGTTCCCTTTAGAGCTGTATACATCACTGTGATACAGCATGTAAAGTAAGTGAAATCATTCCTCATAAAATGAATAATTTTTCTTTTCTGACCAGAAGGATGAACACTTTTTTTTTTTTTGTTTGTTTTTTTTCAAAGAATGTTTTTACTCAAGGCTAGACACAGTCAATGCACAATATAATAATATTTTGCCCTGGATATATAATTATGTTCAATTTGTACTTCGTATATCCCTACTTAAACTTTAATAGACCTGTAATTACTCTTCCTTTTTGTAGCGTCGTTTTTTTGTTTGTTTTTGTTTTTTTTTTTTTTTTAATGAAAAAAGCTTTTGTTTGGTGGGAGATATTTAGCAGATTTGCAGGAGGCAAACCGGTTTAGGTAGGCAAAATTAGATACATCAAAAAATAACAATGTATAGTAGCTGAACAAGGGATCAAAACCATTACCACACCAAACAATAACGAACATTAGTCCTGCTCTGCGGTTGTGTAGGTCTGATGAGTTAAGACGAGACAGAAGATCTGAATTGGACATGTAATTGTTGATGGCAAAATCTAAATCTTATAATTAAAGTTTGTACAACAAAATGGAAGTTTTAGCCCAAAGACAGACCCTGTAATATGACTTTGTAATATGGCCTTGGATATGTACTGAACAGATGGGTCTAATCTTCATGTCCCGTTCTTAGCTTACTCTTACCCCTCCCCTAAAAAAATGTTAACTTATACACTATATTTCATTATTTTTCTTTACCTTTTCCTAGTTTGTTGAGTTTTATGTCACTCAATTAACTTATTTATTTTTATGCCAAAAAGATCTGTCTGGAAAATCATATAAGGAACGTTTGAATAAAGGAATAAAAATGTGTTATGTTGTAAAGTTTAGGCTATTTAGCTATCTGAATTTTCATGAACACTCACCCACAATGCCTAGTCAGTCTTGAGTTAGAGGACGGCAGTAGGTAACGGGTTTATGTATCTTTTTCAATCAGTTTTTTTTTTTTTTTTTTGTTTTTGTTTATCTTCTTCCTCCAGTGAGCCATATTGTGCTGCCTGAAGGACCCATGCCCACCACCTTCTCCACCCTCATGGGGCTTCTTGCTGGCTGCTGGCTCGTCAAATTCAGCTGTGAGTATGCAGTAAGACATTACCTGCAGGACATATCGGTAGATGCTCTATTAGGATGTCATATCACAGTATATAGACAGTTTTGCCCTCAGATACTGGGTAAGTTTCTACTACTATGACACCACAGCAGATATTATGCTAATTATCCTGATTATTAAATGGGTTTGTGACCAAATTTTTTGTTTGCCCCAACATTATGTTTATTGGTTTTAGTTGTTTTATAAAGACAGAACAAACAAATATGAAAGAGAAAATGAAAACACACAAAACCCTCAATTACACAATACTCTTGATGGGAAAGTAAACTCGACAGAAGAAACATTGATTATGATAATCAACTTAAATGATTTACGTTTAAATTATATGTACACTCATAAACAATATTTAGATAAATTAAAAACGTACATACATATATAAAGATTATAAACTGTATATACATTACAAATGTGAAAAAAATGATTACATTTAGAAGGAAAACTAAATATACTGTTCGGTTAGCATCCTATTCTTTTCCTTAATACGCAACCATGTTACTATAGCTGGTGTACTTCTGACAAATTTTATTAGGATGGAGGTGAAAGTCCCAAATCTTGTCCATTCGTTTCTTCCTAATCAAGTTGTTCATGAAATTTAAAAAAGATGTCCAAATCTTTTGAAAATCATCAACTTTACCTTTTATTATGTAAGTCAGTTTTTCTATTGCCGGACTATTATTAAGCAATTACACGTTTGGCTTGTAGCAGACAAGAATTAATACATTTACACCTTTACACCTGCTGAAAAGTCTACAGGGTAGATGTGCAACAGATAATTTGGCATCCACAGGAACAAAACCTTCTATGAATTTAGAAATCATCTCAAGAATTTCACTCCAGAATTTTTGAAGTTTTTCAAATTCCTCATGCAATGTAATAGGGTGCCAATGTCTTTGTTACATTTATATAGCAGCCCTAAGCAGCCATTTATACTGGAGCAATTTGCATCTAGAATTTATGGTTTCAGTTTGAGCCAGAAGACAAGCTTTCTCCCAATCCTCTATAAAGATGTCCAGCTGAAGATCATTCTTCCATGCAGACAAGTAGGAAAGAGAATTTTCTTTACAACCTGTAAATAATATATTGTAACACATGGACAGCTGACCTCTGCCAAATGTTTTAAATGTTTTCCTGTGAGTTTTTCAATGGTAAACAGTGGGAGTTCTGAGGTAGTTTTAATTGGACAATATATGAAGTTCCTGATTTGTGTGTAAAGTTTTTTCTGGGAAGGTCATACTTACCTACTAATTTGTTGGAATGACATTAGAGTTCATTTTCACTTTCATTGTACAGGTCCTTTATTTTACATAGTCCTCTACCAATCCAGTAGTTGAATCCCATATCATGTGTCCCTGGTTTTAAATTGTAATTTCTCCAAATAGGTGTCAAGCATGAAGTTTTTATGGTTTCATTTAAAAAGATGTGGGTTTCATGCCAGATTTTTATAGGGTTTTTGAGGAAATGATTTTGTGTATGTTTTATAAGCATTTATGGTTTGTGATGAGTAGAGGTACAAGTATAGTGGAAGTTCTAAGGTTTTTTTTTCTTATCGTTTGTGACTTAAATTGATTTGACTCGATGCATGCCTTTTTTTTAATGAAATACTTTCTTTGTTATTAAAAAAATAGATTATTTATTATTCATGACTTTCATATCAACCAAAACACAAGTGAAGTGTACAGCATATGGCCATGTAAGCCCACTTAACGGTAGTTGGAGACAGCGTTCATCACAGCAGCACCTGTGGCTTCAAAAGATAATCCACACACTTAGTGCCTTGTAAATTCAAATAATTGTACTCTAGATCCAAACTCAAATACAGTTCCTTATTATCTCCTCCCCTTGTGGTTTTTAACAAAGAGATTAGAATTCACCATGACAATGAATGTTTGGATATTTGGATATTTTCCAACTACGTTTGGATATTTATCATACTCTGCTCCTTTCAATCCTGACAGTCATTAATTAAATCAACCTAGATGGGTTTAACATGTTTTTCCCATCCTTGCAACTAGGGCTGGGCGATAGGGTGATATATTTTCCTCTTTCATTTATATCACCACTCTTGCAAAGCAGCGGCCGCAACCTGATTTTGTACACCACCTTATTGTAACGTGATATCTCCAGTCATTTCAATGAGAGAAGGGAGGCAGAAGGAAAGAAGGGACAAAGACCAAGAAGCTGTAATTGCCCATAAGGCTGTTGGAACAAATTTAGGGGTTGAATATAATTCAAAATATAAATCACTATTAAAATGTATGTTTTTAGTTTTATAAATGTGTTAGCTATTATTCCTGAATCTCACCGTACTCATCTTAGGTTGCAATATACCTACATTGTGGAGACAGAAAGCGTTTAGGTCGCCTCCAGTCATTTTAGTGGGGGATGCGCACAGATTTTGCTCTGCCGCTCTGAACTTTCGGCAGCTGCTGACTGGTTGAACTTTATGTTCACTGCAGCACCTCGCGGTTATCACTGCCTTGGACTGCAGCGGCAGCAGCCGCTCCGCCTTCCGTCACAATCTTGTGGTATGTAGGCGGTATTCAGGGAAGTGAAATAAAATAAGATGGGAGAAGCTGCAGCTGCTGGTAAACAATGGAGAAAGCACTGTCGCGGTACCTCCAATGAATACCGCCTACCTGCATCTCTGTCTGTGTGCAAGTCAGATGTTCTAAAATCTCAAAGCAATCGTACAATAAGAAAGCAGGTTCAGTACCTGCACAGATAGTTTAGTTATAGATAAACAGTGTATAGATAAACCTGCAATGCTGCAGGTGGCTTTCTTGAAATTAATAATGTTATTTGTGGGTATTAGTTCGTTACTTAGAACGCCCTCTATTGGATAAAATGTGTAACAATCACATGCTGATAAAGGCATCGGCAACTGTTAAGTGTTTATGGAGATACATAGTAAATATTATAGATAATTTGAGCATAAAAAATTGAATATAATGAAAAATAAGGCATTATATTTAATTTGCATTACAGATTAAGATTGACAGCACCAGTTATCTACGTTAAAGCACATAGATTTTGCTCTTCTGCTCCAATTTCGCTGTGGCTAACTTTCAGCAGCAGTTTTTTCCTCCAAGGGTTGTGTACCAACACTAGGATGTCACCAAAGCCCCGCCCTGTCATCACTACCCAGATCGCAGTCTCTGCAACTTTTTATGTCATTTGGCTCCTGCTTTATGTTTGCTACATGCAGTCTCGCGGAGAAGCGAGACACAGGAATTTTTTTGGTGGAAATGAATGATTCTGACTAGTGGGTTGGACTTGGATTAGTACATGAGTTTACATAATGCCATTATTTATTTCCATTTTCTAATAGCTTATGTGTGCAATTATCTTGTTTGAAATAAATAGTTAAATTAATAATAAATGTAACTTTTATGTTTTTGCCCTTTTTGCATGCAAAAAAAAAACTAATAGAAAATTGTAATGAATAAACAGTCAGTGCAGACAAATGTTGCAAGGACTACTGAAATCAGCACACTGGCGTCATCTTATGCATATGAATGTTAAATTACATAGTTACTTTAGTAAATAAGTGCTTTGGAGGAGATTTTAAAATATCGTGATATAGCCTAAATATATAGAGATATTATTTATATGCCATATCACCCAGCCCTCCATTGCAGTAACAATAACTGCACATCAAGCCTCAAACGTACATAAACAAACAACAGACACACTGTTGAATGACAAAAATAAGAACACATTATATTCAAATATTTGCTCAAACAGTTGTTGACTTAAAAAAACAAAAAACAAAGGCAACTTTACAATCAAAGTAGAACAAAGCTAATCCAGTTAAAAGTAAATTTACACTGTGTCATCCAAGTTAGTTTTAAGTTTATACTTATGCGAAAATTTGCATTGCTACTCAGAGATAACACTGCTCACTAATTATTTTAGAAAAAGTGTAAAAATGCCAGTTTGCCAGTTTATTTGGGGTTAATCATTTCTTGTCTGGGAACATATCAGTGGTGGTCATCTTTCAACTGCTCACAGGTAAAAAGAACACTGATCTTAAAGGGACAGTTTACACCCCAAAATCCTATTTTTTTTTTTTTTTTTTTTTTTTTTTTTTTTAAACCCTTGTTTTTTTTTTTTTTTTTTTTTTTTTTTTTAGTTCTTGCAATATTCTTTTTTCTTTCTGCAGAGGGTTGAAGGCATGTCTGGCTTTATTATGAATCAGGCGTATTTTAATGAGTATTATCTCTCCATGCAAGGTTTATCACATTTTATTCAAGCATAGCAGCATCACTTCGAAAATGGTATCCATTAATGTGTGATATTTAAAAGCCAAATTCAACAAAGGCTGCTATCATCTTTTGTCCCTGGCTTTTTCGGATGGAAGAACTTTGCAGGATTCATGGGAGAAAACAATAGACTGGCCGACTCAAAGGTCTGCACAGCTGCACTCAGAGCAATTGGATAAATTGGTAAAAGTCATCTCTGTATCTGAGCCCAGTGTTCCACTATTCAGCTTTATCAAAACAGAGAAATGCTGCGCTTTTGTGTTTCCTGACAGGGCGAGGATTCCATGTTTTCTTGTAAATAGGGGAAATATTAGAGCAGCCCCGAAAAGATGCTCTTTCTTTATGTCCTCCATATCTGCGCCTGCTCTGCTTCTAAGAGAAGTAAGACCACAATACTCAGTGTTTCAGATGCAACCCAAAGAGATCCAACCCTTCCTTTCTTATTTTTACGGGAGTAATTTGTTAGTTAAAACCCCTCTTACTTATTGTCCGTGACTCAATAACTGACGTCATGTTTTGTCTTTTCATGTCACGTAGTTTTGCCATACATATTTCTAGTTTCGAAAATTGCATGGTCGTGTATGTTGTCAAAATGTGCGCAGCGGCAAGTGTGGTACTTAAAGTTTCATGAAGAAAGGGCTCCAGTCGAAATCGTATCGCTTAAATATTGGATCAGACAAGCAAAAGAAACAACTACTGTGGGAAAAACTGCACAATCACGATGTGTCGAAATCAACAGGCTCATGCTATAAATGTTATAATCACTTGGTTAGGGCTGTTATGGGGCACCGTTAAACACAATATACCACTTAGAGAGCATTTGAGCAGGCTGAGTGCTTACTGAATGTCAGCCTGCAGCAGAATCAGTCATTTGAGCGTGATGCTTATCCTCGCCGCCTCGCCGCCACACATTGCTCCGTCGTGCAACGTGACGCCATCTTCCATTCCAAGTGCTCAAAATTTGTTTGCGTACTGTCAGATTCGGAGGGCTCAACCCGTGCGGGTCACGTAAAGACTTTTAAAATGTAAATGAACAGAGAGCTCAGGAGGTAGAGAGGTGCTGCAATAGAAACACGCAATAAATTGCCTGCATGCTTTCACCATGTAAGTGAGGAGCGAAATGAGTCTTTCTAATAAACAGGAAAGCTCTGTGATGTGTTTGAGCTGCGTGGGCGCATTTAAAGTGCGGCAGCATATATACCTGTATGGGAGCATCGCCACCTCTAACACCACCTCCTCTTGGCTGGTCTCCTTGGCTCCTTTGCACCCACTCGTATATGAACAGAGCGCTGGGTTCACTGAAGATCCCATCTGAAAGAGAAGCCACTGGTGCATATGCTATCAGGCGGCTCCATGTGTGCGGAGATGTGGCATTTGAAAAAAGAAAAAAAAAAGGAATAAGTGAGCTTGCGTGTTAAAAAAAAAAAAAAGATGAAAAAAAAGGTGGGGAGTGGGGGGGGGGCAGTCAAGCGACAAAAGTGCGCCAGCATACCGTGTGCCAGCAAAGTGCCTTTGCCTGCTGCCTGGTGTGGGGAGCGAGATCCGACCTGTCAGAGAGTGAGGGGGCTGGCTGAATGACTTCACATCACCCTTTCAGCTCCAGCAACTTCCCATTTATATTGTAATGCAAATCCATGGCCTGTCCCAGATGGTGCTTTTCCAGCATCGTGGGTGCATAGAAATATGATTATTTATCCCGAGCACTCCTAAAGTCTTTAATGCACCCTCCTCCGTCTGTTTTTATCCCTTCTTCTCCTCTCCTGGCAGCGCTTTAAAGTCTGTGCAGTCTGATGTGTCTCTCCCTAATGGTAACAGAGGAAAAGAAGGGATGATGAATTTTGGGGAAATTTGACAAGGGAGCAACAGAAAGATTACAGAGAAGCAGGAGAGAAAAAACAAAGTGCATAAGTCAAGGAAAGGCGAGGGGGAAAAAAACAGGTAGATCATTTTCTTGGCAGTGCATTAGGCTAAGAAGCATAATTCTCATGGCTCAAAAGTGCTTTTAATCACCTCTGCTGAGGACAAATAGGGCCCACAAGCCAACATCAGCACTGAACATCATCTTCCTAAAAGCATATTCAGATTTTTGCCTGAATAAATTCTCTCCATCTCTGCCGTTGGGGGACAGAGCTTTTGTTTGCTGCTATATCAAGCCGCTCAGAATGTTGGAGAATTTTTTACAATTCGCCTCATAGATTTCATTGCATCAAAATTTAATGATGAGGTGGAAAGACAGGAGATATGAAAAATTCTTCCGGATCATTTTTTTTTTTTTTAAGTGCAACAATAAGGGGCTTGAGCTTCAGTGCAAATCACACCTAGCAGAGAGATGCGAGCGTGCTCCTTCCACAAATAGTTTTTCTCCTGCATAAAATGTTTAATAAGTCCGTTTTCTGACTGCTTTTTAGTGTGACAGCCCTTTGTAGTCGTCGCTGATTGGATCCTCAAGCGAGGTTATGCACAGTAGCACAAACGGCAGAGCTGGAGGTTTTTGTGTGTGAAATCCTGAAGGACCGTGTGTGCTCCAATCAGCTACCTATTATAATGCGCTCGCTCTTATATTCTCAGCATTTCTGTACTTTGATCACCGTACACCCACTGATCTGCCATCTGCCATAAAGAATAAAAAAAAACATTTAGGTAGAACTTGACACTTCCCCACACGGAGTAACTGATTAATTAAATCGCAATCCAGAGGCAGATCAACTCCTCCGACCCGTCATCTCATTATACTTCAAGTGTTTGTATTACTAACTTTAGCTGCCTTGACACCAAGTTTGAGCGAAGAATAGCAGAATTACACTTTTTCATCACATTTCTCTCTTTAAATCAAAAGCCAGATTTGATTTGATTTTTGCATCTGTGGCTTTGACCTGAAATCTGTTGTCAGTTCAACTCATGGTGTAGTACAAAGCTCGTGTGCACGTCTGCATCTGTTCTCTGTATCTCAACAAAAATATCTCTATTCCGAAGCTGGCGTGTCTTCACATTTGTTAGAAATTGCGTAATGTGCATCATTTTGGTCTTTGTTTACATAAAAAAAATAACATTTATATTTACAGATCTAAAAGTTAACAAGTTAACTTAGTAATGGTAACACAATAATACAGTATTTTAAAGCTGGACTGCAGGACTTTTCCCTGTAAGCTAGCTATTCCAGTTCAAAGTGAATGTCAATGTCATAGTTTTTACAGCATCATTGTCAAGCATCTTTCTCAACTTTTCTCATCCTAGGTGGATGATAATTAGGTCTTCTTGCAAACCTCTAGTGAGACGTAGATGTTGAATGAGTTTTTGACATCCACAGACATGCACGAGGAGTCGGAGTCATACGCTCAGAAGATGAGCCGTGTGAGTCTTTGGTGTCATAAAAGCAACAGTGTTTGTGTAATTACGCTCACTGCCGGAGGGGGGAGACAGACGTTGCTGCCATTTGCCAAGTTTTGAATCGCTGTTTGTTTGTTTTTGAACAGGACAAGTCAAAAAGTTGTTCACAGACTTTTATGAAAATTTTTGCAGAGACTAGCCTTGACCCAAGGAACAAGTGATTCAATTTTAAGAGGGATCCGGGTTTTGATGGGTTTTTCAACATTGTGACATAGGGCACGCTGCCTTGGTGGAGGTTTATGCTCTCTGAGTGCTCTTTATTTTGTACTTTGTTAATCTACTTTTTCTTGACATGGACGGGGGAACTTTTAGGGTGTCCTGTGCTAGCGACCTGGCACACTGATGTTGGATCCTTCAGGTCTTGTGGGGTTGGGGCCTCTGTTCCATCCAGGGTTCTGTTGCATGCCACGAATGCTCGATTGGATTTTTGGAGGCCAGATCAAAGCCTTAGGCTCTTTATTATGTTACATGAGCCATTCCTGAATGCTATTTGCAGTCTGGTGCGGCCCGTTAGCCTGCTGTCAGCCATTAGAGGCTGTTCTTGATCTGCAGCAGTGTTCAGGTGGTTGGTGTCTGTGCCGGTGACGTCTACACGAAGGCCAGGACCCGAAGTTTCCCAGCAGAACATTAATGAATATGTAATGAGAGGATTATTTTCATTCCTTCACTTGTCAGTGGTTTTAATGTGATGGATGATCGGTGTATGTAATGGGAAACCCAGATGAATGTAAAGCTGATGACGGAAGCCTGAAAAGCTCCTTTGGTGGTTTGAGATGTTCCCGAGGTTCACCTGCTCAGTTTTTCACTTGGTAAGGTTGGATACAGGAACTATAGGACAGCACGGCGTAGCGGGCTTATATTTTTTAAATAACCAAAATCAGTTTCACTCCGTCTCTCAAACAGATTACAGTCCTGCCTGCACGCTGCAAAACATCCCCTTCAACTTAGAAAAGAAGGGGAATTGCAACATATTCGTGCCAGCGTGCAGAATCTTTAACACACTATTTGTACTAAAGGTGATAATGGTGATTCATAGTTGTTTACGCAAGTCCATCAAAATTCTTTTTCTTAAAGTATTTGTAGTCGTGCAGATAGTTTTAGTTTTCAAGGTTCAATCAGGTGCTGAGGCTTTGTGACCCCACTGTGATGGTGGTGCAGAGAAACACTTAACACTTTTTCTTGCAGAAGTTTTGAGCCATATAAATGTTTTGAACAGTATAAATAGAGCAGTACATTTAGCAGAACAAAAGTGAGTTAGTCAGCCATTAGCAGCCCATTATGCACCGTGCGCTACAGTACAGCTAGCATGACCACGTGGAGATTTTAACGCATTTCATACAGCTGGCTTTGTTCACTAATATATGCTTTTATTTCTCTCAAGCTTTCTAAACAGAGCAAATTAAAGGCAATCTAACTTTGTGCAAATGTAAATGGCTTAATGGAGCTATCCTCGGTAATTGCTCCTCTAACTCAAGCATTCATTAAGTGCTGGAGAGGTCGGCTACTCCATACTTTTTATACCGAAGGTACAGCAGATTTTCTCCTGGAACAACTGTCACGTTGTTGTGTTGTTTTGGCCTCCTGTGAGCCGTACATACATATATACAGCTTCTTGAAAAGGGCGTATTATATACTTTGACAGCCTGACACTCACTTGTGTCTCGTGTCTGTGTGTTGCCAAAGACAGAGGACACTGAAGGCAAACTGACGGTCGCAGTGACTTCAACTCGTCAAAATGAGCAGTGAACCATTTCATCGCGTCTAAAAGCACAAGCAATCAAACCCATTTCAGCCCCTTTTCACATACCTGACTGCAATACAAACGGCAAACTAAAACACTGCAGAAAGCTTCAGCTCAAATCATGAGCTCTCTTACCGATTGGGTCTTTTTTTGTTGTTGTTTTTGCTGGTCACTTTCCGTAGCAATCGCTGGTTTTACACAAGAGGTCAGACGCAAACAAACATCTTTATTCAATGATCCGGCCATCAGGAGATTTTTGTGGTAATCATGTCTGGCCCCGTTGTCATTCCAATTCACTCTCCAAATGGTTTACCTGCACACAAAAAGAGCAGGTGGCCATAAGTCCCCACAGTTTCATGTTGTTCACCATCTGTGCACAAGGCAAAAACCCCAAACAGCCATTACAATGAAGGTGAGCCTGGCTGAGAGAGATGAGCCTGGCAGGTGACTGGGAGGTTAATGCAGCTACACCGTGCACTCACAGAGAAAGACAGGCAGAGGAGTGAAGTTTGGGAAAAGGACAAAGGGAATGAAGTGTGTTCAGGATGGGGCAAATTTACCTAGGCCACACCCCCTTAGTTACTGTTACTATGACGGTTGTGCTTTGTTTTCAGGCCCTTCAAAAAATGGCTGGAGGGCTTTTAAAAGAAAACTTGACAAAACACTACAAAAAGCAGGCCTTCCATTTCCGGCTGGGATTTTGTCAACTGAGACAAAAGCGGATTTATTAGCTGGGTAGTGTAAGCCTGTGATAATGCAAAGAGTCCATGAGTTGGTTTGCTGACTTTTTAATGTTTCTGCTAATTCGCTTTAGGATGATAAGCCTGTGAAAAGCTTAGGCCAGCCAGTGTTTTTATTAATCTGCATGCCTTTATTGGCCTTTCTGCGTGGTCAGAGCCTGGAACAATTTACTCTGCCACTGCGCCACATTTCTACTATTAATAAAAAGAAATCTATCGACTCTCAGATAGCTGGGAGATGGCAATGACATGATCTGTCTGCTGTGCAGAAAGTTCAGTTTTGCACAGTCGTGACATTAGCAAAACGTGTAAGATACTGCTCCAGTGGTATTAAAGGCTGACTATCGTTAAATGAGAATGGAATTTTTGTGGAACTTGTTCTGGGAAATTGGACCATGGATAATTTCAACCAATCTCCCCAGACTCGGATAATTGACAATTTAAGCAATCAATCGGCAGCATCCATGTCCTTACCAGAAAGTCAGAACACTGATTGATTTTAAAAAAGTATTGTGGAGCGACAGATACTCATATGATTTAATTTCTTAATGTCTGTATTTTTAAAATGGCAGAACTTTATAAGGAAAGACGAATGCTGTATACGCATGGTGATGTTTGAGAAGCATTATGAAGTTGGAGGGTAAATAATTATACCAAACTAACAAAACGACCTTAAACACAGTAGCTGGACACCTGCAGCTTTGTACCACAGCTGTCTTTTCATTTTGGGAGGACTGATCTCCAAAAGCCCAGTCAAGTGAGCTCATAATGCGTCCATGTAAGAACAGGAAGTGCAGCATCGCCATCTATAGGCCAGAGCAGCAACGACACCTTCAGAGCTCCAACAGCAGCTGCCTTTTTACACAGTTCTCCTATGTAGACGCACATTGTGCCCACAAATGCCACTTTCAGAATCAATTACTCACACACCACAGGTCACCGAACAGTTCATTACCGTTCAATTACCAGTCAATGTTCAATAGGGAGCTCTTTGCTGGGAAAAGCTCCGCCACCAAGACAACAACAAGCAGCACAAGTATGACATTTTAACGACATCATTAAGCATGAGCAAGAAAGGAGTACAAACAAATACATTAAAGCAGATTAAGATGAGCATAAAACAGCATTTCGACATCAGTGTAACTAACGATGATGACGATCAACTGTACCACATTAACCTGACTTATGACCGAGATCCACGGTGGCAATATTATCCATGTTAATGACATTTTATTATCTCAGTATCTTAAAAGTACAAAACAAATGCATGTTGTTCACTTCTGCACTCCCCTCGACTGCGCCTCACCTGAGAGATATTGTGCAGCAGTTAAAATCTCAGATGCAGCTAAATTAGGTCACACTTGACGCATCTTTTCCCACCTTTCTTCCTCTCAATTATCCCAGGAGAAAAACAGACTTCTGGCAAACAGAAAGTTTACTCTTCTGCCACAGTTTGATGCGTTGTTTCTCCACTCCGTAGCTTTTCATTCCTCCCGTGCCTGAAACAGTCAGATACTGAGTTAAAAAATGAAGCGTACTTGTTTTAGGTTTCATCAGATGAAATTTGACGAGGAGGCAAGAACGTGAAAAAGAGGACTTAAACCGACACAGAACTTCCAGACTGTAACAATCATCAGTTCATTTGGCATCATCCGTGCAGGAGTTCTGCATTATTTTCAACTCTTACAGTGTTTGAACAGAAACACCGAACAATCTACCAATTTATTTTTTTTTACTCAGCCTCGACAATTATTTAAAAACAAAAATCTGATGTTTTTGCAAACTGTTCAATCAGGTAACACATTGACCCAAAATGATCTCAAGCTCAGCACTTTTCTTCTTAAAGAACATTTTAACCTAAAAACTTACTTTAAAGTATGTCTATCACATGAAAAAGTACTACTACAACAATCAAAAAACATATAAATATACATAGATATAATATATTATTAGGATTACTGTCACATTTGCAACACTTTTTTTATTGGAGTTAGTTAAAGTACATTTCTAGTAACAACTCTCATAAGATGAATAATTCAAGCGGACACAAAACGAAATATGTTAAATGTTTCCATGCTGTTTTACTTTTTTTTTTGCTAAAACTGTTGTTCCAATGAATTCACCTGAAAGCCTAAAGAGGGAAATCATGCTTTGGTAAAACTGTCAAAAGTGAATTAGGCCATGACAACGATGGGACACTCTGACTGGACACTGCACTTTAATAAGGGCTCATAAACCAAAAATAACGGTTTTCAACTGTCCATTTTGGCAACATTTTGTATGTCAAATATGTAATAAACAACAGCGGCTGCAGCTCTACAACTCATAAAGTAAAACATATCACCGAAATGTAGTGACGTGCTTCAGAATTCCTGGTTAGGCAACATTGTCGCTCCTCTAATTTCAAAACGACAAACGTTTCATGTTACGTCACATTTCAAGAGCCCCATTGTGGCACTGACCTGCTGACTGCGATGATATATAATCTATCTGATGTTATTATTGAACCTTTCCATCATCTGAATGGGAACAAAGGCTTCGCTTCTATCTTGAATGGATCTATTCACTCCTTTGACATATTTGACGGAACGAACACTAAGAATAGACAATGGTGAAGACCTCAGCCTGCTCTTAATAATGGCCTGTAATTCGTCCTCATTATGTCTGATCATGCACGGCAGCATTCAGCTCAGATGTCGTACTTTCAAATTCCATTTTTCCTTTCTCATCATGAGGAAACAATATAGAGCTATAAAGACACCACAGGCAAGACTTTAAAGGCTCAGTTCAGGTAAATCACAAAAAAAAAACATCTCATACGGATTTAAAAAAAAAAAGATTTATCATTGGGTTGAAGGGGCCAGAAAAGTTTGTGTGATTGTGCAGAGTTAGTCAGCCCTTTTTCATCTCCTAACTCGCTCGTTATCAACGTTTGGTCACCTACACATCGCATTTTAATCCAAGCATCACGAGTTTGTTCCTGAACAAACCCACTGTGCCTAAATTTGAGCAAAGCAACATAGACCTTGCAGGAGTTACACGCAGGATGTGAGTCTCGGCAAAGCTGAAGGGAATGCACATCAGCCAGGGACGCCCAAGGGCCAAGTCAGCTTTAAAAGACAATTTAAAGTAAGTCAGAGTGTACTTTTGATTAAACGAGCGTCCGTTCTGAGCATCCAAAGTCCACGAGATATCGGTTTAAACTCTTTATCTAACGCTCAAATGACCTCAAATGATCCCCTGAAAAGGCAAAATGAAAGTTTTAAATGTATAAACTATCACTTAACTATTTTTATTTATCATACGGTTTTCACTTTTACAAATCTTTTCAGTGTTGTATAGTGGACGACATTTTATTTAATAGCATGTCATTTTTACAACCGAAGCGCTGGGGAAGCACGCAAGCCGAGGAGCAACGATCCAAAAAGAAGTGCCACTACATGAAACCTTTACTCTACAAGGATAGCTCACTTTTCTCACCTCACCAGAGTGAAATACCTTCTTTTAATTACTAAACCTGGTGTAAAGGTCTTCCATTGTATAAAAGTAAGTGGGCTGTGGACACCGGAGGTCACAGAGAGTCTCCCCTTTTGTAAACCCTTATTTGTTAATAATTTCATATTTTGGACACAATCACACAGTTTTCTGATTGGTTCAGATATTAAACCAAAGGGGTCCTCAGCCAGAACATTCCTAGATGTTAAACTAATGCCAGACGTCCACAGATCCCCTTTAGGCTTTCAGATATTTAACAGAAGTCAAAGAGTGGTTCTGGACTGTTTACAGCCATGATGTGAACGCCTCTCTGACATTGCCTGAGTGCTGCCTATTGCTGCAAGTGGGTTCACAGTCATACAGAAAGTGCATCTCGTACACAAACAACCATGTGTGTGAGGGGGGGGACAAAAGCTTGTCATGTGCCGACCATGAGAAAAAAATACCACCTTAATGAGATAGTATTTTTGTCTGCATACCCCTCACATCACACTACGAGCCATTCGGTCGACAGAAAATAGTCCCAATGGCTGCTGAGTGGTCGAATGTGTTGGTTTCATTCCTGTTTGAGTATTACTTAAAAAACGATCCTTCTATTGTTAACAAAAAAATATATATATTTACAAAAGGGGATGGAAAAGTGTTCCACTAACAGGTGTAAATTTAGAAACGCAGCACATATTGTTTGTTTTCATGGGATTTGATGACATGAAAGTAAACAATAAACTTAGCCTTATCTTAGAAGACAAACATGCTGAATGTGAGCCTGAGTCGTTGCTTCGATTGGTCATAGTGGAACTTATTCTCATTCATTTGTTATAAATTTATCCATAAAATATTTACAGCATATCAAAATATGTTTCAGAGAGCTGTTTAAAAAACAGGGACACCAATATATTTGGTACCAAAAGCCATAAATCAAGCGGAGGACAATAAAAGTGTCAAAATGGTGAATATTTTCAGAGAACGCTGCATGTTTGATCTCCCATAAAAGCCCTTTTTCTTTCGTCACATGATCCATGCAGACTGAGGTCTTCCAGTGGAAAACGAGAGAGAAAGCAGTAACTCCCCCTGAAGGCCACGATGGCCACACTGTGTCTCTAAACAAATCGAATGTTTGGCACAGTGACATCCAGCCTCTGTGGTGGCGAGATTCATCGAGTCAGCGCGACCGTGCGCCTTCATTCCCAGGTCACATGTACGCAGCAGCCAGCGAGGAGCTTCACTCCTTCTTCACCCAACCGCTGGATGGCAAATGTGCCTTTAGTCTTTTGGCTTGGAGTTGGAAAATAACAAAAAAACAAAAACAAAACAAGGCACACTGGTTGTGTTGTGCTCGGTTTTTAAACTGAATGCAGATCTTCAGTTGTTTCTCATTCAATGACATATTCTGGCTGTGCTGTGTTGAGGCTGCGCCTTCTGTCATCTGAAGAACATTTAACCACAGACACCCATATCTCTCTATCCACACATAAAAACTCCTGGTTTTGTTTGCACTCACTGAACAAATGAACCATTTGTTTCTGGGGTTTTTTTTTGTTTTTTTTACGAATACAGGGACAGAATTTAGATCTGTGAGATTGCGGAAAAACAGGGACAAATTCAGAGTTTTGGGATAAATCACCACGTCCAAAGGGACGCCTTGTCACGGAATTAGACAAAAAAATATCAAACACTCTCGCCACGGTTCCACTCTAAAACCAGCCGCTCTTGGTACACGTCGCTTACGCTGGAAGCTGTTCCCACGGGAAGAATTCCCAGAGTAAGTCCAAATATCCAAACAAATTCAGTTTCCAAATACAAAGTCTCAAAGCAGCGTTTTCCTCCTCTCAAGCCGGGGTGAAGAGAGGGGTGAAAATCTAACCTTAATCTAAAAAAACAGTGACGAACACTGTCAACCTGTTTACAGGAGCGTTGTGCTGAAGTTTCCCACACTCTGGGCACGCTGTGTGTGTCTTGTGCACACATTCAGAAGGAGAGCACATACAGAATACGCTATATAAACTCCCACATGAAGCTGCAATCTCTGTAGAATTGTGAAATGTCAACTCTTCCTTTCTCTCTTAAGCGATAAATGTCTATACGTGCAAGTTGATTTTTTTTCAACGGGGCTGACACATCTTTGTGACATGCACTCACACAAACTGCATGAACACACTACACACACGCGAACGAGGGCTACACACATCCAGTGCCGGCCTCCCAACAACAGCCCTTCACGGGCAAAGAAAAGGAATTAGTGTAAGCGCTGTAAAACCTGTCACACCTCCAGTTGTGTGTGTCAGACGGCCAAACTCTGACGGGAAAATAAAAGTGGAAGGAATATGTTGAATGGTAGACAAAAGAATCAATAAAGGAGAGAGAAAAAGCGCAGAGGGAACGAGGCTAGCCACGTGTCGGCTGTCTACTCGCTGATGCATGCAGGGTAATTGCTTGGAGACCGGCATGGGGCTCTGGGATGGGGGCCGTCGGCAGCTCTGATTGATTGCTAGAAGTTGGGATGATGTGTGTGAGGAGGGGTTCGGTCCACATGCGTCCCACTGGGGTGATCCAACTGTTAGGTGAGCAGCCAGATATTATCCGTATTGTGTTATTTTAGGTAAAACCACAACCCAGACGGCGAGGAGCAGTCAGGCACCTGAACACATTTTATTTTTACAGCGGGTCACATGTTTGAAAAGTGTTGCCTCCAGTGACACATCCAGCTTCTTTCAGCTCGGCGCTTTGGAAACCCGGCCTCTACTGTTCCCGCCTCACTCTTGATGCTCTCCTCGGCGTTGTTTGCAGCCACATGAGGCAGCAGTTTTTAGCAGTCTGTGCCACAGCCACAGACTGCTGGATGTACAGAGCGTGAAGCACTGCGCTGACGAGAACGCCGCCATTTCCCCCCAGGAGTGGAAACAGAGCCACGAGCAGAGTGAATTATTTGGCTTTCAGCATTCAGTTTTATATGTAACTTCGGTGTTTCTCTCTCTCTGCACCAAAAAGAATCTTTCAATGCTTGTGTAATAATAAATGTATATCCAATAAAAATATATTGTTACAATATATTTATGATATAAACATTATGTTGTGTAAATATAACCATAACACTTTTTTTTTGTTTGTTTGTTTTAGATTTTGAGAATGTGTCATTTCCAGGAAAAAAGTTTATGAGAAAAACAAAAGCTACTGTCCTCTGCATTTCATTCTCCAAAATGTAAGAGATTTCCTCCAAGTCAGTGTAGTTCTTTTCTTCCCAATAAACGCAATTTCTTGCTAATTCCGTTCAAATCATGATGTTGATGATAATGATGATAATGTGGTTCTGATGAAGCAAAAAGATTAAGAATTTCCCTGTTTGTGAAACGTGTACTGAAGCACAAAGTTCTCCGCGACCCTCATTACAGCGTAAAATTATGACTTTTATTCTCATAAATTTACAACTTTATTCTGAAAGGCTCCAAAATGAAATTCTCCCACTGAGGCCCTATAATCAGGTGGAGAAAAAAAAGACCTAGAAGGCCAGGATGAAACTTCTTCTGAAACATTGGCTGTTGACGTCAGTGAGGTTCACATTTCTGTTCCAGTTCACGTCGGTGATTATAGATGTGTGGCAGCTCTGGGATTCAAACACAGGTTTCTGGTATATGAAGCTTTAACTCTACTGGGTAACTTCTCCTCAGGGGTCAAAAGTTTATTTCAACTACATGATTTTAGTATATCAATACGACCCTGTGTAGGATGAGTGGTAAAGGGAAAAAAAAAATGGATGGATTTCAGTAGATGAAGCTTTTACTCTATCAGCTGATTTCTGTGCGTCATGATTTGCGGTTTCTGAATTCCCTGACAACTGAATGCTGGAGTGTCACATTTCGCCGATCACATCCTGTTGTATTGTGCTGAGATTTCATGACCAGTCCTGTTAATTAATGAGCCCCTTTTGATGGAGCTTTTAGATGTAGAGTGATTATTGAACGTCCTTTGAGATGTCTGCGGACCAAAGCGGCCGGATGCTCAGATATTTACTTATTCTTCACATTCACATTCAGATATTAAACCGACCGCTTAAAGGTGTGTCTGGACATGATCTGCAAATCGGCCCGACGTGGAATGTTTGTAGATGTCGTCTCTCGTCTCTTACTAACACGTTACTTGTTTGTCCATCTAGACACAATACAACATCAGATTTAATGATTTCAATGTATTTTCCTGCTCATTTTTATCCACAAGCTGAAGTGACTGCATATATGGAACAGCGAGGCAGAGACAGGTCTCAAACAAATTTGATTTCATCTAAAATGCCATTTTTGTGCCAAAATGTTCAGAAAATGCATGATTTGCGTCTAATGTTTACTTTGCCGACCAAGAAATGAAAGAGTAAAGTAATTCTGATTTACAAAGGAATGAACGAGAAAAAGCAGCAAAAAAAAAAAAAAATTGGAAAGACACAAGTCTTGCAGTACATATTGTCTTCACCTGTGCATCCTCCCGAGAGCAACTCCTGTCAGACAGCAAATGCAACAGGAATTATGCAGCGGTGATTATATAGATGATTATATCAGTTAAATTGGTTATATGTCAGTGCGAAGTGGAAAATATGAGCTATCAGTGTCATTTGTTAACCAGTGAACGGTTGGCAAAAAGGAGCATTATTTACACCGGCACAATGACTAATGGTCACTGGATGGAAAAGATTGCCCTTGTCGTCCTCAGCCACCTAATTCCGATTCACACACAGATCAGTTTTATCAGTGGCAGCTCGTCCTCATTTAAAACCATTAATGACTTTCCAGCAGAGAACTCGGCAGAATGGATGTGATTATTTAGTCTTTTGCTGCGTGCGTGCGTGCGTGTGGTTCAGCCTCCAGTTTATTTGCTCACACATCATCCTGAAGTAAGTGTTTAATTATTGTGTTGTTTGACTCACGCTGCAGCGTGCTCTGTCAACATTTGTGCTGAAATGAATGATGGGAGATCCTTGAATTAGGGATCAAATATATAATATAAAATATGAATGCGCTGGTCAGTGTGTACGCTGTATGTTGGAGTTTAGTGTGGTTTTGTCTCTGGGATAAAAGCTGTCTTTGAATCTGTGGCACAGGTGGAAACCGGGGCGTGAGCCGTCCCACATGATGTTCTTAGCTTGTGCTGAAAACACGTCCTGTATGTTTTGGCGACCGTAGCGTCAGTTTGCCAAAGTGTGCGTATGCAAACTTAACAGCAACACCAAAGGAGAGATCTGCGAGCAACCACGTCCTCCTCTGCCATCTTGGATCCATCAATGTTTGTAGGTGATTTGGCGCCAAGCACAGACGGTGAAGATGTCTGAAAATTATTGCAAACGAGAAAACTGAGTCTGTTAGTAGTATTTTTGTTGTTTGTGCCTTCTAATGAAGTCAGAAGGAAACATGTTGGAGTGTCCAGCCAAATTAAGAGATGCCTGTTTTCAGTTAAGCAGGTTTCAGGTGTTTGATGTTTGTGCTGTCGAGTTCAGAGGATCTTCTCTTAACTCTATTAAAAACCACATTTTAAGTTGTAAAAAAAAAAAAAAATGTGAAAATGTCTTTTATTCTGAATTAGAGTTCTGGGGTGAAAGTGAAGGATTTTGTCTCTATCTTTCAGTTTTCTTTGGGTTTCAAGCTGCACATGTTCCCACAATAAAGAGACCAGACGGGGGTGTGTTGAAGGTTTGGTTTTTCTTTGCTTGACTATAATTATCTCTCCACAGACACCAGCTCCTATTTTGGAGAGTTCCTATTTGATTATCCCTTTCAAGATCACTCTTTTTTGCAGGAGACGTGCTGTAGCACCTTCTTTAATCCTCATCCTTGGGCACCAAAAAAAAAAAAAAAAAAAACCTCTCACAGAACCAAATTGTTTGAGTGGATAGTAAAACAGCCAGATAAGATGATGGGGTTCTTCTGTCACCGGAGGAAACTAATGGGGTCTCAGGTTAATTTGGTCTTTTTATCCGGAACCTCGTATTCAAGGATAAATGAGACTAAGATGTGAGGTGACTGTCCATTGCACACTGTGTTAAGCATTTTAACATCTGCATAATGCCAAGCCAAGTGGCGGAGGGAGTCAAGTTCGGTGGCCTCCGGATTCCGTCTGCTATTTGCAGATGACGTGGTCCTGTTGGCCTCATCGAACAGTGACCTCCAGCTCTCACTGGGACGGTTTGCAGCCGAGTGTGAAGCGGCGGGGATGAGGATCAGCACCTCTCAATC
>KV751321.1:16311602-16348013 GCA_001698575.1 Mola mola
AGCTGCGGTGGTCACTGTGGGCCACGGGAGGACTGTCGCAGATCCCCAGGCGGTAGCACACGCAGGAGCAGAGGGAGCTGAGGCTTGAATCCGGCCTGCGTCTGCCCGCCTTGAAGTGAAAATGCAGCCCGTCTCTGCTCGGGCTCCCATCCCTCCCCTGGTCCTCCGCTGGGGAAGCGATGAGGTTGGTGCGGCTGGTTCCTTCCTCCATCGGGAGGAAAAGTGTGCTGTGGCTACGTGTGGACGCCACGTTCGACCCGTTCCTCTCTCTGCTCTGCTCCCCCACGACGTGGACACCCAAAGCCCCGTCCAAGAGTCCCCTGTCCATCTTCAGCGATGCCCTCTCTTGAGCATCTCGCCGCTCGTCCTCAGTGTTCATGGTGAGGAAGCGAAGCACCACCAAGTTCAGGAAGGCCCCGATGACAGTCAACCCTACCAGGATGTAGATGAAGCTGAACGCCACGTAGGGCGTCTTCTCCTGGAGGTCCTCCTTCTTCTGCAAGGCCACAAAGTCCCCAAAGCCAATGGTGGTGAGCGTGATGAAGCAGTAGTAGTATGCATGGAAGAAGCTCCATCCCTCGAAGTGGGAGAAGGCTGCAGCTCCAACACACAGTGTCCCGATGCAGGACAGGAAGCCCACCAGGACCATGTTCTCCATGGACACCTCAGTGCGCTGGAAGCCCAGGCACTGCTTGGTCTTGTGCAGGAGAAAGCGGACAAACGTGTTCATCCTCTCACCCAGGCTCTGGAACATGACCAAAGTGAGAGGAATGCCCAGAACGGCATAGAACATGCAGAAGACCTTTCCTGCATCCGTGCCGGGTGCCGCATGTCCATAACCTTAATGCGGAGAGATGGAGAGGAGAGGAACACTGTGACGCACACTGTAGCAACGCGCGGATGCTAAAACACCAGTTGTCCAAAAACAGCAAGCCTCAAACGTTGCACACCTGTAGGAAAATGTTCTGAAACGCGCAGCACGTCTGGAGACACAGCAATCACACTGACTTACCAATGGTGGTGATGACTGTTATGGCAAAGTAAAAAGAGCCAGCGAATTTCCACTGTCTCCCCGCGCGGTGCGGCTCCGCCTGCAGCACCACGCGTTCGATCTCGCGGTAGTCGTCCTCGGAGAAGCGGTACTTCTTCTTCATCTCGCTGCGCCTCTGCTCGAGGACGCGCCGGCGGGAGCTCTCCGACTCGGACTCCAGCGCGTCAAACACCGCGGCGCCGACCAGCAGGTAGGAGAACATGCAGAGGATGAGCGACAGGGTCCGCACGTTTTGCTTCTTCATCCTCGGCGGCTGCAGGTGATCGCGCTGCTCAGCGCAGACGCCACATCGGGGTTGCAGCCTGTTGCGTGACGCGTCGTGGCGGCGGCATGCGGGGAAAGTCACCGGCGGGAGAACGCGGTGCCGTGCTGATAGAGAACAAACACTGGGAGAGAGCGATCCTCGGTTAAAACAAGTGGCCTCGGCTGTGTCTTCGCATGCGCAAAGCGGGCACGGATATAAAAAGCAAGAGATGCGTGCAGCCCTGATCAGTGTGTGTTTAGGACGCACAGCTGTGTGCAACAAGTGAAGTCCTCACTTGGACACCGGCAGCGCATCAGCACTGTGGACAGCAACCTGCTGCACCTGCTGCAGGGGGAGAAGTGCAGAGAGACACCGAGGCAACATGCTGAAAGATGTATCCTTTAAAAAACACATATGCATTACTCAATAAAAAAGACAAATAAATATTGTGATGACGTGCGGTATAACGTAGGCCAAACACTCAAACCAATTTCCAATTCTCTCTCCCCCAGCCTGGGCAATGAGTTCACAAATGTAAAAAAAAAACACGCAGATATTGAAGGTCTGAGGTGTTCTAATAATGTCATTTTATAGTTTAGATTCCCTTTACAGCTTCAGGGCGACAATTCATCCCAGAGCAGTTCATATCAAGGCGGCATGCTATAAATCAGGGAGAAATATTGAAGCAAACAGGAAGAAAAAGAGGACAATGTGCACGTTTGCACACAAGCAGATGCTGCATATAAACTAAACGCGAGTCAACCAGTGGAAACTTTAGAAAGAAAGTCAAAGAGAGGCTTTAAAAGCAATTTAGAACATTAAAAAAAAATTAAAAAAAAAAAAAAAAAAAAAAAAAAAAGGATATTTCTTTGTTGCACATCAGAGACCTCATACGGATATGAACACCATAATCAGCACGGCTACGCTGGGTGCTCCTGGAAAACCTACTGTAGGTGCAGCCGGTTGCCATGGTTACTTGCACCAGAAGCACAGACTTATGGACTGTCGGTGAGATTGAAGCCAATGTGTTAAGCCCAATGATCCAAGGCCCTGGTTAGTTGAATTATGTGGTCGCTGCGTCACAACATCCAGTATGATTACTGGGGATTTAAAAGTTGAGAGAGCGAGAGGGGATCTCATAGACGCACCCCCCGCACACACACACACACACACACACACACACACCAGCCCCCCTGGATGCGTCACAGTAGGTATCACAGGCACCAACAGTGCATTGCAGGTGGATGGCTGCGTGCTCTTTTGTTCCTCCCAAACAGAGCAGCCTGGCCCCGGCAGCCCTGGCTTTGAGTTAAGTGGCTAAATCAGCGTGCTCGCATCCCTGTTGAGATTCAAACCAGCTCCCCCATAAATCAATTACATCTCAGCTGATAAGAGGGGAACCTGGAGCCCTATAACGGCCAGCCATCAATCCGCACAGCTTGTGGCCGCATCCTTTTCAAAGCCCAAGGACCTGAAACAAAGCGAGGAGGCCCATCAATCTCCATCACGCCTGGGCTTAAAGATAAGTATTTAGGCTCAAAGGGACGCATCACTGATTTATTTGTGTACCACACACACATATTAACATTTACATGGAACAATGACAGCAAATGAAGTGGATTATGTAAATGCCATCATTTGTCCACCTCCTCACTCATATTATCACCTGCTGTCCTCAAGTGTATATTCACAGTATTAAATACTGGTTTAAAGGGAAATTTTACATGTCCGCAGGATGTTTGCTGCCCACAATTGTTATATTTTTATCATCCAATGTATTTATAAGTAGAAGTCTTCTGAGAAAAATACATTAGAACACCAGTTATAGAATAATATCTTTAAAGTAAGACCTATAGTGAGACCAAGAAACCAATAGTTTCTGGGTCCCAGTATTGTATATAATATAATACTATACATTATACTACAATATATATATATGTGTGTGTGTGTGTGTGTGTGTGTGTGTGTGTGTGTTACCCATAGGTATTACTCCTAACCTGAAAACTCATTACTCGGTACTCATTCATATTTTGTCCACAAAAGCTTTTCTTGATGTCTTAGAATTAAAGGAGAGCTCCGCACTATCTGAGGTGATGCTGAAAATATGCAGGTTGGGACAAAACCATCTCAAAGATGCACGTGGCACCATGCAGAGAAAAGAGGAACTTGTGCTTGCAGGCACCTTTGTTCTACTAAATTAAACCTGTCCGTGGAAAAAAAAAAAAGCAAATCCTGGAGGAAGGCTTAGCTTTCTTATTTTCACGCCTCTCTGTAAAAGCTGAACTTTTAGATAAAGTAAAGGGATGTTTCACAGGGAACGGCAGAGTCAACGAGTGCAAGATGCAAGCAGCCTGACACAGAGAGAGGATACGCGTGTGGGAAAACCTGCACTCGGAGCAGTCTGGGGGAAAAAAAGAACAAAAGATGCGGAGAATTGTGAGTTTAACTGCGAGGCGTTTCGTCGAGACTAACGATCTCTGCTGGCTGTGTTTGACTCCCGGGTTCGATTATGTAAGAGAAATATCTGTATTTAAATTTGCAGTTTAATTGGCTGAAGCGCCGCATCCTGATGAGATCAAAGAAGACGCAAAGAAAAAGATCAGTGGATCTATTATTGTCACTGCATCCTTTATGTGGACCACGAGTCTGTTTCGCCCCACGACAGTGTTGCAGCTGACGGCAGACACTGCAGACATCGCTCATGCAGAGTTCAGACTGCGGTCATAGTTGTTGGATTGCTGCTCAGTTCATGTGGCGACTGATGTCACAGGGTCACACCCAAACCCCTGTCAAGAATGTCTGTCAAATGTCAAATTTAAAAATGGACCCAAAAAAAGCACTGGACAATACGATCTGTTCTTAAACACTGGAGAGAATCGTGCCAGCATATGGGCATTATGGGCTGTCAGTTGAACACAGAGACGCGCTTCCTGAATTGCATTCTGCCTCAAACACTGTGGTTCTCCATCACCCCGTGTCCCGCCCCTCCGACTGGTTATCGCGGATTTGTCTCGAGAGTCAACCCGCTAGAAATCCAGTTTGAGGAGGCAACCTGTCAGCGAGCCTTCCGAGCCATGTCTGCGGTGCCATCATACGCCACACCAAGAGACCGGGATATCAAACCGGGATTGGTTTGCAAGCGATTTGTGATGTCACAAATCGCGCTTGTAGCCCCGCCTCTGATCCGATTTTCGCCGAGCTCAGGGAAAACATACACAACATTCACACACTGAACGCGAACTCGATCAGACAGTGGCGCTCCAAACATTCAGCTGCAGGAGCAGGAAGAGGAACGCAGTTCTGCCGGGACGGGGGACTTTAAATAAGAGCTGTGCCCAGCAAAAGTGGCCGCTAGTTGAGAAGTAGTTTGCGTGCGCTCCGGATGTAAACTGAATGTCTCCCACCATCAATAATAGTAATGACAAATATCTGCCTTCATTTACAGAGGAGGATATTTCAGGTATAAGACGGCAGAACATTAAATAAGTAGATAAATGATCATCCTCTCAGATCTTTCACTGACTCACTGGCTGAGATATGTTTGCTGCTGAGTTCATCGGGCCTGTAAACGTCCTCCCCGTAAGTCCTCCGTGAGATAAAGCTGCATGTCATTCTCTCACTTTGGGATTTGAGTTTCTGCGATTTATTGAAGTGAAAAGAAGCTGATCTGATTGCTTTGCCAGCCAACGCAGCAGTTTGTGAAGGCTTCACAGAGGGAGAGGAGAATTGTGTTCTATTGATCAACAACTTCGCTGTTGTACAAGCAAACGGAAACATAACACAACTTGCAAGCTCATGGAATTTGAGAAGGGGAATGTCGAATGTTTGGTGTCGTCGGCGATTATCTACCCAAGACTTTGCTTCAAAAAAAAAAAAAATTACGAATCTTTACTGTGTTTGCGATAGAATAATTATCAGAAACAGTTTAAATGTCAAACGACAGTCAACTGTGGTCGGGACCTCGTCACTTTTTCATGGTCGCTTTTCGCAAACCAAATAAATGTGACTGGAACAAATGAAAAACCATCAAAAAAAAAAGACACGCGTGAGGGTTTAAAACACAAAACAGTAGTTAAAATCATTCAATGTCACATATGAGGACAGCTTTTTACTGCGTTTATGACCGTAACTACTGGCATTATGGAATTTGAGATGGATGACAGTGATGAGGTTCAAACTAGAGCTGTTCACAGGTGAAATATCTCGTCTCTATCTGTGTCTCGTGGGTCTCATCACTTACTTATCGAGTTTAATATCGGAGTGTTTGAGCGGAATTTATCTTTTTGGATGTTCAGTTCAGTTCAATTTATTTCGGTCCGTCCGCATACAGAAAATAATGAAGGAGGTATCAGGTTAAGCTGACCTAAACGAGTAGCTGCAGCTTATTTTATTTCTCACATTTCAGATAGGCAGCTTTTATCAGGCATGAAAAAAATAACACAGTAATGACTCTCTCTTTTTTTCAAACAGCCTCTGAATACAGTCGGAAGGCAGTTTACTGTGTGCCTTGAACACTTTCTGTGCAATTCTATAGTGCTCCAAGTGGTATGTAAATTACTAAATAATGTGTTGGTTGGTTCATAATAATTTGGTCGGTTTATAATTCTTGTAACATGTAAATTTGATTAGTGTTGGTTTTATACGTGTTTCCCCGTAGCTCCAAACAGTACCTAATGTTTTGGATCATAAAGGAACGGTACAACCCATATAGTGATTTTAGATTTAAGGTATATTTACTTTTATGGTTTTTTTGCAAAGGTTTTTAGTATTTTCGTTTTAACAATTCAATGTTAAAATTCATTTTCAAACTTGCAGAGGTGCACATGTCAACATGAACATCCAGCCATGACTCCTTTGGTCTACAGACATCTAAAATGGTCAATATTTGAAGCACTGTGAAGAAATGTATCCCCCATATAGGGTCTGTATAGTCAGGAGGGCAGCTTGTGTGGTGAAGTAAAGTGTTCCATAAACCGAAACCTCAAACTGGACCCTGGTTCCAAATATCCCCTTTAAGATACAGCATCTGATCAGTGAGGAAGTCTGAAATGGATGTGGATAAATCTTAAGTTTAACAGGTTTTTTTATGTGTAAACAGTGACATTTCGAGACATTTTTTAAAAATAGCAAAAACCTTCATTCTGGCTGTTGAGCAGACATCATTTGAATGTTAAGACGTTAGATTGAGGACTTTTGGACGCGTCATTGCTCGGTGGATAACTAAAAACACAGACAGTACGCATCAAGATGTCAAAACGTATGCTCACTTTTATAAAACCCTGTTGTATAATAGTCATATTTCACATGCGAGACTAGTTCTTGTAACTTGGTATTAGACTGGTTTTGTTTGTGCACTATATGATGCTTTTAGAATACGTGTTTGCATTTGTTTTCACACCTCTCCAGTGTCTTCTGTTGTAAAGAAAATTGATTTTCTCTATAGTGAAATGCACAATATAAATCAGTACTGTACTATTAGGTGTCACCTAATGGAGACGTGTTTTCAACTTTACAATAAGATCACCAAGATCACTGATATAAGCTTAATTCAGGTTAAAAGATGCTTTATTAGGCACAGGGGTTAGGTATGAAATGTTCCTTATTGCATTATTTAACAGTTAATGCCTTGACTAATGTTAATACTATAGTTAGAAACTACTGAATTAATACCTTAGTTAACATGAGGACTGCTAGTAAGTGTCAAATTAGTTAACTGTTAGTAAATTCTTATAGCTGCATTAACTAACGTCAATTAATGTGCCCTTATTCTAAAGTGTTATCAGTTGCTTTAAAAAACACACAAAGGCACACCAGTGTCATAAAAAAAATTCTATCATCCCCAACAAGACATGCATGGGTTTCCAGAATTGATGAACCCTATTAAGTCTAGTTTTCATCTGACAGTTTATAAAGATTTATATGTTTACACCAAACTATCTAGTTTATATGTTGAAGGAGCCTAATATTTACTATTTATTTTATTTAGATGGACTCATGCACACAAATCTAACACTGATGCTGATGAGCAGAGTTTTCCTGGATTCCACCTACCAGCGTCGTCATGAGAGGGGCAGACTTATGAACTAGTCCTAATTTCCTATCAGATAAACTGGGCTTTAATAATTCGCAGGTTCTTCGTGCAGCCGCAGGTCTTTCTCGAATAATGCAAGAAGGAATGCGTTTTATAAAGGCACTAAAGGCACTAAATAGCAACAGCAAAACACTGAATGCCTGCAGAGCTCTCTGGTTTCCACAGTAACTGAGACCAAAAATAGAAACCCACACCAGCGGCCATTCAACACCGAATCCCCTGTGATAATACACCGCTCTATTTATACTTGATGAAATGATGAAATGCTGCCATGGATAAATGCATCTGTCCAATTACTCAAAGGACGTACGTCATGGTCCAATTAAATGTTCACACTTGTCTCCTTTGTGCTGCTGCTCTTTGTGAAAACTGAATCAAAGTTAGCACGTCTACTTTAATGAGAACTGAGACTGTGTGTGAACCGGGAGTTTGTCCGCAGTGTAACAAACAACCACTGTCTTCTATGTTAATGTCGTGAGGTCAGAAGTTCATCTCCTTCTGTTACGGCACAGAACTCTAAGTGTCAAATTAGTTAACTGTTAGTAAATTCTTATAGCTGCATTAACTAACGTCAATTAATGTGCCCTTATTCTAAAGTGTTATCAGTTGCTTTAAAAAACACACAAAGGCACACCAGTGTCATAAAAAAAAATTCTATCATCCCCAACAAGACATGCATGGGTTTCCAGAATTGATGAACCCTATTAAGTCTAGTTTTCATCTGACAGTTTATAAAGATTTATATGTTTACACCAAACTATCTAGTTTATATGTTGAAGGAGCCTAATATTTACTATTTATTTTATTTAGATGGACTCATGCACACAAATGTAACACTGATGCTGATGAGCAGAGTTTTCCTGGATTCCACCTACCAGCGCCGTCATGAGAGGGGCAGACTTATGAACTAGTCCTAATTTCCTATCAGATAAACTGGGCTTTAATAATTCGCAGGTTCTTCGTGCAGCCGCAGGTCTTTCTCGAATAATGCAAGAAGGAATGCGTTTTATAAAGGCACTAAAGGCACTAAATAGCAACAGCAAAACACTGAATGCCTGCAGAGCTCTCTGGTTTCCACAGTAACTGAGACCAAAAATAGAAACCCACACCAGCGGCCATTCAACACCGAATCCCCTGTGATAATACACCGCTCTATTTATACTTGATGAAATGATGAAATGCTGCCATGGATAAATGCATCTGTCCAATTACTCAAAGGACGTACGTCATGGTCCAATTAAATGTTCACACTTGTCTCCTTTGTGCTGCTGCTCTTTGTGAAAACTGAATCAAAGTTAGCACGTCTACTTTAATGAGAACTGAGACTGTGTGTGAACCGGGAGTTTGTCCGCAGTGTAACAAACAACCACTGTCTTCTATGTTAATGTCGTGAGGTCAGAAGTTCATCTCCTTCTGTTACGGCACAGAACTCTTTTTTTGTGACCATATTTGATTCACGCAGGCTCATCTGTTCACTAATGTACCTTATACCCCCTCTTCACTCTCTCATATCTGCATATTTGATTTTTTTTAATCATTGTTAGATGCATTGTTGATTCGAATTGTCCGTTTGTTTGCTCCCCAGACATTGAACATTTTGAAATTATGTAACATGATACAACAACATACCTGCCAACACTTTTTTTTTTTTACTTTAATTCACACCTTCGAGCAAGACTTTTTTGAATGTTATTTTTTCCGCTGTTGCAATTTCAATATCTAATTGCGTTTCGATATTTTGTCGTCATTAGGCTATTAAATGTTGTTACACACACATAGATCATACCATCAATCAGCTGGTTGCTTATCATAAGGAAATAAACCATAAGGAACCTACTCTGTTGATGTATTGCGTCAGTTCTAGAATTCCTACTTTTAAGTTTTCTATATTCCACATTGTGCCTGTAATCAATCTGCTGATTCTAAGTTAGTAAATCGAGGGCAGTATTAGCATTAGCTCCTCTTGATGTAAGAGTAGAGGAGCAGTTTTCTGCGGCTGCCTGACTCATCAGCTCATCTGCAGGTATCACCGAAACAATGCGCGCGCTGCGTTCCCGGTGCGTCGGAAAATCGGCCCGTGTTTTGGTAAGCGAGGTAACAAGCTTAAACATTCCTAAATAACACCGTAACTAAGTGACATGTATTATTGCTGCAATCATCCGGAGATGGCGCTTAGAGGGGAAAAAAATAAACAACTGATGATGAGCCCCGTAATTAATTATAATATTTGTAACTACTTTACTTTAGTTTGAGTGTAGATACATTGTTAGGCAACATTAAGGGGGTAGGATTTTTTTTTAAACTGTTTAACCAAATCTATTTTAAAATTTGCAGGCCAATTTAGAGAATTAGTTGCGTCCCCGGTGGTAAACTCGGCCCACAGCTAATAAGCGTGTTGCTAAATACAGTTTATCGGGGAGCCCCTGAAGGCAGCGGCAGTACTGCAGCCGCCAGTGGTGCCGCTGTCTGGTGATGGTCCTCCGGAGCTCGGATGGTCCGGGCCGCCGTCCTCACGTAACGTTACCGTACTGAGCCCGGGCTGTGCGTTCGTTTAGTTTCAGGTAGTGACAACACGTTTTCAGTAATGGAGGACGACTGTGTCTGTGAGTACGACTCGACCTGGGACACAGAGAGTGACGGCGACGACCCGGCCGGAGAGAGCCAAACCCGTCGGTCGTGCCAAGACAAAAACAGATCCAGCTGGACTTTAGTAACTGTACTCGCTTTTATTATTATTCAACCGAAACATGAGTTGCTCAAATCTTGTCATGGCGTAGAATTGGCGGACGGCTTTGCTTCTGCGCGCAGCCGGACGGCTGTTCTTACTGCCATGACCGCAAAGCTAATGGTAGCTTTTCGCCTCCGTGCTACAGGCTAACTAGCCTAGCTAGCTGCTGACATTAGCTAAATCTGGGTTTGGAACCGCTGTCGTGTTGTTGAAATGCTTACGTTGGGCTGCTTACAGTGTTCACATAAAATAATAAAAAAAAACCATATATAACATTTTACGTTTTGGTGGAAGAGGGAAATGGATTAGCTTGGTCTTGCATATGTTAACTTGTATAACGTTCTGTCATGGCAGAACCTTACAGTGTGGCATCATTAGCAGTGTTTATGCCATTTGTGACAGTTAGGATGCACAAGCTGTAATGTTCCTCCCACACAATTTGTATAACTGAGTCTGATTTCCCTTTTATTTCCAGTGGCATCACACGTCCAGAAATATGAGGGCAGCGAGGGACATGCAGAACTACAGAAGAGGATACCCAGTAAGTGACAGCAGCTCCGGCATGTTGATCACGAGTGGGAGAGATCATCCTGTGCTCATTTTGTTTATTCCTTACAGAATCTGACCGAAGATGAGTGCTCCGAAGACAAAATGACCAACCTGCAGTTTTATCTCAATAAATATCGTTCTGCACCTGATGGTAAAACATCCAGACACGCTCACAGAACACTCGCGGCGTTCGGTCCCGTCTGTGTGTACTGACCTGCTCTCTCTGCGGTTCGTCATAGATGTCTACATTGAATCCTTTCTTAAAGAATGGAAGAATGACTACAAAAGACTGGAGAGAGTTCACTCGTACATTCAGTGGTATGTATGTTTACACCTGTGTTGCATGTGGCGTGCTGCCGGGGGAAAGAGCATTGCACGCTGAGCTTCTCATGCAGAGGCAAATGTGTGCTCCAACATGTGCTTTTCAGGTGAGGGAGGGTTCGAAATAGTTACACGATACAAACAACTGCCATTGGGGCTAAAGAAAGAACAATAAATAGACAAAAATAACAAGGTCTCGCTTTGAAAAAACATTTTAACGCATTTGCCGCTGGTTTTATTTAATGTAAAATTAATTAAATGTAGAAATTAACTTTCAGATAACACGGTTTCTCATCAACCATTTAATTGATTATCCATTGAGGGTTTCAACTATTTTTTTTGTTTTAATCTATCCAATGAAATGCCAGGGAAATGAAGTAATATACAAATGTTTTATTTTGGCTTTGATGCAGTCAGTAGTGTATTGTAGTAACAGTAAAATACCAAATAAAGGTAGTGTAGTGATTTGTACAGTATTTGCCTCCAAAAGATAGGAGGAAGTGCCAGAAAATGGGAATACTGTCCCTAAAAATTGTACTCAAGTCCATTTCTTGTTTAGTTACATCATTGCATATAACTGGTTTATTTGAGGAGTAAAATTCTCACAATACTTAATGTTTTTATTGTGATTGTGAATGATTCAGTGTACAGTTTCATTAGACGCTGATCGTGTTTGTGCCGTCTCTCTCCTGAATCCTCTGCCACTGTCAGGCTGTTTCCTCTGCGAGAGCCGGGGGTTAATTACATGGCCTCAGAACTCACCAAGAAGGAAATCGAGGTAAGCATATTGCAAGAAACGCGTCCCAAAATTGACAGACTACTAAATGTACTGAGTGTCTTGTCCAAAATGGCATGCAGAACATTATGCAACACATCCAATCTACTTTTACGTTTAAAAATCCACAGCTTGTCAAAGTTATGTCAGTTCATCATCAGTCAGCAGAATATTTGGCTTATCCCACCAGTTTGACCTGCGTTCCACTGCGACACAAGGAAAACACTACCAGCAGCTGTCCTTCTGTAGAGCATTTCTTTTGTCTTTCATGTCTTGGAAATTTGTGCTCCACACACAAACATGAGAGCAATCTCAGCGCACGTTAAGGAACTGTGGCTTCGGCGCTGGAGGTGGACAGGTTTAGTGCCACTCCAAAAGAGGACAGAATCTGCTGTGTGAGTTAGGTGAAGGCGAAAATGAGGTTCACTTTTTGTTTTATTGTCAGGCCTATGAGGATGTAAGAGATGTGCTTTTGAGTAAAATGTCCCCTGTTTATGTTAATTTATTAAGTTTGAAATGGATGGCTTCCCCCCAATAGTCCAAAGACATGCGAGTCTAAACTGCCCATAGGTGTGAATGTGAGTGTGTGGTTGTTTTTCTCTTCATGTCAGCGCTGTGTTGGCCTGACAACCTGTCCAAGATGTACCCCACCATGCCCACTGATGCTGGTTTAGGCTTCAGTGAGGGCTGTCGTAGTGATGGAATTTCCCTTAAAGTGATTTAGGTTGGCTTAATAGTGCAATATGCAATATTATTGCACACCACCCATTTTATTTTGACATAGTTTTTGTAAAGAGTATCCTATAGTAATGACCTTTAAACCTTTACAGAGTTTCTTCTGTCTTATACTCGCTTACACAGCTTATATATATTAAAAAAAAATGACAGATGACAGTTTTAAAACATTTTTCCTTTAAATAAATGCAGAACACGGATGGAAAAGGTGCGCAATAGGAACTGGCCACACTCATGCTATTTTTAATTAAAAAAAAAAAAAAAAAAAATTTGAGCCCACATGTACCAAAAGTAATTAAAAAATAAGATTGTTCAGGTTAAATCTGTGCAAGTGTAAAATAATACATGTTGTGGAAAGAGAAGTGCCTATATTCTTTTCAAAGGAACTATAAAACAAAGAAATGCAAACACTGAATATGTGAAAACATGCTGTACACTAAAGTATAACATCTCTGATATTTATACCTGGGTTGTTATGACCTTGTTTCTTCTGAGGAAAACCAACGTGTTGGACCTTGTGGGGTTTCAGACCAGAGTGACGACGTTTCCAGCAGCACTATAAGCTCTGCGATGGTGCGCTCGTTGAACAAATGCACATGTACTCCCAGGCATCTGTGGAGAGTAAAGGAAATCTCACCTGTTTGTGGCGCCACCAGCCGAGCGTGTCTGCATTAGAATCCGTCGGGTCCTCCTCTAGGTAGCGGCTGAGTTTGGTCTTGGCAGAATGGTTGCAGCTGCAGGGGTGGTTTACCGTAACATTTGGTTTAGCCGCCAGTACAGTCTCCACTGCTCACGTCTGAACATGAGGTGACGCAACCTAATGTCATGTGCGATAGTGATGATAACTTTCCATCCACTGCGGCTGCCTTGTTAATGGCGCAATTACTAATTTTTGCAATTGTCGCGACAGTCGTGTTGCCTTCAGGCCCTCGTGACCGAGCATAGGATAAGCGGTGATAGAAAATGATGGAATGACTTTTATCTGCAAAGTTGGGAGAGAAGGCAGAATACGTGAATACAGATGGTTAATACAATATGCTATGCTGTAATGACGTGTATAAACTACTGCAGCTGTGTACATGTGATGTCTTGTGATGTAATGATGGTTGGGCACTTGGTGTTCATGACACGAAAATAAGTGAATATCACAAAAAGGCACATGAATTGTAACTTTTAACCCGTACTCTATCACTGAACAATACTTTTTTACATCTACAGTTGTGAGACTGTGACAATTTTTTTTATGCCTGTACATATACAGTATGTACTTTGTGTTCCCCAGGCTTTCAAGAAGAGTGAGGATGCCAAAAAGAGACTAGTTTATTCCTATGAACTCATGTTGGGCTTCTATGGCATTCATTTGGTCAACAAAGGGACGGGTGATGTTAAACGGGCAGAGAATTGGAAGGAGCGATTTGGAAACCTGGAAAGGTGAGTATTTAAATATTCTCATGGAAGCAACATTGGAAATGGGTACTTTTTTCTTTGTTAATTTCAGCTTCGACTGTCTGATGTCTCACAGGAATATGCACAACAACCTGCGCATCACTCGCATTTTGAAGAGCATGGGGGAACTGGGCTTCGAGCACTTCCAGGCCCCGCTTGTGCGCTTCTTCCTGGAAGAGACTCTGGTCAAGAAGACCCTCAGCAGTGTTAAACGCAGTGTGCTTGACTACTTCCTGTTTGCCGTCCTTGACAAGGAGAAACGTCAGGAGCTTGTGCGCTTTGCTTATCTTCACTTTGAGCCAAAGGATAAGTTTGTGTGGTGCCCCCGAAAGATTCAGAAGCAATTCAGGAGGGCAGAGAAGAGAACTGATGCTGCTGGGAACGGGGAAGGCAGAGAAGAGGCATATTCTCAGGCTAAAATCAAAGACGGAGAAGCGGTTGTGCAACAAAAAGAGGATAGGCTGGATAAAGTGACAAAGGACCAGAGAGGAACGGAGAAAGCGACAAGCAAATTCAAAAACAAATTGTCTGAATCATCCACTGAGCCAAAACCAGAAGCTGAGACTGTTGGAAATGGATATGCTGAGACTGCGTCAGCTAACAAAATGTTGGGGAATGGAAGTGACTCCACGGATGATGTTGATGAGATGGATCAGTCACCCAGTCCTGACACAATAACCGCGACCCAAACTGAGCTATGCACGGACAAGGAGCTCAAGTTGACCAACAACTCAAAGGCCAGCATTCAGGAACCAGACATTATGCCAACAGATGGGGACATAGACACTGAAAAACCACCAAAGAAGAAGAGAGAAGATGACCAGGTGCTGTCGAGCAACAGCTCTGCTGGGGAGTCGGCCAATGGGCAAATGGAGGAAAAAGCTGGTGCTAATAAAGCTGCTGGTCTGACTAGCTCCTCGGCACAAACCCCGCTCAAGACTTCAAAACATTCACCCTCTCCTTTCCTGGGGAGGGAGGAGAAAATCCCCAGAACTGATTTTATTCAAGTGCCGGATAAAAAGGAAGATGAAGAAACGTCACAGGCGGATGTGTTGGCGTCAGACAGGTCGATGGCGAGCACGGACAAGAGTGTGAACGAACAGACGAATGGGAAGGATTCTGAAGATGTTGACATCGAATCAAACACCTCAAAGTCAGACCTAAACATGGGGCATTCATGAATAAACATGAAGATTGGAAAAAATCCATTAATATGAGCTTAAAAGAAATGTAATATAGGGACAGGGTGTGACTTGAAGAGACATTCTGGCCTTATTTGCTATGTTTGATGTCAATAGATATCGTTGTTTTTTGCTTTTTTGCTTTTTGAACAAGTATATGGATTCATGCACTAAATGAAGGACTGAAGTCATCAGACAGTTTTGAAGGATAAGGATGGTTATATTCTGTATTTTTCTTATTGACAACAAATCCAGGTCAAAAAAGTACAAACCAGCAGGAGACCTGCTGGGACCTGCATGGCTGTTGGAAACAGGAGAGGTTAGACTGAAGGCTTTCTGGCAGAAAGGCCTAATGTGACATAGTGTAGAGTGACAGGCTACTTAGGGAGCAGCTTTGGTGGATCAGTGATCCAAGACCGGGTGGAATTCCTGTACACCTTATTGTTGCTTTTTTTTGTCTTTAGGCTTATCCTACATATTCTTGTCTTTTTTTTCTGCTTTAGCTTCGTTGGGCAACAAAAGTACTTGGTGATTGTTTGGGATAAAACACTGTTTAACGATGGTAACTACATGTTAAAAAGAGCTTCTGGCAAAAAGCACTGACAGCTAACTTCTGTTTTCTGTGTTTTTGCTAACTTGACTATTTGTACTAGAGAACGCTCTTTTGCTGTGCTTAGAAATTTAGTAAAACTCTAAGAATAGAGACAAATTTATTGCTAGTTGAGGAACATGCTGCCTTATTCCTTACTGTATGACCTCCAAGGAATCCAATTTTTTTTTTTTTTTTTTTTAAACCACCGAGTTTCTTCAGTTCTACTTTCTCTAGCAGACACGTATTACTACAATAATTATTTTTTCCTTGATTCTTTACGTGAAATTACTTGGGGCAAAATATTGTTAACTGTTACACCTGTTAACAGCAAATGACCAATTTCAATCAATATGAACCTCGATGTGTCTGTTGTAATGTTTTTAAATTTAAAATCAAAACATTAAAGCTGCATTTTGCAAGTTTGAGAGCAAAGAGGACTCACTCTGCAGGCTTGAACAAGCTGCGCTCTCACTCTGCCTCCCAGACCCTCCCTGCAGAGAAGGCTGCCATGCACGAGATCAGGGCTCAGTCTACTCTTATACTTAATCATTCCCGCTTTTCTTCAAATGTCAGCTTTATTTTTTGGTGTCATTGTGGTGTATCTACTGGAAAGGGCAGTTTTTCCATTGCCGCTAGTTGTTCTCTTCCACTGCATTCGTAATGCTCCTGCCGCTCCTTCTGAAGTTACTCAGGCGAGGGTGGGGCTGCTCGCTCACGAGAAAAGATCCACACTCTGCTTAGTTTTCCTGTGGAAAGCGTCTCCTTCCTACAAACTGTTAGGAGCAGTGGGTGGGACCAAAGGAGGCCGGCTTTTTCACAGACTGTCTCATATTTTGCTGTCAGGAAATAGTGATCATTTTAGCAATTATGTTTTTAATATTAGTTATTTTTAGAAAAGTTACCTACTGCAGCTTTAAACCCAAATTCATTGTGGCCCTCATATTGTAACATCTTGCACAACTAATGGCAGTTAGTCGACAGCAAAACACGCTGCCATTTATTAGCCTTCTAGTGACAGTGTTAGCCCACCTACCCCATCGATGATGTGGCCTTTCCCCTAGATTCTCCCTTTAAACCAAAAGTCCATTTCCTATCTCTTAATACTCTGACATTTTGGAGCCGTGAGACTGTATGTAGGATTGACCGAGAATAAACTGCAGTGCCCATATTTATCTGACCAAACCAGAAAACTTGCAGCATCCGGTGTGAAGTTGTTGAGATGAGCAGTTATTGGGGAAGCAGAGAAAGAAGCCAAACGCCAGGAGCTCGTTCTGAGGAGGCGGGCTTTGAATAAGCACTGCGCTTGTAATGAAGGAAAAACGAGATTTTTTGTTTTTAATGGGATTTGTTGACAATATAGAAAGTTACCAGACTTTTGATAGTGACCATCAACAACTAATACTTAATGCATAAAGCACTATTAATGTATATTAATGAAATTATGGTCTGAGCATTTTTAACACCTTAATACTTTAACAAGTGAACATTTTTTTATGCACTGAAAAATAACGAGAAGAGCCCCCTTTTTTCTAAGCTGTTATTGTGTGTTTATAAACAAAAAATTCTGTACTGGTTTGCGTTTTGCCTGAACCCCGCTGTTTAAACATTCAAGACTGAATGTCACCTCGGTTCAATTTCAGTAATCGTGCACAGTTTGCATGTTATCCTGCAAGCAAGAAGCAGACCTGGAACATCTGAAAGCCTCGCCAAAAAAAAACAATGTGAAAAGACTGGTTGATTGTACAATACGTATGTCCTCTCGGCAGAACTGAAAAAGCTGCGCCTGTAATTTTGAAGTCCACTGTATGTTAATCTACAAGCAATTATATTGATGCATCTTTTTATATTTGCACTTAATTTTTCGCTGTTCATTGTTAAAGGTATGGTATTTACACAGTGAAATGTTAATAACTTTACAAAATTGCTGAATCCTTTTATGTATGACGTTTTTCCCAACTAAATATCCGGCCGTTGACAAAGCTGAATAAAGTTTTACTATTTTTTTTGAGGCTTCTATGAGATGATTCTCTTCAGCCACGGGGCCCTTTATTATTTATTAAATAACAATTCTCAGGATAACGTTGTGGTGGATGTCGGTTTTTGCTCCTGTTCCTGAGACTCTTCTAAGTTGTATATAACCAGAATTAACTTGTTTCTCCCTCAGAGAAGTGACGTGACTCACCTGCAGGAGGAATAAAGCTGCTACAGATATCGATGTGGTTCAGGGCTCAGCATTGAGGACGGTAAAAAATAAAGCTTTCTATGTGCTATGGATTTGTCCATGTCAGCCTCTATCTATAGATCTGCCCATTCCCTGATTGGAACATAAATAAAGCTTTTAACAGTTTTTTTTGTTGACTTATTGTAAGTTAAGATGGAGAATAATGCTCAGATTCTGCCCGCCCATCGCAACATGAGATACAATTTGAGTCATTTCTGCACTTTTTTATTGATACTCCTGTATTAGGTGATGGTTCATTTGTTTAAACTGTCCTATTTTTACGTGCCGTGCGCAACAAAATGTCGACAGAAAAATCATCAAGTTTCTTAATGGAGTAATTACTCATTTTTTAGGCACAAATAAAAACCAGCCACTTGTTTAAAGATGTGATTCGTCAGATTTTGAGGCTCATTCCTGGGTCATCAATAGAGACGCTTGGGCTTGGTAACTCAGGCCTGCAGCGGACGCCGGAGCTGTATTAGGTGTTAGATATTACATGTATATTAAGCAGCTAAGTAGAGATCTGATTTTTTTTTTTTATAATCAGACTTGCAGGAGCGCAGAACAAAAGACGTTGCTTGAAGACTTGAGGTGCAGTCGTACTTTCATCCATCCCACTTTACTCTGCGGAAGGTGTGTGGTCATTAAAGGTCACGTCAGACTGAAGAAGCCTACGAGGTTTGAAAGAAAGTCTCTTTCTTGTGTTCTTTTTGATATTCAATAACTAAAAATGTCACTTGTTAAGGGACATTCTCCAAATTTGACTCATCAGCTGTAACACCCTGTTAAAACTTGCATAATGTCTTCTGTATCTCAACAGCAGCGTTTCTTAACCTGTTTTGTCAGCGATGGTGCCCCTTCAATAAATAAAGTCACCCCAGTGACCAGATTGTGTCAGGCTAGTCTGCCAAGAACTGATATCAAGCGATCATGTCAATACCAATATTGAGCTGACATATCAGAGGGAACCGTGCTGTGAACTGACAATGTGTGGTTTGAAGAAATTTCCTTGATAGAGCCTTGGGTTAAAGGAAGACCTTCTTTTGCGAAGTGCGTTATGGGAAGTGTAGGAGCCAGTATTTTTGTAACTTGACCTACACAGCTTCAATTTGCAGCAGATGCAAAGTGCTACAGGTCAGACTGTTACATTAGGTTATAGGTTTGGGTTCAGCCTACAGACCCTCTTGCTTACAAGATTCCCACGGGGCGTGTCCTGCAGTGAGGTGGGCGACTGCAGTGTGCCACGCTGAGTTCAGCCCCTTCGACTGGATTCTCGGGTTTATCTGGAACCAGGGAGGGAGTCATTCAGGACCTGCGCGCTGCGGAGAGAAGGAGAGCTCCGTCGTGCACGTCGGGGGGGAGCGAGAGAGGACCAGGAACCCGGGATTTGACCTTTTTTTTTTTCTGCGTAAACTCGGGTTTGAGAGGGCGAGCTGGGAGCCATGGCGGTGTTCTCCGCTCTTTGGCTGCTCTTACTGTGCCAGCTTTTGACATCATCTTCAGGCCAGGTAAGGGTTTCACTCACCTGCGCCTCATCTTTCTGGTCACATTATCTCGAGCCGCCGGAGCGGCTGCGGGTCCGGCTGCTGATGGATGAGGCTGTCCCCGCTGATGGTTGTGTCTGCAGGCCTTGTAGAGAACATGATGCTTATCACGGACCCGTGCGGGTGGTTTTCTGTCTTTCTTGCTGCCCAGAAACAGCCTGACTTTGTGCAGGTGGCTGGGCATTTCGCACCACAGGATGAAGTCGGGGTTGTGTTTTCCCTCAACCTGTGGAATGTGCGGATTGGAGGTCGGGGCCACAGCGCACAATGCCACTACTGTTCACTCAGCTTCTCTGGTTCATTCCATCGCAGGAAAGCTCCTCAGTAAAAAAAAAAAAAAAAAAAATACATTTATTGTCTCTAAATGACCAGTGAACTAATGTTTTCTGTGTCCATATAATCTACTTGGGTCCATATCTCGTGCGTAATGGGTGATTTCAAGCGTCTTTACGCATCTTGGAGTTGCTGGTGACTTGAAGTGAACTCTAGTCTCAACTACGTCCGGGCACATCTTTCGTGCATTGATTGAACTTTTGAATTTCATTTATAATGTCCTGAGCTGAGCTTATTTTCCTATTTATTTTAACAGCTGTGATGCCATAACAACAAACATGTATCAGTTCTCTGTGCTTATTGGGTTTAAATGAACAGTGGAGACAGAATATTTGTGAGGGAGAAATCCCTGACTTTGGTGACTTTTCTATTGCAGAGGCCAGGTCCCAGAGGAGTCCTTGGGCCACCAGGACCCCCAGGGTCACCAGGGAAGGACGGCACAGACGTAAGTTGGCCAGAATCCATCAGTTTGTTTACATTAAACTGCAGCGACTGCCAGCTTTTTCCCATTTAATTTCATCACCTCAGGCTAGCCAGGTAAGAAAAGAAACATTCAGTACCTCCTTTGGATGGGTATTAATGAGCTAAACACTTTTATCATCTGTGAAGCTAAAAACGGTTTAAGTTACAGCTCGACGTCACCAAAAATGTGACTCTATGTCCATGTGTACTGCAGCCCCCATCATAGCATTCTTTTCTTGCTGTGTTTCCTGTGGTGTTTTTTTGCTTACATGTGATTGAAATGTTTCTCTATGATAGTTTTTATCCCATTGACTCCGCCCAAAGCCCCTCCTCCATGTTATAAATCCTGACCATGGTGGGCAGAGTTTGAGAATGTATCTACTATCTACTAAATGGCATTCTGGGGATGGGAACTACTCAAATCTTCCCACTCTGAATACAGTCCAGTGGGTCAGTCTTTGTAGATTGTCAGTATGTTTAAAAAAAAAAAAGAAAAGAAAAATATTGGTACATGACAACTAAGAAAAAAAATAAATATTTTTTTTAAATGTCTAAGGTTCTACATCCCTACCAGGTAGTCTCAGAGAGCGATTATTTTTGTGACTCCTGTGGATTTTAGGCACACAGGGCCCATTCATGCATTCCCCAACCCAGTGAGAGCATCTAGAGTTTCACCTCTCACACACACACACACTGAGGCTCTCATCGTGTGATTGCACAGCAAACCCAGTGAGAGCATCTAGAGTTTCACCTCTCACACACACAGACACACTGAGGCTCTCATCGTGTGATTGCACAGCGTCTGCATGGTTTAGAACGGTTTGCACTTCCTCAGCCACTGCAGAGGCTAAACATCATTTCCTCTAAGCTGAAGCAGATTCACAGTTCACCATTTTAGACACATTTGATTTTGTCACTGGAAGTGTTTGGGCCTGTTTGTGCAGCAGGTGATTAAACGTCTGTCTTATCTCGGTATATTGTTTAATAACAGGGCAAACCTGGACCAGCTGGACTGCCAGGGAAAGCAGTAAGTATTTAAGTTCATTTGTGTCATTTTATGAAATTATTGGGTAGTAATGGGTGCTCAAATTTAAAGCTTAGCGAAACCTGTATTGTGCAAAATGGACAGTAATGAACCAATTAATAATTGTCTTTATAATCATATTTTGAAGTCATTTCAAAGTAAAACCTGATTACCCTCCCTTTTTTCTGACCTTAACCCCCCCCTCAAATTTCATCCAATCACAAATTGATAAATTTAGACACAAGATACATTTTTTGAAGATCTGTAGAAAGAAATCTGTGCAGCAGACTCAAACCTTAAATTTGAGATAAGGAAACTCCCCTCAAACATCTCCTCAACTCCAGTTATATGTAGTTGTTTTTGTTATTATTTTATTATGTTTCAGGTACAAGAAATAGAAACTGATCCCTGAATTAGCTCGACAGCTGTTTTTAACCCATCAGGTCACACACCTGCCTTTTTCGTAGGGTCCCAAAGGGAAAGCAGGAATACCAGGGGTACTTGGAAAACCAGGCCTGCCGGGACTTCCAGGCGTGGACGTGAGTGTCCAATAACACTCAGAGACAATTCTTAAACTATCATCGACACACCACCTCAGTGCTGAAACACTGTGCATTTCTGGAATGTGGTTGTTGTGATGAACAGCTGATGATGAGCTTTCTCTTCAGGGTTTGACGGGCCCTGATGGTCCTGCTGGAATGGATGGGCCCCCAGGGGAACTTGTAAGTGGATCTTAGTCTTTTGATGGTTCTCTGATGCAGAGGACACACGTAAAGATGGCCTCAGCTCCAGACTGCCCCCCTCATCGATCTCACAGTCTACATGCATTTGCAAAAACACTGCGTGCTGATTGGTGGCTGCTGCATGAGGCTCTTTAAGAGGGTCTATGGGGGGGGAAGCAGTGTGTTTTCTCTGTCAGCCAGGATTTCTCAAGCTGGCTCAGCCCCTTGGTGGGAATCATTTTAATGAGGGATCAGAGTCGGATTTATTTCTGCCGCTTCCCTAATCCGGCCCGGAATGCACACCATTTCCCACCAATCTGTGCGACTGCAGGGGGGCGATCATTTGTTGCTGCTGTCTGCTGAGAGGGTTGCAACGTGTGATGTGGCATCAGGTTACATCAGCACTGCTTCTTGTTTTTAAACAGGAAGATATTTAATTCCCACATAAGATGCAAGCCCCACCCCCACCTCCTGGCATTCAGCTAATTAACCAACCTGATGAGGAAACTTGTGTCAACCAGTGCTGCTAGTTACTGCACTGTCACTGTCTTCATGGGTTTAAGTTAGCTATCAGTGATTATTTTCAAAATAAATACAGATTTTAATGTAATTTCACACAGATCTTAGCTTTACAAATAATTTCCAGCAGCCTCATTTATGCTCTGTGTGCCTGTTTACCCTGTTGACTAGTTTGCAGACTGAGGAATGCAGCCAGTAAGTAACATCACCGCGTTAGGCCTGTTTATTTGGAGTCTTTTGGCCTCTCAGGCAAATACAGCTGTGAAGGAGGTAAACAACGAGTTAAGAGAGGGAGGGGGAGATATGATAATGGGGTTTGGTAAGAAGGGGCACCGCAGCAATCGACAATTTGATAATTTATTCATGAAACAAGCATTTTGGATTCAATTTACATTCAGAGATATTCAGGAGTAAAATGTGATCACAGACAGAGATCCAAACCTGTTTTCCTTTATTGAATTAACTCAACTATAGTCAAAGAAACTTCAACTTTGCAGGAAGTTATATTTGGTGGTACGGCTCTGTTCTGGGAGCTCCCTGCCCTTCCATGTGCCTAAGTGGAAAGTCAAAGTTAGGGAACAGGGAGGAAAGACCAAGTGACAACAGAAAGCCATTGATTAAGTCAGAGAGTATAAAAAGGAGCAGCTCGCAGAGGAACAGTAGGCGGGTATGAGATTTCCCAGTTTGAATGCATGGATGATGAATGCATGGTCGGCTGAGCACATCGGCTCATTTTGGCTGGTTTTCAGATCAACAAAATGCTCAGTTAGTTACCAAATATTTGTGATCTTCCACTTACTCGTGAGCTACAGAAGAAAAGTCTCATCCAAATTAATACATGTTCTTGCCTTTTGTTCATCAAGAGTCGAGATTGAGAGGAAACACAGGTATGACCAGTCAGACTTGCCAAAGAACACTGCTGGTAGCAAGTATGTTTCCACCATGGAAACATACATTCACAGGTGTGAAGTATTTGAGGACTGTAAAATCAAGTCATGTGGAGAAACAGCCCTCCGTGTCATGTGAAAATCATATACGCACACACACAAATTGATCTGTTGCCTTAAAACATATGTTTAAGGTTTATATAGTTTGAATTTTACAAACTGTAAACACATAATCTCCAATTAAATTTCTGTTATCACCAAAGAGTTCAGATTTAGATCTCAACATTCTTAACGATTTCCTTCTTTAGGGTGAAGCTGGACCTCCTGGGCCACCTGGAACTCCTGTAAGTACCCCGACATCTACGAAACATGAAGGTTAGATAAAAGTTTACTGAGATATTTTACCATTTGTCTTATCCATTCATCAATCGTTGGGCAAGAGGCCGTTAGTCCTTTTCAGACTGCACAGGATACTCTCTTGCAAGAATCAAGTTTTGCACTTCTGCACCTGAAGCTGGGATTATAACTCTGCTCTTATCAGATTGAAAGTAGCCCTCAGTGAACACATTTGCAAGTGCCAGTGTCGCACATTATCTCAGGAGAAAATGCATATCGGCCCCACAGCAGCGACCTGGGCTAAACTTTCAAAGCGTATTTAATGTGGTTACGTGTCACGTGGTGGATACTGATGTGGAGAGTAAATCTAATCACACCTTCCGTGTATGCATGCGTGCGTGTGTGTGTGTGTGTGTGTGTGTGACTTAATTTGCCTTCCTGTGTCTTCCGTAGGGCAGAGGGAGACCAGGAGCTGCAGTGAGTACACAGCATTGTCTCCACACATCAGTCCTTTGGGAAGAAGGACACAGATTGTGATGAGTTTTGTATCATTTTTTTTATGGCTGTGTTCTTCCACTGCACATGCTCTAATGAGAAAATGCTTTGTGTTTCCAGGGACTACCTGGAACCAACGGGCTGCCCGGCGGTGTCGGACCCCAGGGTCAAGCAGTGAGTATCTGTCTAATTTCCTCAATTATGCTTCCAGTCATCCTCATGCAGGACTTACATCCTCTGATTCAGATTGAGATAATCAAATCATTGTTGCTATCCATCCGATTTTATTCTACTGATTTGTATACGTTTTAGTGCCCTGTCGGCTACAGAAAACTGACATCAAAACTTGAATTAACAGGTCAAGTCAGAATGAAAGGAAAATATAGACTGCACCAGTGCCACAAACTGAGATCCAGCACAGTTTGTAACTCGTAGCTCAGATGAGCTTGAATTTCTGTCCAAAGGAACGTGATGAGAATAAGAGCTGTAGAGTAAGAACATTTGTGTGTAGACTGGCCTCGTGTGTCTGCTGGATCACTCTTTATCTGAATTATCTCATGATCAGACTCAGTTTATGCTAGCCAAAGCTAATGTTGAGCACACATATTGTTTTGTTAACAACAGAGGGGATTCTGGGTCAGAGATCCTGTTGAAGTTGGGATGTAATGTATGGTTAACATATCATTATATAGAGATCCAAAAACAAAAGGTCAAAAGGTCAAAAGAATTAAAATATTTATTCGATCTCCCTCATTGAATATGCATTTAGTTTCTCATTCGCACATTTACTAATGTTCTACCAGTCCACTGGGGGTTTCGACTTATCAGCCCTGCCACTTAAGTTGCATTTGGACCACGTTTAGCTTCCAAGTTAGACAGACCAACCATATCCTGTTCACGGGTGCACAAAAAACATCCATCAAGTGTCAATCTCTGCACAACAAAACTGAAAGAGTTGTGACAATCACAGTTAAATGCTGAGGGTGTTAATAATCTTTTTCATAGGGTCCTGAGGGTCTTCCAGGACTTCCGGGACCTCCAGGCTCTGATGGACCACCGGTAAGTACAGTTATCATTATATATTGATATGTGGTGTTGCTGATACAGTGCAGGAGTGTAAAAACTATGAAGCGTCTTTTAAATTACTCTCCTATTATTTGTCCTTCTGTCAGGGTCTTCCTGGCACTCTTCATGACCTTAACGGTGAACTTCTGGTAAGTTTTCAATCATGCACGTATGAGAGCAGCATAATGACAGCAGACAGTGAGCCTAGAACCCTCTGTGCTTTGTCTCTGTCCTATGCAGTGTCCTGCAATCTGCCCCCCTGGTCCCTCTGGGGCTCCTGGGATGCCAGGATTCAAGGTAAATACAGCGTGATTCTCTTTTTGTTTGCTTGATTTGAAATATATATGCTGTTCAGAGTGTAGATTGGAACATACACAAATTTTGTCATGCCTGCTTTCTGTTCTGCGTTAGGGCCACACAGGGCACAAAGGAGACAAGGGAGAGCCTGGAAAAGATGGAGAGAAGGTGAATTTACTGCCTGATGTAATGTGGCTATAACAGAATTAACCTGTTACATGCAAAATTTTAGCTATTTGAGGACAGCTTCTTGCATATGATTTGTTATTATCCTATGTGTCTGTTGCTAGGGTGATGCTGGTCCACCCGGCCCACCAGGTATTCCGGGGACTGTGGGTCTGCAGGTGAGTTACTTGTGCAATTATGGTACTTTTCAGTTGTTATCTTCAATTTGTTTCTGTTAATTGAATATTTACAGCCTATACAGCCTATCCAGGCAATATTTCTAAGGATATACAGTACTGCACCAAAGTCTCAGGCCACCATTTGATTTTAGTAATGCTCTAATGTCTATATACAGTATATGTATGACACGAGGATCTTTCAAAACATTTTTTATTGACTATATGAGCTACAGTTGGTTTGTATTTTGTGTTGAGCATGACAAACACATCTCAAACCAGTTTAACTGTTTCACTTTGCACTTACTAATATCGTAAGACTTTTGATCACTTCACTCGGAGCTAAATGCCAAGATCACAGAATTTGAAGGACATAAAATCATAACTTTGCATCATCTGGGCCACTTTCAAAGAGAAATTAACAAACAAACTAGAGAATGGGAAGAGGCCAGTCAAATAAGGAGTGGAAGGCCAAAAAAAATCTCAAAGTCATGAGAAGTTTCTCACTTTCTTTTGTGACAGATCATGTGGCTGAGATATGCTAAAGGTCACAGCTAAAGCTGGTAAACCAGTCATTTAGTGACCTCCACAGAGTCCAGACCCGAATATTACAGAGGCAGTGTGGGATCACCTGGCCAAAGAAAGAAATAAGACGACCGGAATTTAAAGAATTCTTGGAAGTGCTGAAAGAAGCCTGGTACAATGTACCAGAAGATAACTTAAGAAAACAGTCTCCCCCAAAAGAATTTAAGATGTGCTAATGCAAAGTGAGGTAACACTAAATAATGACTTTTGCCTGTAGAAACCATTTTTTTCTGAAGACTGTTTGTGTGTGTTTGTGTACATACATCCTGTATTTTCTTACCATTTCTGTTAAAAAGAGACTGAGAAATAAATATGGTCGTCATTAAAACTTTTCTATAACAACAAAGCAGGTGGTGGAGAAGACTTTGCACAGTTCTTCTGTATTAATTATTCCAATAGCTTTCTGATGTTTTTAAGTGCCATCACAATGTTCCAATGCTGTGTTTCAGGGCCCGCGTGGGCTCAGAGGTTTACAAGGCCCAATGGGACCTGTAGGAGACAGAGTAAGTGACCCTTAAGAAACAATCACACCTTCCTCGTGCCGCTCACAGTGCACTTACAGTATGTTTGTCTCTAGGGCCTGCCTGGCTTCAGAGGCAAACCCGGCATCGCTGGCATCATCGGAAAGACAGTGAGTCTCTCCTGGTTTGTGACACAGTTGAAGTAAAAACTGTGTTTGGTAGAAGTTCACAGCCAGAACAGATGGCTGGTCCCATCAATGAATAGCTGTGTGTGTTTCATCTGATGTCTCCAGGGTGATGCTGGAGAAAAGGGGCCACAAGGATTCAAAGGACCAAAAGGCGAAATTGTAAGTGACTTTGTTTTAGGACCACTAGTGTCACACGTGCACAGTTGATGGACAGTTGTGCGGTAACATTGTATCTTTGAACAGGGTAAAATTGGTCCCAAAGGTGGTCCTGGGGGATCAGGGCCCAAAGGGGAGCCAGTAAGTGCATCTGAAAAAACACCTTTTTAAAACATGTCATCTGTCAGAACCATGTGAATCACATGCGGTGTCTACAACAGGGTATTCCAGGCAGAGATGGTAAAGATGGCACACCAGGACTGGACGGTGAGAAGGTAGGTACTGCACCTATTCTTTGTGGTCTTCAATGACTAGATGAAGTTAGTAGTCCACTGATGTCAGAGCATTGTCTGTGTTGAAAGGGTGACGCTGGGCGCCATGGCATAGTCGGAGAGAAGGGACCAAACGGCCTCCCCGTAAGTATTTGGACATGGACATAAAGTTCATGTGTTTCTTGGCTAATTGTCATAATCATTCCAAGTGGCGATAAATGACTGTGCCTTTCTGCACATTCATGCACTTGGTCTGTTAATGAAAATGTGAAAAGTCCTAAACATAAAGAAGATCACGTGATGTTTGTGTGAAGCTTTCAGTACCTTCATTGTTCCTGATTTTCTGTTGCAGGGTCTACAAGGAAAGGCTGGTGCAAAGGGATCCAAAGGAGAAGTTGTGAGTATTTCAGCAAAACAGAAGCAGACGTTAGCCTTAAAACTAAGATTGAAGCTTTAATCTCTTCCTTTGTTTTCCACCAGGGTGATCCGGGGAAGCCTGGGGAGGTGGGACCCTCTGGAGAGCCAGGTATTCCTGTATGTATCTGATGGGCCTATTTTTGGGGAAGGGGAGGGTATTTGTGGGTCAAAGCCTCTCTGACATGTCACTTAACATGAAAGTTCTAACAGTTTAGCATCGGGACTTGAAACATTTCTTACCGTCTCTCGTCTCCCTCAGGGTGAGATCGGTGTCCCAGGAGAGAGGGGGATAGCAGGACCGAGAGGAGTGGCTGTAAGTCAAGCCCCTTAAACAAAACCACTGTGCACATGAATCTTCTGAATGAAAGCTTAAAAAGCTACAAGATGTTTACAACAAATCTTTGCCCTATTCAGGAACCAAACTGTTAGACTTCGGTCATCCGTAAAATTGAAGTTTTCCAACAGTACACAGTTCTTGAAATTTAAATGCTAAAAACACGATAAAATGAATGTAGTCATCCTTAATCCTCACATAAACTCCTGCCCTCTGAAGTTAGTAATATTCAAAGTGTATTGCCGCTGATACAGTGGTTCATTAAGGTGGAGTTTTTTTCGTAATGAAGGGTGAGCAACGACAACAGGAATTCATAAACAGAGAGGTCTTTGTTTTTCACGTCAGGGGAAAAAAGGATAAAACAACAAAGGAATTAACGTGCTTCAGTCCTGTGCCACGATGCATAATGAATCATACCTCACACAAGCATTGTACCAAGTTCTTGGAGCTTACAATAAGACAACAAGTGTTTTTGAAAGCCCTGAAGGTTTACTTGACAATGTCTGTTTCAAACAGGGAGGCATTGGAGCAGTGGGCAACCCTGGGCCTCAGGGAGCCAAAGGCTTTCAGGTCAGTTACCTCAAATCAACCCTCATTATCTTTTTTTTTTTTTTTAAACTTAGCAGGTAGCTCACTGCTTGTGTATATGTGTTTGTGTGATACACTCCAGGGGATAAAAGGAGCCCTGGGGGATCCAGGGCTTCCAGGTCCAACAGGAATCCGTGGAGAGTTTGGCGAAAGGGTGAGTTTGACGCGTGTGCCTCCATATTAAATGCGTCCCAGGGCTTAAATGTCATCCAGTGTAATTCCTGCAGTTTTCTTGTAATAACAACAATGCATAGTCTTGATTATTGTCAATTCTTCAACCACATATTTTTTCAATTGATCAATTAATCATAGTAATGAAATGTGAGACAATAGGCCGTTGGAACAGGAAAAGGAAATTATTTGAGATGCTGAAACTAGAGAATTTACATTTCGTTCTTAAATTATACTCAAAACATTTAATCTACTATCAAAGTAGTTGCTGATTAGATTTCCTGTCCATTGAATAAATACTAAATGAATTGATTATTCATTCCAGCGCTCCTACAGCATGTAAACAGCAAAAAGAGGTAAAAGTGAAACTCTTTCGAATTCGAACATTTTAAGAACACATTTCTGCACACCCAGGGTCTCTTTACATGAAGTCATGGAGCGGCATGGGAGGGTCCCTCCTCAGTCCGCAAGGTATGAACTCAAACTGCAGTCAGGAGGCATCTCAAACTCAAAAAAGGCCTCCTGTTCAGAATTTGAGGACAGAACAAAGACAGTCTTTATGCTGCAGGTTCCCCTCGACCACTCACTCCCCCCCATCCTTGTGCCACAGCCAGCCGTCCACAAAATGTCTCTACGAGGCTCTTATTTATTCTCCCCCTCTCTCTTTTCTCAACCCTGCAGGGTCCCAACGGAGCTTCTGGAGCTAAAGGAGACATGGTAAAATATTGATGTCTAGCTGGTCAAATCTTAAAAATGACCTCCGCTGTAGCAGCTACTGCTCATGTTGTGTTATGTGTATTATTTATCTTATGAGATGAAATCAGAATATTCGGCTCTTATGTCATGTTCCTAGGGTGTGGCAGGAAGTGACGGTTTACCAGGAGAAAATGGAGAACCTGTGAGTATATTCTTCATTTTGCAGTATTGGTGACTCCTGAGACTCCTGACTTTATTTGTACTTCTGAACTAATTTGGTTCAGGACTTTGCTGCCTGGCAGCCGACTAGGACCAGAAGCAGAGAACATATTACAGTCCACCTATTTTATTCCGTTGTTCGTCAATGTTTTTAAGTTATTTTGCATGAGCCCACATAGGTTCTCTGATAGCAATGGTAGTTTTTATGCTCCGTACCATTGAAAGAGTCTTCCAAAGAATCTAAGAGCAGCCAGAAGTGTTGATATCTTTAAAGCATAAATTCTACCTTTTTTATTTGAATTTTTTATGTTATCATTTAGATTTTCTGTAATTACTAACTGTATTGTGCTGTTTATTTAATGATATCAGTGGCATAAGTATGATTGATTACATGCTTTTTATGCCACCTACATGATTAACTTCTTTATTTTCAGGGTCCTTTTGGCCCAGTTGGACGGAAGGGACAGGTGAGCTACATCATTGTTTTCATTTACATTTTGTTTCTAGCATGTCCACATACATCTACATGAACTGTCCAGACCAGATCTCTACAAACAACAGATGTCCTTTTCTTAGCACAGAGTAGATCAGCTGTTATGTGTGGGTGTAATCAGCAGCATAAATTAGTTCCAAACTCCCTCACAAGAAGTCAGTGCAAGACTCTGCTTCACATTCCATCTTAAACAGGTTTAATTAAAGATAGGTTACAGCTACTTTCGCGTTATTGGCCCATTCACTACAAGGCAGAGACGATACACATTGAGCTGCAGTGCCATTTATGTAATTAGTGACAAATTACTGGTGAGTCTCACTCTTGCAGTCTCGTTTTTATGTTTGCTGTGCTTGGTGGAATAATCATTAAGCTACAAGATGCAATATCAATCCGCCCACACGTTGCATCAACAGACACAGCCAGCTCCTTGGTTGGTGTTAAGTCAGTGATCAAATCAGAGGATTAAAAAGGTTCTTAGCTCTGGTTTTGAAGAAATTGATTGCCTAATATAATAAGATATTCAATAGCTAATTTTTGCTGATTATAGCCAGGGAAGCGGGGTGAACTAGGACCAAAGGGTGTGACAGGGCCACAAGGAGAACTTGGCGCAAGAGGACCCCCAGGGAAACCAGGGCCAATGGGTTTCCAAGGAGAGCAGGGTGTACCTGGAATTCCAGGAAAGACAGGTGTATCTGTGAGTAAAATTCATTTTGGACAGGACTGTATAAACATTTTGGCTGATGGAAGTCCGTTACGTTTGCATGTTTTTCAAAAAAAACTGAACAAGCTTACATTGAAAAATATCTTGACTAATCTTGTTCCAGGGCAAACTGGCAAGTGAGCAGCACATCAGAGAACTGTGTGGCCCAATGATCAATGGTGAGAAATTTGAATTAACCCGTCTGTAATTCACTCCAGTGTTGAACGAAATGACAAACTGGGAGTTGACCTTCCGGCGTTTTCTATCATGCACAGATCAGATTGCACAGCTGGCTGCTAACCTTCGAAGACCCCTGGCCCCTGGAATGGTTGGCCGCCCAGGGCCTGCTGGGCCTCAAGGAATTCCAGGAGTCGCTGGCTCTATTGGGCATCCAGGTGCACGTGGACCACCAGGGTACAGAGGCCTACCTGGAGAACTTGGAGACCCGGGTCCCCGAGGTATAAAACATTAATTTAATACAGACTAGCGATAGAGCAACACCTCATCTGTTTTTAAATAAGATGCTCTAATCATGTTAGTAGTGAGAAAACTAAAATTTTCTGTATCATATCAGGTGATGTTGGTGAGCAAGGTGACAAGGGATCCATTGGCAAAGCCATTGATGGACCCACAGGAGACCAAGGACACCAAGGTAAGAAGCAAGGGTGTGACAAGGGTGTACATTGCATACCGTGAAGCCTCAAGCAAATCATATTGTATTTGTAAATGTGCATTGTGATACTCTAATACCATTAAATATTATCTAGTTCAATATAGAAACGACGACCTATTTCACAAGAACTGCATAAATAAGTTACAGTATGTGCAGGGAAGTAACAAGAAAAGTGAAATTATGGTCACAGTTATATCTTTCTGCAATGGTAAAACATCAGTAAACATCAGTACCATTCAATAAACTACTGTTCAAAGAATTCATTAGTAAGATTGTTGGTATATTCATGTATTAGGAGCCATCGTTACACCTTTACTATGTAGGTTCATTCAGTGACTGTAACTAGAACATGGGCCGGAAGGTTCTTGGTTCGATCCCACACCCTGCAGTTAACATGTCGAAGTGTCCTTGAGTAAGACACTGAACCCCAAATTACTCCTGATGCTGCACCATCAGTGTATGAGTATATAAAAGGTTAACGCTCCTGATGAGCAGGTGGCACCCTGTGAGGTAGTCACTGCCACCAGTGTATGAATGTGTGTTTGAATGGGTGAATGCAAAACCTGTGCTGTAAAAGCGCTTTGAGTGGTCAACATGACTATAAAAGTGCTATATAAATACAGGACATTTACATTTACCATTTGATTGGGTGACATTGTTTTATACTCATTTTTAAAACCACCATTTTGTACATTAAAGCCTTACTGACAGGAAACATGTTGACTGTGAAACACAAGCATACCAAAGATTAGTGATGGCTCCTCTGTTTAGGTACACCAGTTACAGGGCCAGGTTACACCTGCGTTTCTGATAGTGATATGTCTAATTCTGACAATGTGAAAACTCATACTTTAGTTTAATTTAAAGAAATCATGTTGAAAAATTACTTTGGAAAATTTGGAGTCATTTATATGGATCCTCGAGTTTGTACTAATTTTTAAAGAAATTTTCTGGCAATAAATGTACTTAAAAATGTAAAATGTAATTTCTGCATAGACAGTGCACAACCTCTCTGTTGAAAATATTTAACCATTTTTAAATACGGCTTTAATGAAAAAATGTTACAGGAACAGCAATAATTTGTCTCTGCTCACCTCCTCTGTGCTGTCCACAGGTCTTCCAGGAGCACCTGGAATTGTAAAAGACGGGCACGATGGATCTCCAGGAGATCCAGGTGAGCCTGGAGAGTCAGGCAGGGTAGGTAGAACTGGGCACCAGGGACCTCCTGGAATCTGTGATACATCAGCCTGCCAAGGAGCATCAGCCGCTGGAAAATCTTCCAACCCCAAAAACCATTAAACATGATATCCGGCAACAGCGGCCATCCATCGTACAGAGGAAGGGCAATAAGTGAATAGAAAAAGGAATGAACAAAGAGAGTGATGAAGTCCTTGGGTTTTTTGTTTTTTTTTTAAAATACATGTATCAAAAGATGGGAGGAGTTGACACCAACAGATGTGATTTTTAAGAGGAAAAGAGGAACATCCAAGGATTGACATGAGAGCAACTGAGAGACAAAAGAACCAAAATAAATTCCAGAACTGAGGCACAGAAGAGTCCAGAAGAACAACTGCATTGTTTCCAAATACAACAGTATCATACAACACTCATAAATATAAACTGGAAAATTAAAAGTAAGCCTTTGGTGGATAAAAACGTGTACATGTCATTTCCATGCCCTGTTTACCTTTTTGACATTCTCAAAAAACAACTTTGACTGTCTCTATAGTGAATGTTAGTGTATTGTGGCCGATCAAATCACAGGTGTTACCTCAACATGCAGGCTTACAGTGTAAATTATGGAAATAGGCATCAGAGGCCAGAAAAGCCTCTTTTCAGGAGCTGTGTATGTATTGTAAAAGGAATAATAAAAAAAAAACACAAACAGGTGCCCAGAAATTGTGTACATTAATGCAAAAAATACATTTATTTTATAATTTTTTTTTCTAATGGCTTTTTTTGTTTTTTTTGTTTTTTTGTTTTTTTTTTTTTACATGTAAAGTTGATTCTCTAGGTTTGAGAATCAAAAATAAAACTTGTGGTTGGATAAATCAGTCATTGTAAAATCAATTTAAGAATTTCAGTTTGTTTTTTTGTTTTTTGTTTTTTTTTTTTTATTGAAAAAAAATCTGCAATGAAAACATCCACTATGTACTACCGGTGCTGTAACTATTAAATATACATGAACTAAAATACTATTTATTATTTGTGGATGACTGTTGTATGTACAGAAAGATGCTGCAGCGACATGTTGTAAGAAAGAACAAATAAAGCCACTTTTCAGTAAAAAAAAAAAAAATTACTCTTCTCTACATATCAAAGGAGCAGTTTTTACTGCAGAGAAATATGCTTAACAGTGTATGAATGAAACAAATCCTTTCAAATTCACAAAGACAAAGCAATTTTTTTTCCATGCAAAACACTAAAATATAAATATGTGGTTATAAACTACATAAGGGAAGGCAAGTTTATTTATAAAGCACAGCATACAGCACTTTGCTTTGCAAAATTAAAACAGAATATTTAAATATTTTCTCGGGACAAAAGTTAAGTTGAATATAATATAAGAGCGCAATCTGAGATGTTTTTCAAAGAGAAACAGCGCCACCTTTGGATGATTATGAGAACCTTCAACTTCCTAAATTAGCAGAGGCAGAGCTCTTCTCAAAGCAACACATTTGTCATGCAAAACGTTAAAACACATCCATAGCCAGGTGAACAAAAAATGCATTAAAATATCTGGCTGGTGCATGAGATAAAACAGTGATATAGAGATTATTGCTCTAACTAAAGACGAATGTTCATCAGAGCCTTGTCCATCTCTTGGTGGATTTGGTTCTGGCCACAAGAGTTGTGGATTTTCTTTTGCTGTCAGTGGTTTTGGTGCTGCACAAAGTTAATTTCATGTTAATTTGCCCCCTTGTAGTTTTACAAATTAATTTCTACATGCAAAATGTGTGAGTTTATATTGCAAAGATCTATCTTCAGCTCTGAGACAGCAATAAACTCAAACCGTACTTCATCTTTGCATTGGCCATCGACTAATCTCTAAAGTCTTAATCAAATTTTATGGCTCTGCTGTTTGTTTTCAAAGCTTTACATTGCCCTTACAGTACCTCAGTGCGTCTTTGAGCTCCTCTGCCCTCTTTTCAACACAAAGACCTCTCAGATCCTCAGACCAGATTCTTCTCTGATGTGACTTTGATTTGGTTTGCAGTAGGTGCCCCAAAGCTCTAGAGTAGTTATCTAACACTCTCGATCAAATTGTCTGTAGACAATTTTACAGCTAAACCTATTTGTTCTCTGAGACCTTTGAGTGTCTTTACCTTCTTATATCTCACTTTTACCTAATAACTTATTGGCCGAGTATGATACTATTACCTTTTAAATTTCCGCTGTTGTTTTTAGAATGTTTGTGCTCAGCTTTGATTGTTTTCAACTTTACTTAATAAAGGAAAAAAAGAACATACAACAAACAACATAAACGTACCTCTTTTAAGGTGTCTCCATATGTGTCGTTGATGTATTTGAGGAAGGCAGTGGTCCACTGCAGGGTGGCCAACATGCCTGATGTTGACTGACAGAATGGCACCAGCATGTTCAGCTCATCACAGTAAGAACGAATCCTCCTCCTGAGCAGGAGCAGAGACAGTACAGATATTTTAGGTGAGTGTATCTCAAACATTACTGGCCTGTGTACTGCTGGTTTCTTATCATCAACTAATCCAGCTTCTCTCAAAGCGTGGACCATGATTGGCGGTGGCCCACAGCCATTATTTTTGGAATAGAATTAATAAGCTAATTAGACATAACGTATATGTTTTTGAAAAGTGATGCGGACAATCCTGGGCCAGTAATATCTTTTAAGCCTGTGGTAAAGAAATATGACCATGAATACATTAAATTTAGTTTCATAGCGACAGTTTGAAGATTGCACTGTAATTAATGTTTGATTCTTATTTACTCTGCAAAATGATCTTTCATTTCATTGACAACATCTGTCAGAAATGGTGTCAAATGATAATTACATAAGGATCAGTGCATAAAGACAGCTTCAGCTGATTGTGAGGGTTGCTCACCTCCGCTCCCTCTCCTTACGGTTGTGTCTCTCCCTGCGCTGGCCGGGTGATATTTTCTTGACATCGCTCCCTGATTCTCCAGCAAAGTCTCGGGCAGCCTTGCTAAGCTTCCTGGAAGGGGTAGCTGTTTTTGTCATGAAAAGCATACATGAATAAGACTCGTTCAGCCACAAGCTTACAGATCTGCAGTGTCGCGTAGCAGATCACAACAAAAAACTACAACTACTGAAATGCATAGAGTACTGCTTATTACTTTCAGTGTTCACCCATTGCCACATGTATCGTAAAGTTTTTTTTTTTTTTTTTTCAAACATCTCAGAGCAAAAATTAAAAGGAAAACTCTTGTGGATGCCTAAAGCTTGATGCTTATGTTCAGCCATGTGAGGAATATGACCAATTGAAATTAAAAGAGGGTGGAAT
>KV751321.1:16348047-16371794 GCA_001698575.1 Mola mola
TCCTATTATGTTTTGAAATGTTGACTTTTTTTCACCCCAATTGTTCAAACATTGTTGGTTATTGGAAACCTCAAAAGCATTTGCTCTGTCAGTTTTATCCACTTCTCCATTTGAGGATGTATGACTACCTCTTGAGCCTCTGCAGACTGCTGGAGTGTCAGAAAAACTGAAACACAACAACAGAGATTTTGCACAGTCCATAAAAATGAGTTCTTTATCATGCTGCTGACAGAAAACAGTGTATTCGTGAAACCTACTTGCTTAAAAACTGCAGACGGAATAACTTACTGTGCTGAGGTGTCTGCAAATAAGGTGTTAAACTTCTTCTCCAAGCAAACTCTGACAGCTGATTTGGATTGGTTGTGAGAAGATGTGCTGCTTTTGGCACATGGTCCAGTTGGACTTTTCTTGCCTCTAAGTTTGGCCAGCACAAAATCCGGGACATCTCTATAAAGCACTGGCGTGTTTTCCCCTGACATGTCCCAGTTGTCTCTACCAGTTGACAGATAACTAGCTTGAGTGCTTGAGGAGGGAGATACCATTGTAGATCTGATCGCATCTGTCCCAAAGACTGCAGCAGGGTGAGATCTGTCATCTAAAGGTTGGGCCTGGAAAATGAGTATAATGAGCAATAATCCAATTAGCACCAGTTCTATTATCAAGCATATTTTAATTAAGTTGTTTGGGTTTTTGTTTTTTGTTTTTTTTTTGTTTTTGTACTTTTACTCTTACTTTTTGTTTCCATAGATTCTAACACCAAATACTTAAGTATGCTTAGTATTGCATTTATACGTGACACTTTAAGATAATGTTTTTGAGGGTTACTTCAGCTTTTATGTTACTTTCAATTGAGATATCTTTACTTACACAGTTTTAAATGCCGATCAACAGGATGACATTCATGAGCCTAACGACGAGGAGCAGATCGGAAAAAACACGTCTTACATTTCCACCTGAACATGACTTTATAAGCTAGCTAAAAGTTATTAGCTACTTAACCTTTTAAACGTTGATATTATGATCGGACCTTGAATGTTTTTGTAAAGTCAAGCTTAGAGAAATTGATTTTCAGTTTTATTTATTATCCAATAAATCCAAAATGTTAGTGTGAAGTTTGTAGTTTCAAAAGCCCGGTTAGGTCCTGAATAAACGTTAGCACTAGTCTAAGGCACGTTAATTATGCTAACGTTTAAATCTGGGTAAAACCTCGTCAAACGATCAGTATATTTATAATGTAAACATTTTCAACACTCTTATTATTATTATTATTATTATACATCTTCGTTATTGAGTCGTTCAAATGTTAATGCTTTGACTAAAAATTACCCATAGCAATCAGTTAATCAGTTAATAATACAGTTAATCTCGCCATATGAGTCTTACTTTATAGTCTTCCATTATGATGCGGGGTCCGCGGCTAACAGTCGGTGGTGGACACTTGCCGGACGTCTGACTGTCCCAGCTGAAGTCTCGATTATTTTAGCTTCATTTTTAACAAACAGAAACCCGTGCAAGGATATCCAAAACGCTGGAAACATCACAGCGTTTTCAAGTCAGTGATCTAAAATAACAAGTAAGAAGAAGCAATAGTAGTAATTGCTAATGCAAGCTATTTTTGGTGGCCTGGTTCGAAGTGTATGCTTACTATTTTTACTACAATAAATAAAATGAAAAAAATAATATTTAAACTGCTTGTACTTGTATTTCCGGAACTATTATTGTGAAGGAGCTACATGAACCAGAAGTGGTAGGGATGCGCTGCGGCGTGTTCCCACGTGGAGTGACATAAAAGTTGGCCGTAGTTAGAAGGACGGAGCCCCGTTTTATTATTATGTAGTCTTGTTAGAGTGTAATAGTACTGCATAACCCTCGGATGCACTAAGCTACTGTATTCCAATACAAATATACTGATTCTTCAAACCACAACATTTATTTGACAATTTTAGCTACTAGTTACATAAAAGTAATGAACACATCCGTGATTAGAATCCAGTAATAAAATACATTAATCAGAAATAGATCATCCTTTCTAACATTAGGCCTGCTAACAATATATTTCTCTAAGTGCGCCATTATTTTTGCCATAACCAGAACATTTTTTTTGTCACTTCATAAGAGCAGAAAAAAAACTTTCAAAAAGGGTTCTACAAATTATTTATTTCTAATGCATATGGAGTTAATTAGTTTCACACATGACACCATTTGATTCTTTTTGAAATTGAGATTGATTAAGCACCGTAAGAAGAACTCTGATTCATAAAGAAGATCTTGATTTATATGGCAACCTTAAAAAGGAACAACACACAAAGACTGCAGATGTGTTGAATGGTGCAGAATAATTATGATGCCATATTTCAGATTTATGGAATCACATGATTATAAGAACATCAGAGGTCATAGTGAGTTGTGAGTAACTGTGCAGCACTGGACTCAATTAATATTGAGTTTAGATAACATTAACTATTCTAGTTTATTGAGTTTATCTTCATTATTGAGGCACAGTAGGTGGATGTGTGGCTTAAAATAAGCAAGTGAACCAGACTGCTGAGTTTCCTGTGCTGAGCAGACAGAGCAGAGGGCTTTACAAAGCAAGCATTAAGTGTCCTGCCAGTTAATCTGCTTTAACTACAGACAAAATTTATGGTCAAAAATGTTTCCTGCAGCTAAACAACAACTTAAAGTTGGAATAAAGTTTCAAATTATATTCTGTTTCTTTATCAATACCACAACATTAAATACTAATTTACAAGTAAAAGACAAGCATTTCAGTCCAAAATTGAAATCCCTAGGTTTAATCTTGAATTTGCTTAAATCTTAAATTTGCAACTAATGTACAAGTACTTCAAAATAAGTAGAGCAATGTCTCTAGTAAACCTACTTCAACGCTTTGATAGAGGCTGTGATCCCTCACTGAATAAAGGAGACTCAACTGAATACTGTCGCCCCCCTTTGGTAAGATATGAGCTTGCAACTGGCTTTGAATGATATTAGACAATTTTGTTTCGAGCGGGCTCAGTCCTCAGGGTTTTTTCTCCCTTCCCTCTTTCTTACTCATTATCTATCCTCACTTGTTTGTCACAGCAAGAGCCCCAAAGAAACAACAAATTAAAAGCTAGTGCTTGTTATTGTTACGTGTTGAACACCCTGTGTCATGGTAAAAACATGACTGCAAAACAAGCCAAACCAGCACACTGACCTTTACTGACCGAAGACTGTTTCACAATCTTCACCATACTTAAGAATAGTTTCCCCTTAAATTTTGTTTATCCAACAATGTATACCAAACTACGTAATATATTTTTCTCCCTGTTTCTTGCAGTTTAAACCAGGACAGGTCAATATTTTTAAAAAGCACTGAAATTTAGCGTGCCTTAGGTAACAATCCACACTTTTGTTTCTGCTTGGATTTAATAAAAATGGATATGTATTGGACACGTCTGAATGTAAATGTACTCAAATGCTTAAGAGGTAACACAAAAACATAAAAGTCTAGTATATGCAGTAAATCATTAATATTTTATGCTTATGCAGTTTCAAGGTTCTTGTCATTTACAATCATGTGCATAGGGTGCAGTACAAGGTGAAAATTAAATTATGTTTCTCTTAGAAAAGGTGCAACACATAAGACAACACAGGACAGAACAGTGCATGGACAGAATACAAAGTGCAAAACAGGCATAACAAGGACACAAGACAGATTTGACGTGGAGCTCAGGTTATAGGCACTGATAAACAGTAACAGTTCAGTCCAGCAAGTTATTGCTTAAGTTGTTTTGGCAGGAACAAGGGCGAAGTTCAGAGCTTCCAGGATTGTGTGTTTGCAGTGTTCAGACCAGTGAGATAAGTTGGGGTCTAAATGGTGGCATGTGTAAAGTTGTGGGTCAGTTGTGCTATGTATATGTGCAGAAAAGGACATAACAAGACAAATCACAAAGTGCACAGAAGGACATAACAAGGACATAAAATAGTACTGTACATTTGCAGGCAAATATGGTATTTTATATTGAATCACACAAGACAGCTGTAGTAACATATAAATTAGCTTATAAATCACACAAAATCAATAACAGCACCTATCCGACCATTTTTTACTGCACACTGTTTATTTAAAGTATCTTAAACTATAATTTAATTGACGTTTTATCACTCGTTTAAGGATCTGTTATCATCCACCAAATGAAATATTAGTCACATGTTAATTTTAAATAATTAAAAAATAGATTTTACTGTATGTCAGTTAATATTCTTGTATGCAGCAAACAATGATAAAATCAAACTGTAGAGTCAAGCCTTTAATAGACATTGGATCTTAAGAGAGTGATGTAAAAAATACTACTGAGATGTGTCATTATTTTGCAGACATTTTACCTCTAAGCTATGGTTTAATATGGATTGGATGTTTTTAAAATGTTATATATTTAGCTACTATTAATGAAGCAATTAATGAATTCATACAAAAGACAAAATCAGACAAAATAGTTTTTTAGATGTATGTCTAGTTTTATTGACTTCTTGCATTCTAAAAGTACATGGAAATAAATCATTTTTAAATCAGAAGAACATAAAAATCTGAAAAAGATTACTGTATTGACTATGGCTATATTAAAAACAAAGAAACAAAAACTGTACATGTTCTTTACAAAAAATTTCTGACTATTTCCAAATAGAAATGTACATTAAATTGTTAAGTAGTTTACAAATGGCCATTTACATTTAAGAAGCATTCAGTAATAATCAGTTACCAAAAATAATGAGATCTACTATGAATACCACATGATAAAGTAGAATATAATGAACTAAGTACATCAGGGCATTTCCCTATCAAGTCACAAGGTCTGATTTTTGCATGGCTTTGTAGTCTGAAACTTGAATAAGACAGAGACAGCCACTTTCTTTGAGAACAGTACATTCAGTGTTTTGCTATATACTGAGGATCGGCCTTACTGTCCTGAGGGGTCCACAGAGGGAGGAGCAGGGGTTCTTTACTTGGCTTGAAATTGTTTTTATTTTCATTGCTGTCCATATTTTGATTGTTTTTAGAATTTAATTTCCCTCTTTGTTCTGTTCTCCACTTACTTTGAGTACATCTGCATGTGTGCTTGTTTTGTCAACAGGATTTTTCTCCTGCACCTGTTTTTGCCCTTTAACCAACTGTCTTTCTTTATTCAAATGTCTACCTCTTCGCCACCCCCTGTCCATTGAATGACCGATTTGTTTGTTTGGATTATTCATCATACGATTTGGGAGGCGAATAGGACCTTCTGTGGGAGTGGGAAGTAAGGCACCTCTGTGTCTCTGAGGTTTTACAGCTTGCTGATTTTGTTGGTTGTCAAAATATAGGTTACCTCCACTGTTCTGAGGTGGCCCAAGGGGCCCACCTGATGGTAAAGAATCTGGACTACTAGGACAAAGGAATCTGGTATCCTGATGAGGGCTATTGAAATGAGGTAATGCTGGCTCACAACCACTTAAATCTAACCCTGAGCCTTCAGTTATTGTATCCCATCTACCAGGCCCATGTCTTAGACCTGAGGTTTCACATGTTATACCCCTTGTATCCATTTTATCAGGCCTTAGCCTTCTCGTATCAGGACCTCTCCTTCTCCCCTTAAAATCATCAAATCCTGTTCTATTTGATCCAGGACTTTCCATATTAACACCCTGCCTTCCAGATCTTAGCCCCCTAGAATCTGAAAACCTCCCATCCGTCCCTGGACCATCAATGTTTGAATGTCTGTTGTCAGGCCCAGGGCATCGTAATTCTGGACGTGTGGGGCCTCCCCTCTGACCTTCAGGTCTTTCCATGTTAGGCTCTCTTACATTACCCCTACAATCTGACTGCCTATACTCATTGCCCATATCTGATCTTGGTCCTCTCATGCTTGGAACTCTTCTATTGTGGCCTTGTTCTCTAATGTCTGATTCTCCTATCCCCCTAAAAAAGTGACCAGGTCCCCATCTGTTTGGCCCAGCATTCCCTCTATCAGGCTCTCTCCATTCGTTTCCAGATTCTCCACTACTAGGCTCTGGGTACACTATATCTGGATCATCCCTGACAGGTCCAACAACCTTGAAATGAGAACCACTCCAATCATCTCTTGGCCCTCTTCCTTGCATATTTGGTCTTTCCTGTGTGGTCTTTGGACCCCTATTTCCAGGGTCTGTCCACTCCATTGGTGGACCTTGACAACTATGTTCTTGAGCCAGCTCATCTGGACCTTCAAAGATGGGCCTTGGACCTCTGTAACCATGTCTCTTCCAATCATTACTTGAATATTCCCTTTCATTTCCTACAGCCTCGACACAGGGCCCTCTTTCATCTGACCATTGTTCGTCTGAGTGTCTATCAGGTGTGGAGCCCCTGAAGTCTGATACATTCCATCTGTCTCCCTGGTTGAGACTGCTCAAAGCTGGTCCTGGCCTTCTAATGTTTCTCCTCATTTGCCCTGGACCCCTCAAGTTTTGACTTCTTTGATCAGGTTCTGGCCCTTTTAGATGGATAGGAACAGACCCTCCAAAGTTGGTCCCTTCCCACTGATCTCTTTTATGGCCCTGACCTTCTATACTTGGATGTCTCTGTCTAATGCCTGGTCCCGGACCACCTGATCTTTTCCATTCAGTTCCTGAGCTCTCCATATCTGGACCTCTCATTTCAGATCCAGGTTCCCTGAATCTGGGGCCTCCTAATTCTTGTCTATCATGTCCTGGCCCATTAAAGTCTGGACCTCTATTCTCACAGCCTGGTGTTCTAACATCTGGACCTCTTAAACCTTTCCAATCAACCACATGGCCCTCCATGGCAGCTCCTTCAGGTCTCACACCTCTTAAGTGTGGACCTCCTCTGTCAGACACTCGACCCTCCATAACTGGTGGTCTTTCTGGCTCAGGACCCCTGAATTGTGGCCCTACTGGGAATTCTGTTTCCTCTAACTGTGGAAGTCTTCTTTCCCATCCAGGTTCTCTGAAATTTGGACCTTCTGGACCTCTCCTGTCAGATACTGGGCCCTCCATGTTTTGACCTGAATGCTGAAACCCTGGTCTCCTCATGTTTGGACCTCCGGGCCCTCTCCTGTTGGGCCTTGGACCCTCCATGCCAGAACCTGGTGTTTCTGTCCTGATTTCCCTGATGTTTTGACCTCTCCTGTCAGTCTCAGGGCCATCCATATTTTGATATCCACACTCTGGCTCAGAAATTCTAAATGGTGGCCCTCCCTGTTCCCTACTGTTAAGCCCTGGATCAGGCTGTTCAGATCTCAATCCTATAAAATCAGGCCCAGGGCCCCTCATATATGGTCCTCTCTTGTCAGATCCCACTCCACCAGGGTTTTGATTACCTGGTGCTCTCCTGTCAGGCCCTTGGCTAAGCATAGAGGGACCTCTCCAATCACACCCAGTTCCTCTTAATTCTGGACCAGCCTGTCCTCTGTTGTTAGGCCTTGGTTCATCCATGACCATCCGTCTCCTTTCAGGCCCTTGATCATGGAAATCTTGATCTCCTGGTCCTTTCCTATCAGGCTCTTGATTGTCCATAGTGTGATCACTCGTTTCACATCCTTGCCTACTAAAATCTGGAACTCTTGATTCCATCTTTTCAGGTCCCAGACACCCCATGACAGGACCTCTTCTTACAGGCTGTAACCCACTAAAATTTTGACCTCTTGGTCCCCTCCTGTTAGTCCTCAGACCACCAATCTCTAGAACTCTCCTCTCTGACCCTGGTCCCCTGAACTCCGGACCCCTATGTCCCATACTGTCAGGTCCTAGACCACTGGTAGTTGGAAAACTCATATCAGGGCCTGGTTTACTGAAATCTTGACCTCCTGGTCCCCTCCTGTCAGGTCCAGAACACTCGCTAGGATTAACACTTAAAACAGGTTGTGGTCCTCTAAATTCTGGATCTCCCGGTCCACTCCTGTCAGGTCCCATTCCACTCATAGAGGGATCTCTCACATCAGGCCCTGGTCCTCTGAAATCTTGACCTGCTGATCCTCTTCTGTCAGGCCCTGGTCCTCTAAAATCTGGACCTTCAAGCCCCCTTCTGTTAGGCCCAATACCATCTATAGATACATTTCTGTTATACAGTCCTCTGTATTCTGGACCTCCTGGACCTCTCCTATCAGGTCCAAGATCTCTGAAATCTGGATCGACAGGACCTTCCATAGATAAACCCCCCCGTTCAGGGAGTGGTTCGCTGAAATCTGGGCATTGAGGTCCTTGCCTATCAGTTCCGGCAGGCTCCATAACAGGACCACCCCTGTCAGGCCATGGTCTCCTGAAATCTGCGCCTGTAGGTCCTCTCCTATTAAAAGCTTCAAAGCTTAGTCCCCCTGGTCCTCTCATGCCAGGCCCTTGATTGACGTTATTTGGACCTCCTCTTTCAGAGACTGGTCTCCTGAAATTGGAACCTCTTGGTCCTCTTCTGTCATGTTCTGGGACCTCAATATCAGAACCTCTTCCGTCAGGTTTTGATGCGATGAAATCTGGACCTGCAGTTCCATTTCTGTCATGTGTCAAGTCCTCAATGTTTGGACTTCTATCTGACTGATGGACTCTCCATTCATCTTGAATAAATGGCCCTCCCCTACCTGGATTTGATCCTCTCCTGTCTGGTTCTCTCCTTTCATCTTGTATGACTGATCCTGAGCCACTCCAATCTGGATCCCTCATATGGGAACCGGGAGCTCTGTTGTGGGTCCTGTGAGCCCTCATAGTAATAACACCTGGTCCTGGACCTCTCTGATTCTGATTTGTGATGTTTGGAATGGAAACTCTCTCCTGAGCCATTTTTTCATTTCTCCTATCTAGGTGACTATGTATATTTCCTCCTTGTATGTCTGCATCTCTCTTGTTTGGACCAATTTCTTGGCCTAAACTCCTTACATGTGAGTTACCTCTATTACATGATATCTCTGAGCCACCCATACTACCGGTATCTTGACCATGCTCCACAAAACCTCTTTCTGTAACATCTGACATTAAATTTGGTCTTGATTCCATGAATTTCTTTCTAGGGCCACTACTGTCTTGTCCAGAGAAGGACATGTTTGACCCACTCTTCTCAAAGTTTCTGTCTGACCCATGCCCTATCACGGGTAGATCTCTCCCTCTTTGTGGATCCAGTCTTAGATCTGTACCTGTAGATGTATTTGAATCTAAATTTCTTTCCATGCCACAACCCACCATGCCAATGTCTGTATCTCTTCCGTATAGCTGAGAATCCATTTTCTGAGGGCCTCTTTTTTGTTCTAAAACTTGATTGCCATCTTGCCCTGAATGCATTTGGACTCTTTCTGAACCCACAAAAGATGGAGGACCTGGATTTTGATCTCTTACAAAATCACCCTTAACAACTGAACTCAGACCCACAGCATTTGGTATTTCATGTCTATCATCCTGACTTCTACCTCCTCCTATATCTGAAACCCTATCTTTGATTTGTGGACCAGTAAAATATTTGTCGCTCCCTATTTCCATAACACCTGGCCTTCCATTAGGGTTTTCTAGCTGTGATCTATGCTCTTCTGTCTTATGCCCAACTAAACCTTTTACCTTTGGGTTCATGCTTTGCATACTTGAGCTTTCCAATCCTTGTGCTGGAATACTCATCCCAGAGCCCCTGAAGACTGGTCCCAAAGCAGTGCTGAGATGTTGAACACCTGCTTCACTTATATTTCTCTCTGTACCCAGGTTGTTTTGGATGTGTAGACCAGGTACTGAAATGCTGGAACTTAGGCATTGCATGCCTTGAACTCTCATATCAGGCCCTAAGAATCTAATTTCTGTTTCTCTTAGAAATATCTGTGGTCCTGTGGGATTTAGATATCTCTGTGGTATATATGTTTCTGGATTACTAATACTTGCATCACTTTTATCAAGTCCTGGATGCTTTATGACAGGATCTGTTTCAGGTCCTGAACAGTGAATATGCTCAGGACCTGGACCTCTGAAAGTAGGCCACTGTATTTTGGACAAGCTCACTTGACCACCACTAGGCAGGCACTTATTTTCAGTTTCATCAAGTGGCATGGAGACACTTGTATATATTTCAGGATCTCCTATTTTCTCTGTATTAACATCATCATTCTTTTCTATGCTCATAGCTTTCACAAACTGTGGCTCTGGATCAGGGCTCTCAGGAGAGTCTCTGACTGGTGGATCTATTACTCTAAGAGGAACTATACTTTCAATTTTGTTTTCAATCAGAGTTTCTTGTTGAGGGGGATCAGTCACATGTGTGGAAGAACCTCGATCTATGTCATCATGGTGACTGACTGAATGCCTTTGAAGCTCCTCAGATGTTGGCTGTTCTGAAATTTCAAGTTTCACATCATGAAGAAGTTCATGTGAATAAGCAGAATGATCTTCGTCAGGGCTCTCAACATGATTACATTTTAACAGATGTCCATCAGGTTCATCTTTAATGCTAACCACTGTGGATGACTTCTCAAGGAGTGTGGGAGAAGTTCTGTGATATTTTGGTGAAAGGGGCATAGAATCTTTTGGTCTAAAAGATGGGGATTTTGTATGGCTATGAGAATGTCGGCGCACACTAGGATCTTTACGATGGCGACTTCGCCGTTCAGACTGATCTCTAACTCTATGCCTAGACCTTTCCCTGTCACTTCTTCTGTGTCGATCCCTTTCTCTACGTCTCTGGGAATGTGAAGGAGAATGTCGCTGTGTCTTTTTTGAAGGACTTCTATGCTGGCCTCTTTCACGATGACCACGTCTCTTTGGTGACAGCCTTCTTTTTCTACTGTGGTGGGAATTCTGAGGAGTGCCTTTGTGGGAGGAACTACGCCCTGTTCTAGATAAAGGTGTATCATTAGTCTTTTTACTGTCTCCTTGAAATACAGTCTCTTGAATTTCATCAAAAAGGGATTCATCCTCAGGATCATATGCTACATCAGAATCTTCAATCTCACCAGCAGAGGAATACCTGTCACTTTCCTTAACATTTTGCCTTGTTTCATCTTGTTCAATATCTGCATCATTTTTTAAATTAGGGATGGAAGTTGTGTCTCCTATCTTAACAGTTTGTAAATCTACATTTGAACTGTCTACAGTTTCTGTAAGGTTGCTGGTCTTGTCTGTTAATTCTGACGGTTTTAAAACTGCTTGCATCATGCCACTTTGCAGTGATGACATTTGATTGAGAGGCAAAGATTTTGTTGGGGGAGACATCAGGGAATCAGAAACAGAAAAGTGGGCCATGAACATACCCACAGCCTCTCTCTGTTGACGTAGTGCCTCTTCCTGCTCCTTCAACTGTCGTTTCTGCTCTTCAATCTGCTTATTCAGCTCCTCAAGCATCCGCTGTTGTTCAGTTAGTGTTGCAGCTGAGACAACCACAGTGCCTGTAGGAAGGTTCTGTGTGACTCCACCTGAGGAAGAGGTGGGCATTGTAGTGGAAGTGAGAGCTGGTGTTATAGGCTGAGTGGAAACTGGGGTAGGGCATGGAGGAGAATCTGAAATCTGAGTTTGCGCATGGGGCTTTACTACAATATTAGTTTGAATATCTGCAAAGATAGTCTCATCTTCTGGATCATAGGCCACATCATCATCTACAAAGCCCGATTGTGCCTTACCATCAGCCTCTTTTTTTTCTATGCTCTTTGGAGTTACCATTCCATATCTTACTGCTGGATCATATTCCTCTTCTGGATCATATGGTCGGTCAAAATCATTTTCTTCTTCTTCAATTTTTTCGACTTTGGATTTCTGACCATATTGTTGGACAATTGGGTCTACCATTGGTCCAGACACCTGAGAAAATGCTGGAAGCTTTGTATTACCACCTGTTGTTTTTGTGGAATTTTCATCATTAGAGATCATGGAATCAGTTTCCTTATTGCCAAACAAACTGTTCAAGATAGTCTGAAGTGGTGTCTTCTCACTGGATGCTGTTATGGGATTCTTAGCATAAATGTTATTAGAAGTGGAATGAGAAGTAGCAGGAGTGTCTTGGGATGAAACAGAAGGGTTTTTTCTAATGGAAGTTAAAACAGATGGTATAGTAAGTGAATCAGAAGACGAAGTCTCTGAAAGTGACCCAGGACAAGATGGTGAACCAGGAGGGGTGGTATTAGCAGGAGTCTCTGGATCGTAGGGTTGGAATATCTCCAATTTATCAGAACCATAAAGGACAGGAGGTTTTGGGATCCACATTGGGTCTTTGGACAATTGAACTCTGGGTCTCTTCTCTTCAGTTTCCTGTGGAAAGCTTCCTGGACGCTTTGCCTTCTGAGTGATTGCCAGACCCAGAAGAAGATTAGGTCGTTTTATTTCAAGCCCTATGAAATTAAGAAAAGTGAGATGAATAGATCACCAGAACAAGTTTATGATCATTTTGGTCAATAAAGTTAGATAAATATTCAGATTCACAAAATATACTATATGGGTGTCAATGCAGGACTTTCTTTAAGGCTCGGGCAACTAATTGATTTACAAATACATACAGAAAACTCTATTTTTATAACAAAAATTTTGAGGTGATGCTAAAAATTACAATCCCAATTCCAAAAAAGTTGGGATGCTTTGATAAATGTAAAAAAAAAAGAAAAATAAATCTCATATTCCCGATATTTTATTCAAAATAAAACACAGACAACATATCGATGTTGAAAGTGAGACATTTTACCATTTCATGAAAAATATTAGCTAATTTGAATTTGCTGGCAGCAACACATCTCAAAAAAGTTGGGACAGGTGCAAAAATAGGCTGGAAAAGTAAGTGGTACCAATAAAAAAACAGATGGAGGAGCATGTTGGGCCAAAACTCATTCAAAATGGACTGAGGCAAAATTTGATTAATCTGTTTTGTGGTCAAATTAATCAAAATGTAACATTCTTTTTGGAAACCCTGGACGCCGTGTCCTGTGAACTAAAGAGGAGAGGGACCATCCGGCTTGTTATCAGCACACAATTCAAAAGCCTGTATCTCTGATGGTATGGGGTTGCATTAGTGCCCAAAGCATGGGCATCTTACGTAGTGGAAAAGGCTCTATCAATACTGAAAAGTATATAGCGGTTTTAGAACACCATATACTACCATCCAGACAATGTGTCTTTCAGGGAAAGCCTTGCATATTTCAGCAAGACAATGCTAAACCAAATACTACATCCATCACTACAGCAAGACTTTGTAGCAGAAGAGTCCGGGTGCTGAACTGGGTTGCCTGCAGACCTTTCACCAATTGAAAACATTTGGCGAATCATGAAATTAAATATCTGGCAAAGAAGACCCTTGACTGTTGAGCAGCTAGAATCCTACATCAGACAAGAATGGGACAACATTCCTCTTCCAAAACTCTAGAAAATGGTCTCCTCACTTCCCAGAAGTTTACAGACTGTTGTTAAAAGAAGAGGGGATGCTACACAATGGTAAACATGGCCCTATCCCAACTTTTTTGAGAAGCGTGCTGCCATGAAATTCCAAATAATTTTTTTTTCTTAAATGGTACATTTTCTTAGTTTAAACATTTGACATATTCTTTAAGTTCTATTTTGATTATATATATATGTGTGGATTTATGAGATTTGCAAATCGTTGCATGTTTTTACCAAAACTATTTGGTTATACCAAACAGAGCTTTAAAGAAAAACTTGTAACGTATGATGAGAAAAAAATGTATATGTATGATATGAATGCTTGCAATAACATCTTACATAATTAAGTTGCCTTATTGTATTCAAGTACTGAATTGAGTGATAATGTTTCACTGGCGATAACACCTCACAACATACAATCACTGTTTTTTTTAAACAGTAGATGATATTTAAAGGTTAAAAATAGCTGAGATTCAGCCTGATTATAAGCTGTTACTGTTGAGCCTTGCAGGTGCTGATATAGGCTCTTTCCAAGACCATTAATGCATTAATACATTCATTATATAAAGACTACAAGTATAAGTCAAAGCATTATCACACCTGGTCCTTCAAGAGGTTGCAGTATGGATGGGATGGATTCCTTTGCACTTAGTGGTACAAGGTATAAATCCTTGATAGATCGACTGCCATTGGCGACCACACCAAAACGACCTCTGCTGCTGAAATAGGAAAACAGGGATACATAGGCCACCTCTTCTTCCTCTGTTGCAGGATGAAACCGGATCACACATAACTCCTAATACACAAAAAAATACAAAGATATGAAATCTTAATTTTCAATATAATATAGTATAAATGTATAAAAAACAGAATGTGATACTGTATCTGCTGCTTGCCTTGGTAACAGAGGTTTTTAGTTTTGCAACATAGTCCCAAACTGTCTCGGGCATGATTCGTCCACCAATTTGTATGGTATCAGGTAAATCCTACACATAAGACAAAAAAAATTGTCTTTGTCAATTCAGTTAATAATAGTGACAGATATTTATGATACAATTCTGTGTATCTCTGTTCCTCAGTACTCTACCGCTTTAAGATTTTCAGCAGATCCAGAAACCAGATATCCTTTGCTAACAAACTTTGCAACTGTGAGCATATTTAGAAAGCCTTTCCACACTATGTCTTGCTTAGCCAAGAAGTTTGTAGTCTCATCATCAGCTGGGGAATCAGATATCATGGTCCTGAAACACATGCCACAAAAACACACAACCAACCTTATTATATGTTATTAAGAGTTTGCTTAAATGTATACTACCTTAAAAAAGAATAATTATCTTATTTATACTTGCACAATCCCTTTAAATACCTTGAGATTCTGGGATCAGCAGAGGAAGTTGGCTTCATTAAGATCGATTTAGGCAATATTTTTTTGTGCGGTTGTGAGGAGAATGATGTTGAGAGAGGCGCCAATCTAGTCTCATTTAGGGGAGCGTATGGGATTGTCTGGTTATGGTTAGTGTTACTGGGACCAGAGCTGCCACTAGACTGAACAGAGAACCTGCTTGCTGCAGTGCGGGGGTCACGCCTTGTGATGGTTACTGTGGAGACTGCTGGAATCACAACTGGCGTATATGCCCTCTTTGTTGTAGTAGCTTTGGGAGTGTCTGGAGTTGGAGAGGCGGGGGACTCCATGACAGGGGAAGCAGGGGACTCTAAAGTAGGGGAGGCTGGAGAATCCATTATAGGAGATGCAGGGGATTCTGCTATTGTCAGTACTGGAGAATCAATGATAAGGCGAGATGAAGGATCCGTTAGAGATAATGTTGGAGAATCCATGTCAGGTGAATCAGGAGGTGCCCGAAGAGGAGAGTCATCCCTTGCAAACTTTCTCCAAGAGGGATCTTGTTTGTCTCTTGTTTCAGAAATCTTCCTTTTTTTCTTTGAGGGTTCCTGTTCGTCAGTAGCTGGTATTTGACCTTTGGGAGAAAAGAGAAATAATAATCTACTCAGTAAAATTAAAATTAACAATTGGTGATCACCGGATAATAATGTCCACAAGATACTGCATAAGTATTACTGAATATCTTTCTGATTTACCTGTGCATATCTTGCATTTTAGGTCAAAGAGGTGAGTTTTGTGCTCTGATGTCGTGTCCTTAAGCATACAGGTGAGAGTATCTGGCACAGTGCTGGTCTGACTTGGCTGGCTTGTTTTGGCCTTGAGAGCAGGAACAGGAAGACTCTTCTTCTGTTCCTAAAAAACAACATATGCCAACACAATATTAAAAACATTTCAAATGTTTTAATTTTATCACTTGAATGCAAACGAGCTGTAAGTACATACCACGTTTTTGTCAGGTTTTACGGGATTCAAGCTGGGCAAATCAACTTTTACTGCTTCAGGCTTAGGCAGAAAACTTAGCTTAGCTTTAACAGCAGCATCCTTGACCTAGATACACAAGAAATGGAAGCATATGGTTGCTCACGAGGCCCAATAACAAATTCAAGCATTGTGATTTTGCGTTCATTGTTGTATTCAATATTAATTAAACTTTACCTCTGTTTTTTCTTTGGCTCCTGACTCTGATGCCTTGATTGCCTGCATATCCTTCTGACTCATCCTGACCAGTCTGAAAGGACTGATTTCTCCAAAAACAACTCGATACAACAAGCCCTAAAAAAATCCACAACTGTATTGTCAGTTTGCTAAAAATAATTCTGACTTCCTCCTAAAAAAAAAAAAGTTATGGTACAAATGTCTGCGATATTGACAGTATTCAAATGCATGGTAAGATTTCAACACAGTCATGGTACTTATGAACATTGAACAAACCTTGTTTCTTGGGTCTTTTAGGTTGAACATAATAGTTCTGTACTTGTTCATGTATTTGCTGTCTGTGTTGCGAAATATGTCAAACATCTCCATTTCAATGTTTGCAACAAGCTTTGTGACATCACTCTCAGACATCTCCAAATCCTCACAATCAGACACCCTTATGAGAAGGAAAGTAAGACAGTCATCAAAATAATTGCCATTTCCAATACTGTAAAAGTACAAAAGCCAGAAAAATATTGTATATCACATTAAAAAAGCCTTGTTGTGTGAAGGTTATCCATGAGTTTACTCATAAATGTAAAGTATTACACTACTGCCAAAATCCATACACTTCATGAAAATGCTACTGACGTTAACATGCTTGACAACTGTATGATCTGGACAGTAAAAAATTTTTTTAAAAACTGGCATGACAGTAAATGGTGTGGAATTCATTGTGCATCTTCATCTGCATGCTTATCAAATCATGTTGCTTTAATACATTTCAAGATATTGGTATTCGTTGCTTTGACTCCTTCCATCATCACTTGAAAATTTTACAGTGATCAATTTCACTCTCCAAGTCACATTTATTCAAAAGTATGTGTATATGACATTATCAAAAAATTCCCAGACTGGAGTGGAAGCGTGGAAGAGAGTGCTCACCTTTTGAACAGGATGCTGGTGAGGGATCGCTGGATGCTCTGTCTGATCTGGTTGTTGGGTTGAGAGGGTCTGGAGGAAGGAGCACTGGGCGCAGGTGGCACCAGCAGATTTCTGGTTTCATTCAGCAGTGTCGGGCCTGAAACAGGCTTCTGGCATGATGCTGAAGCTGGCACGTTGCTGGACAGAGGCTGGGGTGCAGACTGCTTCTTTGGTATAACGTACGCGGTCTTAGTGACCAGAAGGGCCCCTGTTTCATGACATCTGGGTGAAGTGGATGGGGACTGTGTGACTGAAGATGGACTGGTTTTTACTGGGTTGGGTAATATACAGGTATTTGAGTCTGCAGACTCCTGCTTAAGAAGACTACTGTTAATTGGCTCATTTGGTTTTTCAGCAGATTTGCATTGTGGCATGGCTGGCTCAGTGGCAGACTGGGAATCGGGAGCACCATCTGGAGAAGATTCCTCTAGAAACTTTGTTGAAGGAGTCACATCTTCAGTGTCAGCCCCTACCTGTTTATTGTCCATTTTAGCTGTGAGAAAAAAGAACAGTAGGGCTTTTTGTCATTATAACTATCACTTAACTGTGACATAAACCAACATATCCTAAGAAATGCAAGTCAGGCTCAAATTTAAAAATAAACAATTTTAAAAAAAGTGAAGACCTAAAATAGAGAGGGTGGAAGACAACACTAAATGACATTAAATATTAATAAATACATTAAAGACAAGTTGATTTGGGTTTTAATTAAATATTTGTTTACATTATGTTTGTAAACATTTCCATTTTCCTATCACCCTGTGTGAAATTATAATGAGTTGAGAACAATCCAAAATGCTTATTATCCATCCGCAAACAGAGTAATTCAATAAACCTGTAGGTAATATCTTTGGAAAGTTCTAGACTGGTCATATAAGTCACAGTGAATTCATGATTATTTGATTTTAACTTGAAACTGGAGGCAAACGACCTATAAACAGTTCAACAGCTGAGTTCAGTTCCATCCCATTCAAGTCCTGTGAATGCACTCTGCATCTCCTTTCATTTCTTTGTGTTTTTCACCCACACAGGTAAACCATTTCTGTGCTTTGAACTTCCACTAACATGACACAAGCTGATCATTTGTTTATATTTATATAATGGGGACCGCACAAAGAAATATCGAAAAATAAATTATCAAAAAATAACAGCTCTTGACAAATCTTGTCTCTTGCTAGGCTAGCTTCTACTTGTACACAATAAATTGAGTAATAAATGAGTTTGCTCTACAACCTCACAGTTTTTGGTGCTACATTTGTTTTTTAACAAGAGCTTAGAAAATCCAACCAGAACTTGGATTTGAGGCATCTGGAAACCAGGTCTTTGTCATGTTCCTCAAGCCGTTTCTGAAAAGTATTTGTAGTGTGGTGAGCCACATCTATTGCTTGAGGGCCAGGGAGGGACACAAAGATTTCCAACTGATTGTTGTATTGTAATGAGATGATCATTTACTTCACTCGTATGTGGTTTAATGTTGTGGTTAATGTTGTATATTGGTCATCTGATGCAAAAAACATGTTTTACCAAGAATAGGGACAAAGATATCATTTAACAAAAATGTTTATAATTCATTATGTTTGCACTGTAAATATGATGTGATTCAAGTCTCCCTTAGTCACACTTATCAGCCAAGTAAAGGGTATATCACTGTATTTATCATTACAAATATTAACAAAATAATATTTGACATCAATTATTATATAATATTTGTACAACTCCAGTGTTGACTTGCTTGTGTGACTGAATAAAGTCTCAATTGCGGTAAACATCATTTTTATCAGATCAGACCTGGCTGAACAAAGAATTGTCTTGTTTTACTGACATGGGATGACACATTAAATAAGATTCTTAAATAAATCGAATTAGCAGCCAACCTAAAGCAGTGAAAAAAGCCCACAGTGGGCCCCGTAGATGTTGAGTGGAACCGAATGATAGCCTCATCATCACATGCTCAGGTAAGTGATTTGAGGATTTATGCTTAAACTGTATTTTTTCTTTATCAGTTATTTGACAGCTTTTACTTATTTTAATAATTGACTGTTTTAAGATTCTGATGGGCCACTGGTTGGACAAAACAACATGAAGGTGTAATTTTGGTGTCTGGGTAACTGGTGCAAAGACATTTCTCATGATTGTAGGAATTTAAAAAAAACAATCAATTGATTAATAGAGGAAGTAGATTAATCAACAATGAAAACTATGGTCTAATAAAAATACTAAGAATTACCTACATTTAATCAAATTACAAATCAAGTGCTAAATCCTGTGTTGACATTAATGTCTGATCATACAAGTACTCATATAAGTACTTGTATGTAGCATTTTTAATGCAGGACACATATTTGAAATGGAACATTTTTAAAGTGGGGTGTAAACCAGCAAGCCAAAAAAGAACAGCGCTTGAGGGAAAACTCACGTTCTGAGGTCAGAGTTGTGAGACTATGATGAATTATTTAATATTAACTAATAAAATTCATGCCCGGGACACACTAAGAGCACCTGTGAAAGCCCATAAAAGCAAGCAAGAACATGCATATATAACATAAAAAGGCCCGGAAGTGAAACTTTTAATGTTGTCTATCCCTTGTAGCATTTTCTCTACATGCGCATAGAGGAGTGAGCTTTTGAGATGCTATAATTCAAAGTTGAGATGCAGTAAGAAAGAATCAATGTGACATCTGTGATGGTGCGAGTTCCCCACCCACTGATCTTCTCATGTATTGAAAACGTTAGACAGTTCAGCGGGTAAAAAAAGAAAAAGGAAAGAAGAGAATAGTCCTGATAGTAGTCTAAAGAAAAAATAGTTTAATCCTGATACTTCCAATTGATCACAGTAACGAGATTCCCTCTACACATTAATGCTGTTGTCTTGGCTCAAACAATTAACATATCTAGTGACATGAAATACATGAATGGCCTTAAAAACTGTGTCAAATGAATTACAGTAAAGCCTCAACTGCAAAGTTGGGGCACTGTGTAATACACAAATTTCTACTACAAAGTGATGAAACTCTCTTTATCCTTGCCTTTGAACAACCGATCATACCCAATCATGAAACTATCACTTGTTACCCACTAACCTGTTTACATGCTTACTGTTCCAAACAGGTTGCTCTAGAGTTATCTGCAACTATCCCAGTCTTTTATTGCCCCTTTTTCTCAGGCTGTTGAAAATGGGTTGATGTGGTAAAAAAGAAAAAAAAAATGTGTTATTAAATGATCAAATTCTTTTTTTTTTTTTTTTTTTAACCTTTCCTGTTCAGCAGCTGAGGCTTGCAGTGTGAAGGTTCTGGAGGCCTTGTTGTGCTACAACAGATTTGCTCTTACAAAGGAGGGGTCTGAAACACTCCTGTTGAGATCTGTGTTTAACTTCATTGGCATCGCTACTGGATTGCATGAGGCAAAAGAGTGGATAGAAAGAGAGAAAAGAGACAGGTTAGGGAAGACAGAGGGGTTGGGGAACACGAAGAGCACAAAAACAAAACAAACAACAACAACAACTACAATAACAACAACAACTGCTACAATGACGTCAACAGTAACAATGAGTGCCATTATAACTATAGCAGTTTACTGCAGCAACATCACTAACCGTAGGGCTTACAATGCAAATTTACCATAGTATTTACCATGGTAGCAAGGAGAGTGCCAAAAAAAACATACAATTACAATTGTAAAAAAAAAATTGCTAAAGGACTAACCCAGTAGTGTTCATGAGGCAATTGGATCTACACAACTATCTATTGCGTAGTGTGTGTGTCTGTGTATGTGTGTGTGTGTGTGCGTGTAAGTCTGTAATTGGATGTTGTAGATATTTGATGATGGAAGCTGAACACCCCCCCCAGCCCCAAGCAGCCAGGTCAGGTCAGGACCCTGGCCACCAGAGCCATACCCTCCAGAACACGAGGGGCCCCGGGACACCGAGCCCAGAGACAGCCGCACCCAAAGCGAGAACCAGCTGGAGAACACAGAAGCAGCAGCCCCCAGGCGGGGGAGGCCCACCAGGGGACACGGGAGCGGAAGCCCCCAGGCCCACCCAAGGCCACTCGCCCCATTGCAGTCCCAGCCCACTGCCACAGAGCCCCGCCAACCAGGGATCCACCTAGGCCCCCGGCATGGAGCCCACAAGGCACCAGAGAGGCCTGAGCCCCCCCCTCCAAACAGGGTGGACCAAGACCCACCAAGACCCGCCCCTGCAGGGCCAGCAATGGGGACAAAATGAGTGTAAGGTGTGTGAATGCAAGGTATGGGTTTCTAGATGTGGTAGTGTAGATGACTATGGTGCAATTAAAATTGGGGGACGGCAGGGTCTTCCAAGATGCACCAACCGCCCCCCCCAAGTCCTCAGTGTCTCTAATGTGATTAAAATTCAGGGGATTCAGGGGCTGTGAACACGATGGAGGGCCAGGCCGCAATAGTGCCACCACCAGCCCCCACCACTGATCCTGCCCCCTCAAGGGCCTAGTGTTTCTTGAGGTGGGGTAGATTGGAACAGGGGTGCCACGGAAGCGATGCGCAGGCAACCCCATGGGGACCAGCTTCTTGACTGGCCTCACCACTCACCGCCATCGCTGCCCCATCCCAGCCGACAAGAGAGCCAGGCCTACCTGGTCCAGGGGCCACGCCGGAGTGCCCGGGGGCAACAGTCGGAGACCAGGGTGGAGGACCCACCAACCACACACGGAATGGGGGAGGAACCGAACCCACCATGCACGACAAGCCCCCCACCAGCAGCCCAGGGCCAAGGCCCCATCCACACCTGGGAAGCCAGCCCAGCCAAGTTGGATGGCCACCATCACTCAATTTTTTGAACATGTAGGCATTCTCTCCATGGAGATGTGGTGTAATTAAAAAGCTCATATATTGAGAGTATTATTAAGCTCTCTTTTGATTTCCAGTTCATGGCGAGCCCAGGGACCCCCTATGATCAAATACAATGATCAAATTCTGTTTGACTTATATTTCACACAAACAATGCGGTACTTAAGTAAAAATCTGTGTGCCTTGTGAATTTGATTCTTTTCATTTTGCTTATTATTCAAACTCTTACTTGATTTTTGGAGAAAAATGCCCTTTTTCATCCACAATTTTTATTTTGAAAGCTGTACTTATTTTGCAGAACCACATTAATAACAGAATATAATCAAGTGATAAATTCTGTTAATTTTTGGATTAGGTCACTTGGCAGTACATGAAGTAGTTACAATTAGCTCAACTTCTATGGGCAACGGTGTTAGTGATGTACATGTAGGGACAGTTGCTGCAAATGGGCTAACAGGGCTTAGCCTCACCACTTTATGCAAAAAAAATTGGAAAATGAATGTTAATTACATAATAATGGAGTTTTACAATTTGATGGAACTCAGAATAGCAACAGCACGAAAGAGTTACATGAAAAGAATGGCTATATTTATTCATGTATGTATATATGTATGTACAGCTAGGATCAGAGGTATTTGGACAATGACAGTTATCCCCTTGTATCCATACACCTCCACAATGGATTTGAAATAAAGCTATCAAGATGTGATCAAAGTGCATTTTCAGCTTTAAGAGATTTCACAATAATATGTTGTATTATTATGTATTATTATGTTTTTTTTTTTGCAAAATACATAAAAAAAAAAAAAAAAAAATATTTTTATTTTTTTTTAGCAACAAAAAATACCTACATTTTTCCCCCCCAGGAACCACCACCTTACCATGGTGGAGGGGTTTGGGTGCCCTAATGATCCTAGGAGCTATGTTGTCGGGGGCTGTTTGCCCCTGGTAGGATCACCCAAGGCAAATTGGTCTTAGGTGAGGGGCCAGACAAAGCGCGGTTTGAAAGACTTCTATGATGGCGAAGAACAAGAACTTGTGTACCCTGCCCGGAGGGATACCGGGACACCGCCCTGGAGCCAGGCCTGGGGAAGGGGTCCGTAGGCGAGCACCTGGTGGCCGGGCTTTTGTCCATGGGGTCCGGTCGGCTCAGCCCAAAAAGGAGACATAGGTCCGTCCTCATGTGGGCCCACCACCCACAGCAGTAGCCATAAAGGTCCAGTGCTATGTGGATCGGGTGGCAGTCAAAGGCAGGGGCCTTTTCGGTCCGATCTCCGGTTGCTGGAGCTGACTATCACAACATGGAATGTTACCTCTCTGGTGGGGAAGGAACCTGATCTTGTGCAAGAGGTTGAGACATACCGGCTACATATAGTCGGCCTAACTTCAACGCACAGTTCTGGAACCAGTCTTCTTGAGAGGGGTTGGACTTTTTTCTATGCTGGAGTTGTCCCAGGTGAGAGGCGGAGTGCAGGTGTGGACTTATTAATAGCTACCAGGTTCTCAGCCAATGTGTTGGAGTTTACCCCGGTGGACGAAAGGATTGCTTCCCTGCGCCTTCGGGTTGGGGAACGGGTCCTGACTGTGGTTTGCGCCTATGCATCAAATAGCAGTTCAGAGTACCCACCCTTTTTGGACTCCTTGGAAAGGGTGCTGGAGAGTGTCCCTACTGGGGACTCCATCGTCCTAATAGGAGACTTCAACGATCATGCGGGCAATGACAGCGAGACCTTGGAGGGGTGTGATTGGGAGGAACGGACTGCCCGATCTGAACCCGAGTGGTTTTCAGTTATTGGATTTCTGTGCTAGTCACAGTTTCTCCATAACTAACACCATGTTCAGCCATAAGAGTGTCCATAAGGGCACTTGGCACCAGGAAACCCTAGGTCGACAGTCAATGATTGACTTTGTAGTCGTATCATCTGATCTGCGACCATATGTGCTGGACACTCGGGTAAAGAGAGGAGCAGAGCTGTCGACTGATCACCACCTGGTGGTGAGTTGGGTCAGGTGGCGGGGGAGGAAGCCGGACAGACCAGGCAGGCCCAAGTGAATAGTGAGGGTCTGCTGGGAACGT
>KV751321.1:16372227-16398968 GCA_001698575.1 Mola mola
GAAGAGGAGGCAGAGCCGGAGGACTTTGGGCTGGGCTCTCTCATCGCTGGGGTCGAGGTCGCTGGGGCTGTCAAACAACTCCGCAGCGGCAACGCCCCGGGGGTCGATGAGATCCGTCCCGAGCTCCTCAAGGCTCTGAATGTTGTAGGGCTGTCATTGTTGACACGCCTCTGCAACATTACGTGGACATTGGGGACTGTGTCTGCCACTCCAGACAAGCGGGTGTGTTCCAACTACCGGGGGATCACACTCCTCAGCCTCCCTGGGAAGGTCTACTCCAGGGTGCTGGAGAGGAGAGTCCGGCTGCTAGTTGAACCTCGGATTCAAGAGGAGCAATGTGGTTTTCGTCCTGGCCGTGGAACACTGGACCAGCTCTATACCCTCACGAGGGTACTGGAGGAGGCATGGGAGTTTGCCCAACCAGTCCACATGTGTTTTGTGGAACTGGAGAAGGCTTATGACCGTGTCCCCCAAGGTATCCTGTGGGGGGTGCTCCGGGAGTATGGGGTAGATGGCCTTTTGTTACGGGCTATTCAATCTCTGTATTGTCGGAGTCAGAGCTTGGTTCGCATTGCCGGCAGTAAGTCAGACCCGTTCCCAGTCAGGGTTGGTCTCCGCCAAGGCTGTCCTTTGTCACCGGTTCTGTTCATAATTTTCATGGACAGAATTTCTAGGCGCAGCCAAGCGGCGGAGGGAGTCGGGTTCGGTGGCCTCCGGATTCCGTCTCTGCTATTTGCAGATGACGTGGTCCTGTTGGCCTCATCGAACAGTGACCTCCAGCTCTCACTGGGACGGTTTGCAGCTGAGTGTCAAGCGGCAGGGATGAGAATCAGCACCTCTAAATCTGAGGCCATGGTTCTTAGCCGGAAAAGGGTGGATTGCCCACTCTGGGTCGGGGGAGAGTCGCTTCCCCAAGTGGAGGAGTTCAAGTATCTCGGGGTCTTGTTCACGAGTGAGGGGAAAATGGAGCGGGAGATTGACAGACGGATTGGAGCAGCGTCGGCAGTGATGCGGACGCTGAAGCGGTCCGTTGTGGTGAAGAGAGAGCTGAGCCAGAAGGCAAAGCTTTCAATTTACAGGTCAATCTACGTCCCAACTCTCACCTATGGTCATGAGCTCTGGGTAGTGACCGAAAGAATGAGATCGCGAATACAAGCGGCCGAAATGAGCTTCCTTCGCAGGGTGGCTGGGCTCAGCCTTAGAGATAGGGTGAGGAGCACGGACATCCGGGAGGAGCTCAGAGTAGAGCCGCTGCTCCTCCGCGTTGAGAGGAGCCAGTTGAGGTGGTTCGGGCATCTGGTCAGGATGCCTCCTGGACGTCTCCCTGGGGAGGTGTTTCGGGCATGCCCATCCGGGAGGAGACCCCGGGGCAGACCAAGGACACGCTGGAGAGATTACATCTCTCGGCTGGCTTGGGAACGTCTTGGTGTCCCCCCGAAGGAGTTGGTGGAAGTGGCCGGGGAGAGGAGCGTCTGGATGTCCCTGCTCAGGCTGTTACCCCCACGACCCGGACCCGGATAAGCGGCAGAAAACGAAACGAAACGAAACCTAAATTTTTAGGGGCTCAAAAGTATTTGGACAATTGACTGACAAAAAGTTTCATGGGCTCGTGTGGTCAGGTCCTTTTTTACTTAAAGACAAATGAAGCACATAAAAGGTCTGGAGTTGATTTTAGTTGCTGAATTGCCATTCCCCTGTGACCTGGACCCAGATAAGTGGTAGAAAATGAGATGAGACGAGAATTGGCATTTGGCAGCTATTTGAATGGAGCTTTCAATATTAAGTCTAAGGAGATATCAGTACAAGTGAAGGAGGTCATCATTAGGCAAAAAAAGGAAATAAATCTATCAGAAAGATAAAAAAAAAAAAAAAAAAACTTTAGGAGCAGCCAAATCAACAATTTGATATATTCTTAGAAAGAGAGTATGCAGAGACGCCTTTATGAATGTAAATACCGAGGGTTTGCAACAAGGTGCAAACCACTGGTAACATTCTAGAACAGGAGGGCCAGATTACACTTTGCCAGAAAACACCTAAAAAAGCCTGACAAGTTCTTGAATCAGATCCTTTGGACAGATGAAACCAAGATAAAATTGCAACAGAATGATGGGAGGTGAAAAGTGTGGAGAAGGAAAGTAAAGAGCTCATGATCCAAAGCAAACCACATCATGGGTCAAACATGATGGAGGCAGTGTTATAACAGTGTTATGGGCAATTATGGCTGCCAATGGAGTGGGCTCACTGGTATTTATTGATGATGTGTCTGATGACCGAAGTATCAAGATGTATTCTGAGGGGTACAGGGCTATACTCTCTGCTCACATTCAGCCAAATGTTAAAAACTGATGGGATGGCAGTTCCCAGTGTAGATGGATGATGACCCTAAACATACTGCAAAAGCAACTAAGGACATTTTGAAGGCAAAGAAATTGAATATTCTTCAATGGCCAGTACAGTCACCGGATCGCAAGCCAATAGAGCAGCTTTTTAGTTACTGAAGACAAAACTGAAGGCAGACCCACAAACAAACACTGACTGAAGGTGGCTGCAGTGAAGGCCTGGAAAAGCATCTCCAGGCAGGAAACTCAGAATTTGGTCATGTTCATTGGATCCAGACTTCAGGCAGTCATTGCCCAAAAAAAGATTTTCATCCAAGTATTAAAAACTATTAAAAACTGGTTATATTTACAATTATGTTAGTTTGACCAAATACTTTTGAAGCCCTGAAAATGGAGGTATTGTTTATAAAATTTTATATTTTTGTTAAACCTCTTAAAGATAAAAGTCTGCACTTCAATCACATCTTCATTATTTTCAAATCTATTGTGGTGGTGTAAGAAGCATAATGGTAAAAACTGTGTCACTGTCCAAATACTTCTTGACCTAACTGTATGTACTGTATATATTCATTTATTTTTTAAACAGATCAAAGCATTCAATCAGACTGTATTCATTTTAGCACGTCCTGAACATGTGATTAGGTAATCCTTCGTTCAGGCTAAATTCATTCAGGCCGACACCACTGACTTTTGACCAGTGGCAGCAGGCTGACATTGTGGAGATTCTTCCTTTCTTTCAGTGCAATCACAGTAAAGAAGTACATCAGTGAGAGCTGTGAACATAATTGATTGTCTGATTGCACTGGTGATGCTGTGTATCCTGCAGATGTTTAACCAAAAATTACTGGACTTTAATGGCATGATGATTAACCTGTTTGCATCCCAGAAAGGCTGTCAATGGGAGCTTCTTTTCAAATGAGGTAGGCCCAGGTCTGTTAGTGTGTAAGATAATTGATTAGATTTATTCAAGGCATGCTACATAAATCAAATAAATTGATAAATGGTTGTGATTTTTAAAAAAAAAAAAGGGGGGGGAGTTGTATTAGGGTATCTGTTGTCAGCTGTTGCAAATGGGAAACGTTTTGTAGTCATCCCTGTTAGGACCCTTGTCAGACTTCACAGTCTAAGTGATAACGTGTTCTGTCCTATCATTTAGCACATTATTCTGTCATTCTTGCAGATTTTATTTTTGAGTGTGTGAGTGTTTGTAGTTGTGTGTGCCTGAGTTTTTTGGCATCAGACACTTATCTGTGGTGTTGAGCACCTACAATGTTTGGTGTTAATGTTGCTGCTGTAATATTTGTCTTAGATGTGATGCTTTTCTCGTTGCCCTGTTATCTATTAAATGTGTATAACACATTTTTTAGCCCACCCACCCAATTTTACCACCAGCCACAACTAATTAAAAACATCATGAAAACACCAAGTCATTTTTTGACCTAGCACTGTAGCACAACATTTTCCCCTCCACAAGAAACTCCAATGCTCCATTAACTTCATCATCCCATTTCATACATCCTGTGGAGTTTATCTTTAATTGTAATAAACTAAAATTTTGAATATAAATAAATCACACAATTTGTACACCAGGCTTTAAGATTACAGCCTTATCTGTGATATTACTGATAAAAATGATTATAAGAATGAAATGTCACTATTTTTATACTACATTATATTTACTAATATGAATTTCTTCAGTATGATTGCAGGTATTCAGGCCTCTGAATCAGTGTTCACAACGCAGACTTGTTAAGCACAACCGAATGGCAGTTTCAGTTTTGTAGCAGGGAAGCTGGAAGTCAGTCATAGTTCAGGGTACTGAGAGGACACACTATATGATGACATCATAGCAAATGGTGCACAACATTTCAGCAGAGAGAAAACTTGACAACACCAACATACTATAAATAGAAGCAGACACAGCAACCATCCAGTCAACAGCAAAGCCTTCAAGAGGGAGACACTGCATTGTATAACCCACAGAGTTAATCAAGTGTTCCTTATCTGCCAACTAATTCATCATGTATGTCTATTTTTTCAACTATATTAAACAGTACTGGATATATGCTAAAACGTTGTAAGTTATATAAAATTCCCCAGACTCCCAGATAAAATTAGTAGGGGTTAGGAAAAAAATCATAAACCTTAATAACCTACATTTCTTTGGGTAAAACAAAGAAATGCCCCAAAGATGTACATGTGTTATTTGAGTCACCCAAGACGCTGATATGTTACAACATTTAATGCCAGGTGTGCACGGATTCAATAGAACCGTCCTTGTTCGTTGTGATCGAGTGAGAAAAGATCCAAATTCATGCCTGGTATAAAGAGACTGATAATAATAATTCATAGCAGAGACAAGTCTGTCTCTCTGTCAGTGCTGACAGAGATAGCCTGCAGTGTGGTTCATACACTTCCCTTGTAAACACAAAATTTTAGAGTAACTGTTGTAAATTAAGCTTCAGGTTTTAAGAATGTTTCCAGTTTGTCACACACTCTCACCCTTCCACAGGAGATCTCTCTTTATTTTGAATTCTCTCCGGGTACTACGGCTTCCTCCCACAGTCCAAAACATGCAAAAAACTGGGGATTAGGTTAATTGGTCACTCTAAATTGTCTGTACGTGTGAATGTGAGTGTGGATGGTTGTTTGTCTCTACATGTCGGCCTTGCGATGAACTGGCAACTTGTCGAGGGTGTATTCCGCCTTCACCCGAAGATGCTGAGATAGGCCACAGCCTAATTAAATTTGCGGTAATGGTGGTGTTAAATGGAAAGCTAAGGAATTACCAAGGAAAAATTCATACTGGGAGGAACAGAAATGTCAGAACCAAATCTCATGGCAATGCAACCAACAATTGAGACATTTGCCTAACATCTAAAACCACAAGATGAGCAGTCACAGTGGGTTTCATTGTCTCAGAACCATGAATTTCTCTACAAAAATATATGGTAATCAATCCAGAATTAGTGGAGCAACCTGTTGATTACCATTCCCCACTATACAGTCGCTTGATAATGAATCCAATCCAGTGTGCAGGTTTGATGTCAATCAAAGGTCAAACGTTATCTAAACTTCTTGTATTCATGATTAAAATCACCCTCCAGGGCAGGTTACTTTTGGACAAGACACCTTAAGTCATCATTGAATTTAACAAAGCAAACATTTTTCCTTAATTAAATAGTTTGGGAAATATTCTCCTTCTTGCCACAAGTTAGATGAAAACCCTGACATCTGCAAAGCAAATATGAAGCTAAATGGAGTATAGAACTTCATGGCCAAGAGCCGTGACTAACCCACTAAAAGCTATTGGCTTTGTATTTAACATTGATATGTTACATTTAATGGGATTTTTTTTCAATCACAATGGAATGTGCTTGTAAAATATTTTTATGCACATGTGGGTAAATAGGTAGAATTCTTCGTTTTATGAAATGGTAGAGTCTTAAGTTTTTGATCTGTGTCGATATCATCTTTTTTCCCCTTATAAAACATTTAACATGAGAAATGTCATTACTACAGGGCTCACGGATAAATGGACATCACAGTTAGGAAGGTGGACCAAAAAACCTTAAAAAAAACAGAGGAGGTATACCTGGGCACAAACGGGTTTGGTAAGCATCCTACTAAACACTCAGAGAGTAAGCATGTCAGCTGTGTTTTGTCTTCGGCTGCACATTATTCATTTGACCAGTAGGGGGTGCTTATGTTTTACAATTAAATGTGGTGGCAGCTGAAATGATCATTTGGAACCTTCCAAGGAAACTCAATGTTTGAGAGCATTTGATGGAGAAAAAGCAGCAAAGAGGTTTAACGTCAGCAGCAAAAAGATACCATGGAGCTCAAAGAGAAGATATAAGAGTATATTTTGGCTTAAAACCTGACATTTATAGGCAGATTGTCTCAATGTCCTACAGGGTGTAAACTGACCCAGATTGAAATCAATAAATTACCATCCAATTCCCGGAAACACTGAACCCAATCAACAGAAATCACATGCCTTTCCCATGTCAGTTACTCTAAATCATGTGGTTAAACTGCTCTCTAACAGTATGCTCTTGGAAGGACTGCAATTTACAGAAAAAAGAGAGAGGAAAAGAATCACTTCAGTGACACATCTCGTGTCACTATTGAGCACGTGGGCTTATATAACCGACACTCTGATATTAGAAGTTCCAGTAATACTGACATTCCACTTCATTTATCATAAGATGTGTTTTTGTATATGCAGATGTCATCCAACTGGACCCTGACAGGACCTCCCAAGTATTAAAGCATTAAATAAGTGGATTACTCATTTGATTGTTGTATGAGCAACGTCGGCATTTTGTGAGACTGGTGAAGAATGGTAGCATGGGCAATATTTCTGATAAATAATTAAGACATTTCGACAAAAATTCAAGCCGTATGTAAGCGCTGCCGTCAAACCTTGTGTAATAGTTTTACACAGTAACAGCAGTAATAGCCTGACGCAAGCATCACCTTACAATTACACACTTAAAAAGAACAACATATGGACTCAGGAAGTCTGGGTATTTGAAAAGCTTAAGCTGCTACTTGTGGGCTTCAGAAAGATAAACTTGTTAATCTGCAAAATATTAATTTGATTAATATGGCCGGACAGCTATTATTCCACGACGGAACTGATCAAAACAATACTTTCCAGTGAAACAATTTAAAATATTGAATATACAGTTTGTGGTGCTTTATATATTGCTTCTCATCCTCAATAAACATGCTGAAATGACAGTGAACTGCTCTAGATGAATAAGTCCTGATGGAAGGGTTGGGAAAAAAGGTCCTAGGCCCAGACCATGTACTGCAGCAACCCTGGTTCAGGTTAAGACACACACCATTTTGTTGTAGCTCTCTCCCTCATTTTCTGTAATTTCCCTATTATGTATTATAGAGCCACAAAATTCGTAAACACACACACACACAGACACACACACACACAAGTAAAAAACAAGCACTGGTATGTGTTCCTCAACAGTAGCACGACAAATAGTGAGTTGTGTTGCAGAATCTGTGTCTGTTTCTGGAAGTGAGCCGCCTGGTGTACCTTGAGTCTTTATACATTGTTGACTTTAAAAGAAAATTTTAATTATGAACATGTTGCAAGACGCCTGCCCTGCTCGCTCAATAGATATACGAAACATAGACAAATGTTTGGAGATCAATAAATGTGAAGAATATGCGGTCACTGAACTTATGTGTTTGAGTGTGTAATATCTCATTATAGTCCCACCATGTAGTATGCGCAGCAGTATATAAGGCATCTATCTGAAATCATTAAGACCAAAACGCACTTTCCCTTTCTCCATGACATTTAAAACACAAACGAAGCATGGTAAGGAGTAATGTCATTACAAAAAATAATGACAATGTCAGTGCTGTCTGCTGTGTGTCACTGAGGTGATATGAACTTTTGAATTATCGAACTATATCCTTCCAACATGTACCGACAAAATGCTAAGTCAGCACAATATTTACAAAAGAAAAGAAGATTTGTCACTTGCTGTTGTATGGCCACTCCGAACACAGGGTTTTGTTTACCACCAGTTGTTTTGAATGGTGAAGCTGCTGTAGGCAGTTGTGTACTAATACACGGAAATAAAAAAAAAAACATGTGGGAAGACCGATGACAGGTCAGCTCTGAAGGAAATTCCAACCCACAGACTGTGGGCGTTAATAACCTAAAATATTTTGCTTATTGCTCTCTGGAGTGTATGAGTAAAGACTGAAACTATCTGCCAGACTGTAGAATACTGGGAGATTATTTTGATGTCAGGACAGAGCAATGTCCACGCATGTCATCATTAAAAAGATGTGATTTAAAGTTTGATAAAGCCACACACCGTTTTCTGATATCTGTGAAGTCATGTCTTGAAGAGGTGCAATTGTGCAGCAAATCATCACGTGCTGCAACATGAGCATTCATCAGGGTAATACCTCTGATCACCAGGCCACACTTGGCCTGAGAACTGCTGGTGAGCAGATGTTGTCACAGCCTGATTTAACCCCACTGTGAATCTGTGAGACGCCCCATACCACAAGACATGCAGATGAGCCTTCTGCCTAAAAAAGCAAGCCGTTCAGTCAGGACCTTGTCCTGATATGTGGCAGCTCTTCACAGCAGCACATTCAGAAGTTCATTGGTTCCAGGATGTGACAGAGGTTGCTGCAAAAGGGTGATCAGTGGGCCTGGACTGCTGGACAATGATTGTAAATGATTTTTTTTTTTTTTTTTTTTTAAAAAGAGTACCTATGTTGTTTTTAGTCCGTGCTTTAGTCTTTTTCAAGATTTTTTTGTGTGTGTCAACAAACTTTTTATCAATATTTATTCATTTTCTTAATATTTGATATTCTGATCCACAAAACAATTTTCCAGATAAAATGGCTGTGCACACCTTTCCTCTCACTCTTAAACCTACTTATATTATTCAAAATGCAGGGAATGTAAGCAAAGATATGGGGTAAGATCGAGTTTTAAAAAGCACAATTGTCATCGTCCCAAATTCCCAGCTGGCATGCACTCACATTGCTTCAAGCCCAACCGTGCCTGAGCATGGTTACCTTGTGTACATACATCATAACATTGAGCGGACATGGATTTGAGGTCTATTTGGAGTGTTCTTGTTTAGATATAGCCCTTTCACATTCATGGATTTACTGAAGACAGCAAATGTCAGTTAATCATGCTGTGCGTGTAAAAATTATTTATGATTTTTGCGGAAGCAGCAGAAGACAATGGAGGCTTTCAATTATATGTTATGTCCATTTGGCATATCAGTGTTTCTGCTCTTGCATGAACCACCATACCTTACCAAAAAACATCTCCTCCAACCATGCCAGGGCCAAGGAAGTGTTCTGTACTAAAGCATGTTACAGAGCACTCACACCGGGTAAAGCAAGTGGACTTTGTCGGTCAAAGTAAATAACTAGTGTAAAAATTCTCAAAGGCATAGTACTGATGGCCTGGTGAGGCTACGCCCTTAATCTTACCGGCGTTTGTTTTACTGTGACTAAGTTTTACTCTTCTGCCATCACAGAATAAAGTGGTAAATTGCTACATATCGCCAAATCATGCATTTCATTGCAACTACTTAATCAGCTTGTCGTTTGTCTTATAAGTATAAATACATTTAGAACTAAAACAAAGGAGTTCATTTCAAGATACATATGTCCAGTTTCATTGCTAAATGTATGGTATTAATAAGTCTATTTCCTTTTTTACTAGTAAACATAGTATAGAAAAAAATCTCTCATTAATGTTTTTAGTTGTGAAATATCCAAGGAATTCTTTTCAGACTGTTAAAGCTGGCACCTCTCTAGTCTTCTAACCTCAAGGATATTATTTGTCACAAATCATAATGTTGCACTTAATGTTATAAACTATTTTACAAAATATTTTTGATTCAGACATCTTATAAATCTGGTGCAAAGTGTTTAACTTTACTCCCAGAGGCATTGACTAATATAAAAATTGTGATAAGCTTCTGAGAAAATATAAAACTCTTATTCCTGAAACCTCAGATTTTTTCCTCACTTGTGTCTGTTTGTTTTTGTGCTGGTAATTGTTGCATATCTCAGTTCTGTGAGCACTGTTCTCCTTCCAATTTCAAAAAAGTATTCAACTTAAAAGAAAATTTTTCATAGTAATGTGTGTGGATTATCTAGAGTATCAGGACATTACAAAAACAATCAGTTGTTGTGTTTTTGAATGTCAAATATGACAAACCTGGTGTTGTGGCATTTCAACACCAGTTGCTCTTTTTTGTTTCCTGATGTTTGAGAGACATTATGAAGGACCAGCTTCAGAAAGTGTAAAATATGCTGTATTTAAAGCACCTTTTCAATATCTTCTTTTTATGGGGTTGCAGGGGTCCCTTAAAATATCTCACAGCAATTAAGCTTGCCTTTCACATACAAAAGCCTTCCAAGATATTTGTAATGGCTTCTGTAAATACAGCAGGCTTAAACCAATCAGGCACAATTTAAAACCCTTGACAGATAAAGTGAATACCGATGTTACAGTGCAACGTTCTGCTTGGAAACCCTTGATCCTGGCATTCATTTAGATGCATTGAGGCAAACCATCCACCCCAAATGCCCTTACATACCAAGTACACTACCCATGAAACTTGCACGCCACAATGACACTGATGCCCCATTAGGCAATGCATGCTGCCATGTCACACAAACTACCCAAGAAATGTGACAGAGTTTTAAGTGTCTACCCAGCCACAAACTTCCCTGGATCCATATGACCATCCAGCAGTCCTGAAAATTCACTGAAGGCCCCATCATGGATCAGACTTTGCTCTTACCTGTCAAGACACAGAAACATGATTTCTGGGGGGGGGTAACTGCATTCTCTAGCACCAGGGTATTGGCAGCAGGTCTCTTGAGACCTGTGGGTTGCAAGGTGGGACCTCCACAGAATGGGTCTGCTCCAGCATGTCTAAGGAATCAGCGGCCTGTCCAACCCCTTTGGCTTTTCATCACTGCTCATGTCACACTGACTCCTCCTCCTTCCTGATAAGTTTTTGTGGTGCAGCGGGGTGCATTGTCATGCTAGAAGGACCACTACCATCAGAAAGTGCTGTTGCTATGTCAGAAATTACGTGTGGGTGTGTTTTACAAGTCAATTAACAGCTACATGAATGCCAGGACCACTTGAACTGTCATTGGTTTTGAAGTTGTGGTTGATCAGTGTATATGTTGAAGATGTAAGCTTTCCGAATAAAATGAGAGTAAAAAAAGTGTGACTTGTGCCTTCAAATCTAAACCACTGGCAATGCACCAATCTTTGTTAAAACATATTGGTGATTTTGATACACTGAACAAGGATTATCTAATTAAGGCGTATGTGTCATCTGATATCTAATACCCTGTAAGTGTATACTTTGTGCCGAATACTTTGTTTGTACAGTGTACTTGTTAAGGTCAGGTGAAGCTGCTGTTGTTCAAATTTTAAATTCCATATTAGCTGTTAAAGTTGGGAAAAAGGGCATACAAGCTGACAGTGGGTGAGGAAGCCACAAAAAAAGGAGACTGCTGATTATTTGAGTAAGTAAAGAGAGCAATGGGGATCGGTATATGTGGGAAAGCAAAAACAGAACATCCCTCATCCATAAGGTTTGTAAGTATGTGTGGTGAACTGTAATCTTTCTCCATGTCCAGTAGAGTGAAGTGTTTCCTCGGAGACTCAGAATGATGGAGCATACTTTTATGACCGTGGTCAACTGACACTTCGCAGTTATCTTCAGGCATATGTGACAACAAAATATCCCATTGGTGATTGATGACATCAGGTGGAACATCATTCTATGATCTGCCCTGATGAATCCTCCGGTCTCCTGTGTGTCTCCGTCGCAGCAAGTTCTCCTTGTCCTCCATCCAGCTGCCAGTCCCTATACTTTCAGAATCCTATGCAAGCTAATCTTTGCAATAGTGGGTCCAAGAGCGTGTTTGAGTATTGATATACAGTTGATATAAGTTGCAGCATCAAGACACCTGATGTAATATTCTTCCCTGTGACAGATGGAAAGTTGTTTGAGCACGGACTAGATACGAATTGTTTTTGTTTTATGTATGTTATGATGTGCAAGTCAGGGTTTAAATGTTGCTATTGGATCAATTTACTTACTGACGATTTATGCGGATGCCCCCTCACCAAAAAAAACAAAACTTTGCTGTCTGTGAGGAAGAAACCCACTGGTGCTTGAACAATGAGATCCTACTTTGAAAGGAAACAGTACTTTGAGTCAATGGATTCAGTGGTACTGAAGAGTTTGATGTGGGCAGGATGTGCTGAATGCTATAGATGTTATTATTAAAGGTTTGCTATTGCACCAGCTCTAGTCAGCCGTGGCAGGTTTTTGACAAAGGTGCATACTTTTCACAACACTGTGAAACCACGTCTTGTATAACTGAGCTGTCACGCTTGTTGAGATTAATACAATTCAATTTTTATTTGTTTAAAAAAAAAAAAAACAACTAAGATTGATCAGCAATCGGATCTGTGCACTGCTTAAAGCGTCAAGAACTGTTCTCACTCGTCCTGAAAACAAAATTCTTCATTCTGACTTTTGCAGTCCAGTTAAATACTGGACACAAATCAGCTTCAGGGTTGCAGTATGTACTGTGTAACATAGCAAAGGTTGCAGGTCACAGTGTGCATACTTTTTAATATAAAAGAAAATGGAGTGTGCATATCTTCATGCAAAAAGTTTTTTTTCTTTGTATCTACATATGGGCATCTTTCCAGCACAGCCAGATGTGTAGGAGACACTTTGTTTAAAATTACATTATATAAAGAATCCATGAACCAAACGTCATCTACAAAGAGTTTCTACACAGTAGTTGCCAAAAAGTATTATCTTAAACTAAAGAATAGAATCGCATGGGTTAAGACTGAAAATAATAAGCAATATCGCGTGATTTTTTTTTTTTTTTTTTTTTTTTAAATTAGCTCTGAGCTGACCTTGTTAGAACACACTTTATGCTGTATGTGGACTGTAAGTTTTGGTGACAAAGCCTCAGATTCTTGACTGTATTCTTCATACTCTTTAAGGCTGGAGTAATATGAGGATGATTCCAGTGTAAGAGGCAAAATGATGTGTTAAGTTTACGTTTTCATCAACTAAAACTTCTTCCTACTCGTGGTCATCATGCCATGACTGATTGTCATGTTTGCCGCACATATGTTTATTCTTGTGAGAATCTGTAATGTGCAAGATACCTTCGCATGGTCAAACAAATCGAACGTCGAAGCGGTGTTTCAATATGCTGTTCACACAGAAAAGCACCGTGATTACCCCTTACTACCTCACAAACAGTTGCTAAGTTATGCAGAAGCTGTTTTAATTTATGAGGTTGTTCAAAGGGGCCTGGAATCCTGACTAGTCAAGACTGTTTCAGCCAATTTTGAGCATTTAGCATCAACTAGTGCTATCAAAGCGCACATACTTACCTACTGCTGACCCTGATAGTTATCAGTCATCCCAGAGAAAGTGTGTGTGTTCCTGTGAATGATTGTGTTATGTGGTGCCATGGCACAAACTGGAAGGAAAATCTTTAATGCCTAAAGAAAAACCCTTTTATGCGTGATGTGACAACTACTGTATAATCTAAATGTGTATGAGTGGTAAATGATACGTACACGCTGAGAGAGACTTAGATGACGGCAGAGAGGTTGCCTGAACTTCTGTGAGACTTGGATCTAAGGGAGACGCAGCCTCCTTCTGTCCTCCATCATCTTCTTCCTTGTCCTCTTCACCTTCCTCCTCAGCTTTTCTTGCTAATCTCTTAGACACGCAGGCAGACTGCTGACCCTGTGATGAAAGGTTTTGTCAAAAAATGATTACTTGTGTATATATATTTAAATTAAAGCTGAACAATCTGTCAGTTACATTTTAAATGTCCTTTCATGTTCTCACCTTGGCAGTGCGTCTGGTAGTTGCAGCTTTTCTCTGTATCTGTCCTCTGGGCTTGGGTACCTTGGGGGCAGACAGAGTCTTCATAGTGACAGCAGCATGCTGAAGGATGCAGTCAGTGCCACAGTAAACAGAGTCCGGTAGGGCATCTTTGGAGCACCCAGGCCCAATGCACAAAGGAAGAGAGCTAGCCATCTTCATCTCAGGTTCTGGTTCAGGCTCTGGTCTTATTTCATGAGCCTCTTTCTCCTCTTCCTCTTTCACCACCAGCACTTCAGTCTCCTGAAACCAGAGTCTCACCTTACATCACAAGACCAGACTTTCGTCATGCAAAACAGCCATTGACTCATAATGCAAAGGCAGTACACTGGTAACATATCACATATTTACTGTGACCTGGGTAAAATTTGAGTATATTTTATAGTTACTGAGGGTATTTAGCCTGGGAGATGAGTGGTCATTCAAATGCTATTCTAACCTTGAGAGCTTGCTGCTCGTCATGGTCCTTCACTACTTCATCAGGCCGATTTTGTGTTAGACATTCAGGAAAGCTGAGCTCAGGATCAAGCTGAGGGTTGGCCTCAGCTTGGAGTTGGCTCTGCGTCTTTGTAGTACATGGGAGGCATATGTACTCTTGCCCTCCTCTCTTCATTGTACAATCCTCTGTCGCGCTGACTCCAACACAGCTGCCATGAAACCACTCCTGGCAACTGTCACAGCAGATCATGAACCTAGAAGCAGTCAACATACCACAGAGATCAGGTAGTGAAACTGACAGATGTTTGAGGTGTTCACATCTCTGTAGCCCCAGAGACTGTTACCAGAAAAAGGGGTGTACCTGTTATTGTGTTTCTGTCGACAGATGCAGCACAAAGCATCGTCTTTGTAATCTTTAGAGTCCAGAATGCCAGGATGCCTTTCTTCATTAATATTGTCTTTTTTTTCCTCTTCCTCTTCCAGGGCATTGTTAGATTGACCAGGAGTTGACGTAATCTGGTCCGAATCAGATTCTATGTATATGCAATCTGAGTTTGACTGCTGAGTCGGACTCAGACTGACGACAAAGTCAGCAGTGGGTGTCTCTAATTCAACAGGATCATTATGCTTTTCCTGTTCCAGCTGCTGTTCAGATGTATTAACAATCAATACCTCATCATCGCTTTCATCGTCGATGTTTAACTGAAGCTCCACTGCCCTGCCCTTCCCTCTGCCCCTTCCCTTCCCTTTTTTCCTCCCCCGTCCTCTTCCCTTTCTTCTGACTTTTCCTCGTCCACTTTTCACGCCTCTAGGTCTGGTCTCTCCCTGACTACATTTAGATGCCAGCTGCTCTTTAATTTGTATCAGAGTCATTTCATCACTGTCCTCCTCTTGGCCAGAGATCAAAACCACATCATCAGTTTCCTTTGCTGCTACAAAGTCAGGAGCAACAAGATGCAAAAGCTCCATGTCATCAGCAGTTTCTACATTATGAGGAATCTCAGTTTCATCTATAGCCTGTGGAGTAGGGGGCTCAATGGCACTAGTGGTTTCCACAGGCTCAGGGACTGCCAGTGCATGTGGCATTTCCAATGACAAGCCCTCACCACCGCCAAGCAGTGAGAAGGCAGTATGGAAGGCAGACCCAAAATCTTGCCATAAGATGGGGTCAAGGGTCCCTCCTGCAAAAGCTTCTGAAGCTGGTTTACTATCCTCTGATGCGGGTGAGGATGGGGCAGACCACTCAAGGTCATCTATAACACTCTTAGTTGCAGAAGTAGCTCTCTGGTTGGCTGTACAGGATTCTGAAGTTGTCTGTGGCATCTGTCTGGTACGAAGACTTCTGCATCTCCGTACGGGTGGAGGACTGTATGCTAGTTGTCCAACTTCATCCATGAATTCCCTTCTGGCGATGGTTGTCCGCCTGAAGCCCCAGGACTTCTTAACCTGAGAAAGAGACGGCCTACTACTCGACTCTGCCTCTTCTGACTGATTCAGTTGTTCCTCTATGGATAGACAGGAGCAAACAGGATAAATACAACCAAATTTGCTGCCTCTATAAGCAATGCAAGGACCGAAGTAACAGGTGTACCTGAATTATTATTGACAGTGATACCATTATTTTCCAGTTGCTCCATAATGATTTCCAGTGGTAACAAGGCTGTCAAAACACAGGTATAATTTTTTAGCACATTAGCTCAAAAGAATGTCGACAACAGATAGAGGTCAGGATGTGCCTAACTTTTATTTCTACAATATATACTTCATTAAGTATTAAGCACAACAGCTCGGTAGTCAAAACAAGCTTCTTTCATTTAAGACTTCTTGCGAAGATAAAACCTTATCTCCCAAGAAACGACTTTCAGAGAGTCATTCATTGATTTGTAACATCACGTTTAGACTACTGTAATTTTTTGTTTGTAGGTCAAAAAAAGTCATAGTTGCACCGCCTACTGGCAGTACAAAATGCATCTTCCTGCCTGTTAACTGGAAAGAAACCGCATGAGCACATCACTCCTATTTTTGCATCCTTGCATTGGCTCCCTGTTATTTTCAGGATACATTTTGAAGTTTTATTAATTGTTTTTAAATGTTGAAAAGGCTTGGCACCATCTTATATATCTGAGCTCATACGGCGTCACACTACTGCCAGAGCACTAAGGTCATCCAACCAGCTGCTCCTGGCAGTTCCCAGGTCCAAACTAAGCACACAGGGAGATAGAGTCTTTTCAGTGGTGGCCCCAAAGCTGTAGAACAGTCTACCTCCTCAGATTAGAACACAACAATCATGTCAGGAATTTTAAACTTTGCTGAAGACCCATCTTTTCTCTTTAGTGTTCAGTCCCAACTAGGCAAGACACTTTGGCTCTTACTTAGTTTATTTTACTTTGTTTTTACCATGATTTTATTGCTGCTTTATTGAATTTACTTGCTTATTTATTTTGTCTATTCATTATTATTCTAACTTTTGTCATAGCCTATTTTTACAATTTATGTTGTCAGGAGTTGCTGACATCTTATTCTAATTATTGTGCAGTGCTTTGGTCAGCTGAGGTTGTTTAAATGTGCTATATAAATAAACTTTGTCTTGACTTGACATTAATTAAAAAAAAAAAAAAATGAAATTACCAAACCAGATACATACAGTTTGTTAATAAAATACACATAAAAAGTTTTTCATTTGAGTACCTTAAAATTTCCCCTTCTATTTTTACCACTGTGGGTTCAACCACCCCTCCTCTTGAAGTTTACGTAGACCTTTTTCACTAACACCAGTGTGCAGAGGGAAAACGACAGATGGGGTAGTATTTGGGGAAAATCAATTCTTTTTTAAATTATATTTTGCATTGGAGCTGTGTTATTTACACGTAGTTTTCCATGTCCAAAAACTGGAAATTGTGTGTTTAATCTATGCGCTGGATAATGAAAAGTCTGAAAAGAGAAATTAGATATGGAAAATGAGAACCTGACTAGTTCTCATTTGTGTCTAAAAACAAAGAAGATCATTTGCACCGCCTGCTATGTTGCTATTGCACATGAGCAAGTTAAAATATCAATGTTAAAATGACACATGATGCAGAGGCCTAATTTGAATTGTTTTTGTTCAAATAATAAGCCACAATAGCCCTAGCTATTTAGCTTTACCATGAATATCTGCTGTGGGAGGTATGCCCTTTAATTCCATATTGGACAGTTTCATTCACCTGCTCATGTACAAAATACACTCACTTATCAGTTCATTACTGGCACAGACTAATGTAGCCAGCACCATTAATAAAACCATTGTGTGTTAGTACTAGAGGATATTTACAATGTGCTCGTCGTTCAGCGGCACCATAAACTGCATATTGCATACATAAACAAATGTTTAATAACATCATTAGGTAGTAATCGATAGCTGTCAAAATGTTTAACCACACAAGTGTAGTTACACAAAATGTCTTGAAATTACTTGTGCTACTAGCGATGTTTATGTCTGCTTTCAGAAGAAGAAAAAAGCCTGACACAGATGGTTTACTTGTGACAGGTGTGATTTGGCCTTTCCTTCTCGTCCATATACTATAAATTTGGCACGGTTGTCGTTTCGTTCTCTATGTGCCAGTAACCCTCCGCACATGTCCGACAAGACTTCAGTCATATGTAAAGCCCCATAACGATACGCATCTGCTCTGAAACTCCACCAACACTCGGGGGATTCCGGGAAGGGACTCGACGAATATATAAGGCTAACATTGTTCCGTAGGTAACCCAGCCTAGCCTAGCCTAGCTAATCGTTAGCTGGAATCGGTACGGTTCAGAAAATACGAAACTGTCTTCGACGATACCGACATAACAATTAAATCTAATATGTGTGTACACCAACACTGTGAGGAAAACCGAAGCCATACCTTGTGTAAAAATATTAGTTTCCAGTTACTAAACGATTCGCTCAGTTAGCTAGCTAACACGGTCTTCCATTTTCTCTGCTTAGATGACACGTAGTCTCGCGAGAAGTGCTGGAGGGCAAAAAGCGCTGAGGTGCCGCGATAGTTCCTCAGTTTATGGGCGATCTAAGATAGTTCTAAGATATCTAAGATATTTCGATAAAACGATAAAGTACATGAATAAGTCAAGTCGCACTTTACTGAGTTGTTCAAAGCGGTTTTATTTTTTTCTTTACGAGTCCGTTTATTGTATGTACATAATGTAAACAAGAACGAGACACAAGCTCAAAACAGACATGCTCAAAGGAGATATCCATCCAAAAATGCAGTTTGTTGATGATGCCTACTGAGTCCAACAAGGATTTACATCAGTTTTGGACAAACGGTTTAACAGAGGCTTCGCTCACAGTTGACATTCATTGGAAGTAATTTATTGTGAAATAACTTTGTTTAGACACATAGAAATGTGATTTCATTAAACATACTATAAAAACATATAACACTATAAATATTGTTCAGGTATTTTCTTACAAAATTTTTGTACAGTTTTTTTTTTCTTTAGTTCCTTTTCATAAATCACAGATATTTTTATGTAGGTCTGTACAATGAGTAACTACAATACAAAACTGGTATGAGCAAAAAATGCCACCGCTCACGTGAAGAAGACATGGTTGAAAACACGTTTTAACTTGCATTACTCAAAAGACCTCAGTTGATATAAAGTGGACATGGATTTTTTTTTTTTTTTAAATCAACTGCTGATGGCTTTTTGTGGTTTTCATGTTCCATAATGTGAAGAATGACTGAAAAAATAAAACAGCCATGAAGTACTTAAGAGCAGCATTCAAAGTGTTAATGCAGCAAATTGTCTATGGGTTGATACAATCTTGTTCGGACATGAAACGAAAGTGGTAACGGCTTTAACAAAAGTAAAGAATGAAGACATACAGACTCACACTTTATTTCTCAAGACAGACTACTTTCACGTGATGATCCCACCTGAAGACAGATTTGTGGAAGCCATGAGAGATGAATTCAAATATAAATATATATATCCACCAAGTAGATATATATGGGAACTGAATTGAAAAAGTGATGTGTCGCAGAGACGTGGACTTGGATGATTTACATACTGTATATAGGGGCCAAACTCTCAGTGTTGCAAAATGTGAGAGTGTAACTGTGGTTGTAGTGGCTAGGACACAGTGACCCCAGCACTTTCTTTGCTTTTGTCCATGTATGTGGGAGAGTTGCTTTTGTCTGATATGGATCCTCCTGCTGAGGGCAGGGTTTGTGTGCCAGGAGAGTGGCCCGATGGTTTCACGGAAGGATCTGAGTTGGCTTCTGCTTCCGTCTCCTGTTGTGAAGCTGTGGCTGAAACAAGAGAAAAATATATACTGTGAATACAGGCACTACATCTTATTGTGTCTGCAGAATTTTCTTCTTTATAAGCTTAATTTTAGTCAGGGAGCTGAAGGAGAGAAATGCCATTTTCTGCGCTAATGCCCCAGCTTTTCTGTATACCTGTGCTATTAAAAAAGCTCAGTTTGGTGTTAAACATATATTGTTCTCTAATATCTTTATGGTAAATGAAGGGTTCCCAATCTGGATCAAGGCGTGGTGTAACTGGCAATGGAGATATACATTGCCGCACTTTTGGTGTGAAAAAAGTGGAGGGGGACCAAGCCACTGGGGGTCCTTAACATTTAAATGGATGTTTACGCATATTGTATGAGTATAGTTGAAAACAACAAGGCCCTCTTTACACCAGGCATTATTTTTATTTTTTTGTGATCTAATGGCAACAGGATGGCACTTGACCACATACATTTACACCTGGTATTAACATGCATCTTCGGTGTTTACATTAAGAACGTCTAAATCTGATCACTATCCAATCATGCAGGCTACACTGTCTCATCCTCTTCTCATCTGCTTAAATAAACAAAAACGACCACACAACAGCCAAGCCTGCTGAAAGCTGCATGGCCATCATTCTCAAGCAATAATTTGCCTCTCATTACACTGGTGCTGTGCACATTGCCAGATGGGCATGCAGTTCTCTGCTGGCAGGCTCAGAACTCAGCACAACTCCTCTGAAATCATGCTGTTGTGTTGACTCCTGCTTGCCTTTTGCGGTAGAGAAAGGAGCAGAAAACGGGCAGTAGCAGAGGAGAGAGCCGTGTTATGCCGCTGTTAATTTGTTGTGTGTGGATTGGTAACGCATTTGCATTTACGCTTGTGTCCATTGTGGTCAAAATGCATTTCTGACCACTTTCCGAAGTTGTTTGGCAGGTTGGATCATAATGGATCCTCAAAACATTTTAAAGGTTGTGTTTACATCTGTACTTTCATGTGGTCCATTGCTGTACGATTGCAATCCAATTACAAAATCGTATTTAATAGCAAGTGTAAAGGGGACCCAACTGATTTACAATCAGTGTTGTACAGATGAACTTAAAAATGTGTTAAATTTTAAGTAAAATTTTAGTTTTAAGTAACAGCACTTAAAAATATTCGGTGCTTTGTAGTGATTCAACTACTGAACTGAGGAAGATTTAATTAAAATTAAAAAAAAAAAACAGCCTGGTTCTTAAAAAAAGAGTACCTTTAGGTTACCTTCTATCCCGTCTATAAATTAACTTTAAATAATAATCATTCAATAACAAAATACGTGAGCATAATATTTTTGTGTCTGTCTGAGTATTTGTGGTAGAATCCATTAATCCAGCTTTAACAGCTTTTTATCACAGAGCAACAGCAGACCTCAGATACTTTATCTAAGCAGGTTTGCTCAGTTTAATTTACATATTGTGCACACTAGTGTACCATGTCCAAGAGCATGTTTCTGTTACCCGACTGTGTGCAGGACTTCATGTGTTCTGGCCAGTGGGCTTGCTGGCAGGGGTAATCACAGTAACTTGTATTCCAGCAGCAGTAGAAGATGGCCTCTTTCCTGCAGTTCGCACACCACTGTTTCTTTTTGGTCTCGTCCACTGCCTGCTGCTTTTCTGACTCTGTCTGCTTTTTCACCTCAGCCACCAACCGTTCTCTTTCCTGCTCCAGACTTTGCCTCATTTCCGCCATCGTTAGTTCTGCAGTGAAGTGAGACAAAATAAAAATAACATGAAACTGAAGATGTGGGGAGGTACGCCTGGTAGGAAACTTACCAAGATTGTGCTTCATCTCTGACAACTCTTGTTGATGCAGCCACTGGAGCTTCTCAATCTCTATCCTTAACCGCCGTATCTGTGGCAGAAATACACAGAAATTAAAATTTGCTGAGTAAAATTATTTCACATTAATAGGAACCAGGCTATATGCTAGATTTTACCTCTGCAATTGTATTTCCAGATGTGCTTTTGGAAAGGTCATTGTAGATTTCTGTCATTGTCCCTTTTATCGTGTCCATGATCTGCAGATTTTTGGCAAAAATGTGAGATTAATCCACAGTTTTGACTGCATTCATCCGGTCAGAATTAAGTTAACATTGCAGTAATTCAAACATAAGGTTTGATTTTTTATTTGACAGGTTGAGAAGATTCTGACTTACTTTGTTAGTGTACTTGGCTATATCTGCAGCCACATCTGCTGACACTGTGGGGATCTGCAAGTCTCCTGACAATAAAGAAGTAGAGCTACCAGAAGAGACCCCAGCAGCTGTTGATAAGGAAGTATTCTGAGGCACGTCTTTTTGCTGCACTGTAGGAGATAAATATGAAAAAACAGAAATTAGCGATATTTTAGTGCACATTTTATTCCACTATGTTAAGTTTGATTTTCAAACGAAGGATCATAGTGGTGGTTATACCCTTGACTGCTTGTCTGGTCTGATAGCGGGTACTGGAGGAGTTGTTTTGCTGTTGTGACGGCAGGTGCTGTGGGCTGCGTGTCTGCCCCTGACTCTGGGCCTGTGACTGTACTGCTGACTGCTCTCCATGCTGCCTCAGAACTTTCTGCATGTGGCACTTCTGAGAGGACGTCTGGAATTTGGTTGGATTCCAAACAACTGCCCGCTGCATGGCTTGAGCTGTCTCTTTAGGCAGTAGAGGGCGCTGCTTCTTAACAGCTGCAGGTGCTGGGGATGATGTGGAGACTAGGGTGGAAGCAGGAGAGGGAGCACCTGTAGACCCACTTGTGGTTGTGCTGGTACTGGGCTGACCGGAAGCTGCAGCGGAAACAAGGTTTAGGGCTGCTGTGATAGTTGATTGCAAAGAGTCTTTCAGGTTAGATGTGGCTTCCCATGATGATATGGTTGCTGCAGCAGATGAAGGCACTTTACCTGTGCATGAAGAAAATAGCATTGATCCTAATTAATGAAGAATTAGGACTACAGGGGACAATAGCTGCATTTGCACCAGGAACTCAAGTTCATTTAGTTCCATTAACAAAAGTTGTGGATGTACTAATAGAACCAATCCATTTCACTGTGTCTGTCTTTACCTCTTTCATGACGTTCGAAGTCAGCTGATCCAACACTAAAATGTGAGTACTTTATACTTACAGCACTGATTGATAGAACTGGGACAATATGCTATTGTCCCAATTTCTAATGTATCACATTATTTGTGTCCAAATTCAATCTGTATTGCAATTCCACAAGTATTGTGATTGTAATGATTGTTGCAATTTTATTTTCCTTCATAAAGAAAAGTTTAATCAGACACTTCTAAAGACAATACCCCATGAGATGTATTTCCAAAAACAGTGCACATCACATTTCAGTCAGTCTTTGACATTTATATCAGCTGCGTAGAAAAGACCAGATTGATGGTGTTTATGTACACATTGGTGTGGAGAAAGCTTTCTGTGCAGCAACAATCTAAAACTGTCCTTCTCTGAGATGTTCCAATCAGTCATATTGCAGCACTGCAGCACAAGTAGCACTGCACCTGTGTGAGACTTGTGCATGACTCTTGTCTGGAGGACCTAAGAGGACACTGACCAACATTCTGTAATGTAACTGGCTGTGAGGGGGACACAGGACTGGATGGCCTGTGACTTCAGGTACAAGTGAATTCTTTAACTTTGCTCAGTTTTTCTTTGATTTGTGACATCATCTGTCTGTCTTTGAGATAATCCTCCTTTATGGAATAACATACTTTGGCTCCAAATTGTAAATCATGTTCAAAACCTTGTATTTTCCACCACACCATATCATACCAGCAGAGGTCCTTGCACATAAAATTGACAACTGACTCATTTACCTTGCTCCATTTTAGAATCCGGAAGGTAACAGACACGTTAAGCACTCAAGTTGGTCATGTGACCACTATACAATAAGACCGAGTCTCTTTACAAATTTAGTCATGTCTAGCTCTGCTTTTCCTGAAAGTTAATTTTGGCTGATCTCGGTTCACCTCAGCACACTTTGATGTTGTATCATCTCCATCTGCCCTATCATACAAAATACAAAATATACAGATGTTTTTAACATTGCCCCATATAAAATCACAATACTTACACAAATATATATTTTTCCCAGCCCCTATCGATTGACCAGGAAGAAAAGGAGCAATGTGACCCCCCCCCCCCCATGTATTGTCTTGCTTGTAGCAAGAAAAGCTTGTCTCCTTGTTGAAATAATTAACCATGTAGAAAGAAAGACACAAATATATATGTAAAGATTACTGATGACACTTGAGACAGCATTGGCTGGAACTGATGGAAGTTACCAGACCTCTGTATCTCACTTCCCATTCCACCACCTAGCTAGCAACCCAAAGGCTATACTAGCCGCTAGAATACCTAGAGTTAACACATATAAATCTCTGAGAAAATGTTTGGATTTTTGATTTTCCCTCTGTGTACTGATGGCACAAGGTTTGACAAGGGAAAAAAAAAAGGAAAGAAATCTTTGATTCTTCATACCATGGGACTAGCAACTTTTTGGAGTGCAATGCTGCAACAGTAGAGAACTCTTGTAACAGGCGGATGTGTAAGATGAACCGTATAGAATTTTGAACATTGCAGTGATAAATTGATACGTGAGTGGACTCTCCTATCCATAGAACAACTCACAATTAAAATCATTGGAAGAAATGTATAGAATAAATCAAAAGGCCTCACCTTCCAACTTGGAAACATTAGACTCTCTCAGAGTTTTGGCTGCAGAAGCAGGTTCTTTTCTTGCTCTCTTTGAGTCACGGCCTCCTTGTTCATCCCCAAGGTCAATCACCAGCTCTCTTTCAGAATCAGAGTCTTGCTCAGCCACTGATGTAGCAGCAGCTGCCCTGCCCTCCTCTGAGGATTTTGGCTTATCAGTAAGGAGCTGAGACTGGGGCGTTCTGGGCTTGTCCTGCAAGTCCTTCTCTGGGCCATTACTACCCTGCTTGTCTTTTAGCACAGGTTCGGGGGGCGCTTTATCCGCTTTCCCCGTCGCTCCCTCCTTAATCTCCCCCTCTGTGCTTGCTTTTGGCCGTTTTCTCTCTACTTTGTCTTTGTCGTCCTGGGTGGAGCTCTTTGGCTTGTGCTCTTCGTCACTGAGATACTCGCTGTCACTTGAATCTGATTTCTCAGAGTCCTCAGAGTCACTGTGATCCACACCTTTATACACGTCCTCAGAAATTTCATCTATTCCTATATGGAAAAACATAATTAATTATGCATTTTTATAAGGAGCACATCTTTTGGTAAGAGTAGATTACGAAAGAAAGACTTTTATCTTTGGTAATAGCCTGACAAACTGATTCCTACCACCAGCACAAAGTCAGAAGCAGTCAAAACGCATCAAAATCCTAGTTCGAGGAAGCTGAAAAATCTTATGGCCCGGTTCCACCGGGCAGTACGATTCGATTCGGTACTGCACACATTTTTTTTTGCATGTCAATTTTCAAAAGCTGTGAATGGTACCCTTAAATAGCAAACTGTGCCAGTTTTGTCACCCTATGCTTGGGGTACCAACCAGAGTAATCCCATCTAGACCTACTGCAGTCTGCTGATTGGTCGACAGAACTATCACTTTACTGGGACTGTTAGGCCGTCTTTCTCCTCGTGACACGACCCTTTCTACTTTGTATGATACGCAGCCATCGGTTCCTTTGTTTATTTATACGGTTTCTATGTCAACTTTTTTAGAGGGATACACTGTTTAACTCGTTAGTATTTCTGGTGATGACCAATGAAAATAGCAATGTTTAATCATGTAGTTGACAATTTGTGTACATTACTTGATATCAATGTCTACAATCAGCATGAAACAACACGTACATTAAAAGAATAAATTCCTGATTGTAAATTTACCGAGCTGTGCCTTGCAGCTCTCAATAGTCTTGTCCAAACTCCTGATGGGTCTCCTTGGGGTGGTGAGGGCCGTTGGCCCTCCTTGTTGTTGTTGATTTTGCTGCTGTTGTTGTTGTTGCACAGTCTCACTCAGCTCCTTCAGATCCATCTCGGCTTTCACTCGATCTGAGAAGAACAAAGATTCCACCGGATGACTCAATAAGCATGATATGGATGATGTTTATTAGCCTTTTTGACACTGGTCTTGCAGTGTATTTGTGCTGATGTACTGACCCAAGTTGAGATTAAGTATGCCACCTGTGCCCACAGTTCTCTCCTGTTTAGGGACAAGTCCAGGATTAAAGGCCTTTGGGCTCGCAGCTACACTGCCTACTGGACCCATCTTCCCTGAGACAGGAGATGCTGTGTTTAGGGGGGAAAAAATATTTGGGAGTTTTAGTTGTTTTCAGCTTTACATGCTGGGGTAAAATGATTTTAAAATGACTCTACTTATGCTATACATGCAGAAAGATGTATATTTTCAACCTGCAATAACTTTGTATATTTAAAGTCAACCTTTTAATGACAATATGGGAACTGTAAAAACACAATGTCAATAGAGCTGTAGCATATATATAAGACTCACTATTTGGTATGTAAACTTGATGATACACTCTATTTATCCATTTATAAAAATTCAGCAACATTGAACTTTGCACACTTTATATACAGAGGCCAGATTGTACATAATACTTAGTATATTTTTAATTTCTAGTATTTTAGTTTTTATTTATCCCTTTGCACTGCTACTTTCACTTCTGTACTACTGTGTCAACTTGAATTTCTCCCAAAGGGGATCAATAAAGTTACATCTGATCTGATGAGAGAAACTTGTTAGCAAACAGTGTCTGTTTTAGATATCCAGGGGTTATAGAACCACAATATTTATTTACAGTCTTGTTCATTGAGTCCATCATTCATTTACAAACCTGATGTAAGTGAATTGACTTGAAGAACATACTTTAATTTTTAATGCGCCAATGTTACAAAGAAATTTCTAACTCAGGTGCTTTTTCTCATTTGGTGTGGAGCGAAATAATGTACAGAGGGTTTTAGAGCTTAAAAAGAGCTTAAAAGAGCTTAAAAAACAGCTGCTTACTGAGGCAAAAATCGACACAGAGTGAGGTAAGATATTCAGGAGATTATTCTCTGTATGTTTATCTCTACAAACTACCCCTTTTCACATTGTTACATTGGTAATACATTCCACTACATTTGATACACTGCTATGGTAAAATATCAACTATATCCATTCTAACATTTATTTACCAGTACAGTCC
>KV751321.1:16421007-16432739 GCA_001698575.1 Mola mola
TGTCTTGTCAGGAGGTGCGACCAATGGAGTCGTGAAGTCTGAAGATAAAACATCACCACGGGCAAGAAAAGCGAAAGCGTCATAGAGATGGAAGAACTGGGGGGGGGGAAAAACTGAGTGAGGGAGTTCTGACTGAGCGACAGTATGTCTCTTCACTACTTCAGTTTTTCTTTGTCTACTGCTCTCCGAACAAATGTTTAAACGCACTAAGAAACCTTACATCGCTATCTCGTTGGGATTTAAGCTCCTTTTCTGATAATGTTCAATCTTACTGTCTGCTAGGAACGTTTATTAATAATTGTTATTCTCTGCAGATGGGACGTTGGCAGGACAGTGCTGGTTTTGATGCTTTAACAGGATAGATTTAGCTCTTCAAAGTGTCCTTTTGTGTGAACCTCCGATCGCTCGCTGGGTACTTCAAGCTCTTCAGTAATTTCACATGGTATCTGTTAACGTCACGGTACCTTAGAACAGCAAATGCTGACTTCAGGGCAACTTAAAAATTAAGCGTTAAAGGACAGATTAAGTGACCAGGGTGTCATCTTACATTTGGGGCCCTACTCAGTTAAACTCACGCCAAGGGCCACTGGCCACTCAAATCCCCAAATAAAGCCTTTCTCGCTCTGCCAGACGGCACTTAGATATTCTCCCTTTGTCAGGAAACGATCCGGAATGAATGGATCTAGAGGGATATTTGTGCTATTTGGATGTTTGGCATGGCTCCCACCAGAAAGCTGTAGCTTGTGCTCAACTCCTTGATCATTTACTGCCGTTATTTAGCAGCCTTTGATATCCAACACGTTACAGGATTGAGGCACCTTTGTCTTTTTCTTTGCTATATCGCTGAGCTGGTGATCAGCTTCCACGCTGTCACGGACACATCCGAGTTAGGTGACTCACGAAGAGGAGGCTGTATGCATACAGTTAAATCTTTATGACAGCATGATTGGAAATCTGAGCAAGAAAGTGTGTTCGAGGCTGCAGTTCAGTCTTATATATAGTAATGTATATGCATGAAGCTTTAAGGCTAAAGACTTTGGTTAGTTCTTACCTGTGCTGTTGAGTTCCATCTGTCTCTCTCACACACAAACACACAAGCATCCAGTGGCCTTTATACAATTGCTGCAAGAGGTTTGAGTTATTTATTTTTTACCACATTCTGCAGATGATTAGTTTATATGCTTTGAAAAGTTATAACCAGCAAACACAGCAGTACATAGCAACTGCATTTAGTTAGTGCAAACAATACGATCTTTCTTCAAGTGTCCTTAAAATATCAGTAGTCTGTATCACTCTGCTTGTGTTGCATTCTGTTCGCCTTCTCTGTTGACGTTTTTATTCCTGGGTGACTAGCTAATATTCATCACTTTACGCTACAAGTTCCAACCCAAGTGCGTTTGTATGCCTGTGCACGTACTCGTGTGTGTGTGTGTGTGTGTGCGTGAATTAACTGGGCGTGAAAGATGATGATGATGATGAAGTATAGCTGTACTGCCTGCGAGCAGAGCATGAAATTTGACAATCTTGCTCACCGACTCCCGCCCCATTTCGTGTATTTCAGTCACATCCTGTCGTCCGGTTGAGTCCAAAACGCTTCTGTGCGTGACAGCCCTGATTCTGTGGATAGGTGTATGTGTTCTAATTTACTCAATGCTTCTGTGTTCACTGTCGCTGCCCATCAGATTTCCCGTGTGAGAGAGATTCTCTGACTTCTGTTCGCCAAACGCGGCATGTTGTGTCCTTCCGGCTTCACCTTTTCTATGATCCTGACATTGCTATGGAGCGCACGTGTCATATTGCTGGCCGCCCTGCTTGACTTCTAAGCCGCTGTGCACGTGAAGCCCTGCACAGACGAGGCTGTGTTACCTGTCTGAGTTTGGACTCTTTCGAGCAGGGAGGAGATGAAGAGTGCAGTCATTTTCGCTCCCTCTAGTGCTCCTTATCGGGACATCGGCAGCCTTAAGAAAGCCCCGTGTCTGCCAGTGGCAATGTCATAGGAGGGAGGGAGAAGCGGCGGACTTATTTACCAGCCTGTTATTGAACTTTCTCAGATGTACAAGAGAAAAAAGCTGACTTAACCCTACACTGTATGAAAATACGTGTCAGATTTTTAAGCTATTTTTATAGAGGCGAAACTGTTGAAATTGACCTGTTGTTCAGTGCACTTTGTGGTATGGGTGTACAAAAATTAATCTAGCCTATCAGTTCATTTAACGTCATGGCCTTACTGGAGGAAACTCATAACGCTGCAGGAGTGCACTGCAGCTTTCACAACTACATGTCTTATGATGGTTAAATACACTGTCGTACTGACGCTGTTCATCGTCACATCGTTTCAAATATGTGATCAGAGGAGCAAATGGTCAGTATAATGTTATCATTATTATTATTATTATTATTATTATTATTATTATTCCCCCCAGCGTTGCAGGTGCTTCTCGGCACTTGTGATCAACAGCAGCGGATGCATCAGATGTCACACTGTCCGACAGTCGGCAGACGTTCAGGCTCTGAAATGTGAGCCACTGTGCAGTTCACGGTCCCCTTGCTTTGAGACACAATAGCCTGTTTAATCCCAAAGGAATGCACTTTTTTTTTTTTCTCCCTTTTTTTTGGCATTATATGCATCATTTCGGAGCACTACAACACTGCTCACTTTGGTCGTCTCTGCATTGACGCAATGATTTACCAACTGGAGTTGCTCACTTCAAAAGTGGGTGCATTTTCTTGGAAGTAAAACAAAACAAAGACTGCAATGATTCAACTGTATGATCAACCTCTAGGTGGCAACAATCATTAATGCATCTGATCATGAGACCAGAAAGACAGACCTGCACAGCAGAGACACACATTTACAGTATCCTAATTCATTCATTCTGCATAGTCCTCGTTTTCTTGTTATTTTGCTGCTTGTTTAGAGATGTTGCGGTATATTTACTTTTCAAATGTGTCGTCTCTGATTTGCTCTGATGGTATACATATTTATGCAAATTCTTGTAATATCTGATCATTTTTCTTTGTGTCCATTTTTTTTTAAATTTCATGTTTAAATAAAGCTTTTTTTCCTTAAACAAACTTGTTGAACATATAGATATAGATAGATAGATATTTTTTTTTTCTACATACTGCCCGCAGGTTAAGTAGTAGAACTGTCTCCATGGAAACCACGTGGAGGCTAGGGGGGAAAAGAACACTGTGCCTTCAAAGTGAACAGTAAATTATGAGAGCTGTAGATGATTTTCCATTTCTGAGATGTGCCAGCAGTGAAAATGGCATTCGCAAAACATGGATACGTACACAACTGTGTAGGCTCCTCATCGCGTCTTTTCACCTGTTAAACTTGCATGGGCAGCCAGTTGATTTTAAACATTTTTCGTGGGGATGGTGTCAAGAGGCGAGAGGAAACATGGGCCGAATCCTGTTATCCTGCTCGTTACCACCAGGAGGCAACAGTGAGCTTCTAGCCTGAGGGACAGAATCAGTCTGCAGGGGCATAGCTGCATACGGACCTGCATTAATAAATCACTAGTGAGGAAGACACAAACATTGTCTTATCAAATGGTATGCAGCTCGACACTTTATCAGACTGTAGTTTGCATTCAACCAGCAGGGTGAATTCATTGATCGGTGTATCCAAATATGAGAGTCTGTTACAGATGGGAGATGTGCAATGTTACTGGCAGGGCACTGTAAACATGACATCTGCATCCATGGATGGTGAGGAATGAGAGCAGCGCGCGGCGGGGACACCTGCGGCTCACTGCTAATGTGTTGTGTTGTTGCAGAGTAATGGCCTTTCTCTGGGCAATCAGACAGCATGATGGATCAGTGGGAACCACAGAGGCAGGCTGGAGCTCTGCAGGGTCAGCACAAGGACAGGAGTTCACACACATGCTCTCCATCACACGCACGCACACACACACGAGGATGGGCGGCTGTGTTCCCAAGCCAAACATACACAACCTGCAACTGGGGAAGCAAACTAGCCGAAAGAGTCCGGCCTGCTCAGGCAAGGAGTGGGGACAAAAAAAAAAAAAATCACTATCCCACTCTTTAATTCTGTTTAATTCCTCCCCTTCATCCTATGAGGAAGTGGGAACCACAGAGGCAGGCTGGAGCTCTGCAGGGTCAGCACAAGGACAGGAGTTCACACACATGCTCTCCATCACACGCACGCACACACACACGAGGATGGGCGGCTGTGTTCCCAAGCCAAACATACACAACCTGCAACTGGGGAAGCAAACTAGCCGAAAGAGTCCGGCCTGCTCAGGCAAGGAGTGGGGACAAAAAAAAAAAAAAATCACTATCCCACTCTTTAATTCTGTTTAATTCCTCCCCTTCATCCTATGAGGATAAATCTCCCCCTGAATCATCAGTATTATGTGTAATTTCCATATAAATTAGCCTCATTAAAAGGGGAGTACTTTCTTATTTAACGAAGCTAATTTGAAATTCCGTATTTAATAAGACATGCAATCACAGACTTGCAGACTAATAGCCAACAATTAGCAGCACTGGTGCATGTGTGAGTGTGTGTGTGTGTAATCCTTTGTGTTTGTGTGTGTCCGTGTAATCTCAGTATTGTCGCCCCTCAGTGTTACCTCCATTGATTGTCTCAAAGGAGCAAATTGGGCAGCAGCTGCTCTCCCAGCCAGGTTTACTTGCAGCCGTGCATGAAGTGTGTTGGAGATGTAAGATGTGTGTGACCTCGCGGCTGTTTAGACGAGGGAGGAGCGTGTGAGGTAAGTGTTAGAGCAGGTGTAGGCCAACAAGGGCCAGGATGGGATGTGGAAGGGGTGGAAACATCTGGATGGGTTTGGGGAGGCATGGGAAGGAAAAGCAGATGGGGGAAACATCAAAATGGTGAACAAGGATAATGTCGAGCAGAGTGCTGTGATTTACAGTAGAACTAAGCAGGGAATAGTGTGTGTGTGTGTGTTTGTTGTGAAGAGCCAGTGTCCATCAAAGCCAGCAAATTAGAGCGGACCCCATAATGGTGCACTCAACAAAAAAAGTAAAGGTGAGACAAATGGGAGATGCTAAGTGACTGGATAAGAGGAAAAGGAAAGAAAACATGTCAGTCAGTACATTTTCATCAAGCATCAGCCCTCATATGGTTTTACTCTCCAACTCCAGCTTCGGACCATTTTGTGTGCACATGCTCATGTTTGCTTATCCGGCTGTGTTTGACAGTTTTGATCAGATGAGCCCATTCAGAACAATTTTGTATTTAATAGCAGTGATAGCTTGAAGAAAGAATACTTCATGATGCAAAACTGAGAGTAAAGGAAGCAAATGGAGACAAAAAAAAAAAGCTCTGAGGCATAAGCATCCACTGCTTACATTTGGAAGTTCATTAATGGCAAAGCAGGCGTAAAACAAATTTAAATGGAAATCAGTCTTCAAGATCTGAGCGAGCACAGACTCAGATTTAGAAGCACGGGACACACCAGCATTTACTGCATGAACATTTTCTCAAATTGATGGAACCGTCATTGTGTAAACAATCGTTCACACATTGGCCCAGTCTTACAACCGTTGAATTCACTCAACTCACTGAAAACTCAAGTTTTTTTTACTGGCTTTTGGGGAGTCCCAGAGCCAGAGACTCTAAGGTCCTGTCCCAGGATCTGCACTCCTATTGTACATATTGGGACAGGACCTAACAGAGAAAGCTAGTACAGTTAAGCTCATTTTATTCAGTCTCCTCTGTTGGAATACACTGCCTACTGGCCTGACAGGTTGGACACAAGTGTTAAAGCTACAAATATGCTCTTCCATCATGTCACAGCCACAAAGCTACACCACCCACATTCAAGCATTCACCACATTCACCTGGCTGGCTGTCCGGGCCCCGTCTGTCAGCTACATTAATAAGTTAAAATACCAATTTGGCTGGATATCAGGGCTACTCGCCTGAAAATGACTATCTTTGTGATGTTTTTTGCCTTTTATGTATGATACTGTGTGATGAACCAAACAACAGGTCTGCCACTGTCACTGTCCTGCACTAAACTGGCTGGTACCTTTATTCACAATAGGAAAGAACTCATGTTAAAAACAAAAAAAAAAACTGTCTCATAAATACACTTTGACAGTAGAATCGACCACACAAACAAACCAGCCCAGTGTGCAAAGGCGTCAAGTCTTAAAAAACTCTTCAGTGAAGGAACTCATGTGTAGTTTTGATAAACAGCCCAGCTGCGAGACAAATGAAAGAGGCTATTGTGAGTGGTTGGTGTCGACGTGATCTCGGTGTCCGAGCGTGTCGGCTCAGCAGATAGTGCTATAGTTCGCTATAAGAGCGGCAAGTGTGCGCACTGGCTATTTTGTGAAAACATGCATATGGATTTTGGACGGATTCATGTCTGAGTCACATCACATTCTGATGACTCGCAGTCACGTCCCAGCGTGGTCTGCTAGCGTTGCCTTTGTGAAAAATATGCCTACACAGATATGAATATTAACAGTCAACATATAGACATAATAAAAGAGGACCCTTTTTTTTTTTTTTTTCCCCCCCTTATTAGCTTCTTCCAAAGTCCCTAAAAGCGTCGGCTGCAAAAATTGCTGGTGGAATTTTTTAGAGCAGATGTTCAGTGGACTTAAAATCAGGATTTTGTGCTTTAAATGAATTTCTCTCTTCCAGATCCGTCGCCTTGTGCTCCCAATTACAGCTTGAGATTTGTGCCCAGGCAATGGCTTTGAAAATAATGGAATCACTTACATATGTCCAGCTTTTGTTCACCAGTGGTCAAATGACGCCATGTGTTGCACCTTTGACCTCGTAGGGCAAGTGAAGACCACTAATGGCACCAGCACGGGTCACTCTGGCCTCAAAGCATGCACACTGAGCAACACAGTAATGATCAGAGAGAACAGATATGATTTATGCACGCCCGTTAGGCTGCGTTTTCTGTGTGAATGTGCACGCACAGCTGTGTAACGACAAGCTGTACATCTGGATCCTGAAACTTTACACACACAGCCTTTGTAGGCACATGTGCAGGCACACACACACACATGGCCCAGCCACAACAAGGGACAGCGGACAGTGCCGACTGGGTCATGTGTGTTTGTTCAGTGTCATCTTCTCAGCCTGAACTCGCTCAGTAACACAAACAGTATGAGCGCTCTTCCTCAGTAAGCACAAAATATCACTGTCTCGTCTCTTCACTTTTCCTCTGTGGGTTTGATTTTCCAAACAGCGACTTTGTCGTTCATTGAGGCTTTCGAGACCCAGTGATTCTACAACTATTGTTTTTTGTTGTTGATGTTGTTGGCTTTTAACTCGTGTTGTATTGATTTTACATTTGATGACAGGAGGTAGAAGGTCGCAGGCAAACAAGACTGGACCGTACAGTGGATTCTAGCCTGGGGACAAAGACAAATCTTTGAGTTAAGGTTTTAAGTGCTATGATGGACATGTTTATTCCCAGTCTTACTGAGACAGATCACAAAAGACATCTCATATGGGATCGATTCATTGACCTTTGTTTTGACATTCTGTGAACCAATGGGGTTTGACTATTAAATGATAAGCACTGGCGTCCAAAGCCTTTCACTTATTTAACACCTATCATGTCTTTTCACAGTGCCAGAAGAGAGTTAAACTCAACAGGCTCTTCATTCCCTGCCGATTCTGCCGTACCTGCCTTATGCTTGGCAGCTTCCGATGCAACAATTCAAGACTGTCGATTTGATTAAATTCCAGATTCTTTGCTCACAATTATGAATCGAATCTATTTTTTTTTTTTTTTTTCGCTAAATGAGGTTTAAGACAAATTTTGAATCAAAAAAATGTCCTTGTTTGAATTCTCAGATAAGAAGGAAAACATAGTGATTCTGTTATCATTTCTTTATGAAATTCACGTAGGGAGTAGGGACAAACAACAAAAATAATAATGTTTTCTTTTTTTCATAAATGAAAAAATATCTTGTCTTAAAGACATTTTCAAGCTGAAACTAAGACATTCACTCTGCCCCCTGCTCTCACCTTCCCACAACTTTCTTTGCAGTTCCATAAATTCTAAGTGATGTCCGTTCAACAAACGTTATGCTGGTGATCATCTTCTGTCCGCAGCGACAAACATCTCATGGCTTGATGTTGAGCAGTAGGAGCTTTATTGTGTCTGCGCCTGATGCTTAGGTGCCGGCACAGTCCAAGTGTGTATGCACATATGTTCCCTCACATTAAATTTCATTTCCTGTTTTCTTTAAGCCCCAGGCAAGACTACAGAATCTTCCAAATGACGCACAACGTGTGCCATAATAATGTGGTTTTAAATATTGTGCAACCGCAACCTCAAGCCATGAAAAAAAAAAAAAAACAACAACAATTCTCCAGTGTTTCAGCCTTTCAGGAACGGGGAGGATTGAATAAAGCGTTTCATTGTGAAAAGCAGCAGCAGCAGATCACATTAGCATGTATTCTCAAGAGCTATCCGTACATCCGAAGGACATTTCTGAATTAAATTGTTTGAAAGTCGCTGAAACAATTCTGAAATCCAATTTCAGCTTTGTTGTACGTGTAATCATTCTGTAAAAGTGTATTAGGTGTCGTTTTTGTCAGAAGAAACTCTCCAGTGACGCTGGCCGTCTCAGATACGACTGTTGTCTATCGACGGGCCGCACCAGTGATTGTCCTGCTTTAGCCTCATCGTCACAACTGCGCTTTGTTTTAAAAATCTGAATGTTATTTCTGCCTTCCAGGCACCTCCCTTTTTCATCTCACTTGATATTATGTGAAAATCAACCTTGTACTTCAGCAGCTAAATATTAAAAAAACATTTGCCGTATTAAGTGAAAGACAAAAATGAACTAGAAATGGGTCCATAATACTTTAATTGCATTTATTAAATAGTGACGAAGATGACAGGGGCGTTCATGGTTTGGGTGATTTCTTTGAAAGACAAAACAAGTGTAGCTCTTAAAAGGCTGCCTTGTTTGGTTTAAAGACTGACTTAACACCTCACTTTCAAGAGCAAATAGTGCATACAGCACTGGTGTACATAGAATTCAATACCAGCAGGTTCAATTCTCGCTTTACAACCTTTTACAGGCGATCATAGGATCAATAGATCTCGTCAGTGGACCTAAAATGTGCCCATTTACTTATAAAGGAGCCTTGATAAACATTTGTAAATCCTCTGGCTCAGACTCATCCTCCTGCGTGTGCCTCTGGTGTATGTGTGTATTAGATAGAAAATTTGACAAGAACTACACACATTAGTTTGATTGGCTGTTGAGCAACAGTTGGGCTTTACCGTGTATGAAATGCATCAATAAACCTTTTATTGCTCTTCTGAATGTGCTACTTCTGGACAGAAGCACGACTGAAATGACTTTCTAAGACTCCAGTGTTAGTTTATCTTTCTGAGAACATTCGGCGTCTTCGCATCCCTCCTTTGACATGCGTCACTTTTTGCTCTTTTAGTTTCACTTGGTGAATTATGCTTCGCCCATGAGGAAAATTGCTTTAACTCCTCTCCACAAGCTTGTTTCAACATCACCTCCCTCCGTACAGTCTTACCCCTCTCTCCCTCCCTTACGTTCCACGTTAAAACTGGTGTACTCCTACATTATTTTCTCCCTCTCCATGTTCCTTTGAGCTACATTTCCTTTCCTCCTCCATCACCCTGACAACTCCACATTGCTTCTTCCCTCCTCTTTTTTTTTAGTTCCTTTTTTCCCCAGCTATCCTTCTCTCTGGGCAATAGGCACCATTTTTCAGGCAGCCTTAAACTCCACCATCTCATCATCTCATCTCGCTTCTCTCTCACCTTCCTCGTCTTCTTTCATGCCCACAGCCGTCGACACTACAGGAGTCTTGCTCACTCTGCGTGTTTATTTGTGTATTTATCTGTGTCTGCCTGGCATCGCCATAGTGACGGACTTCTGGGCTGTCTGTTCCTGCCTGCCTGGCAGGAACAGCGTCCCAGTGCATAGGCCGCCCGGCTCCGACGCGTCTTCTGCACGCTGACCCTGCCAGCTCGCATATGGAGCACACATATGGGCGTCATCTATAAGAGATATGAGGCCTCGGGGAGCCACAGGCCGTCCAATGAGATAAAACCAGTTCACGGAAGCTCCTGCAACCAGGCTGCAGGATGTGAAGTGACATTTCAGCAGGGCTCTTTTGTGTCATTTTGATCACTCAAACGTGATATGAGCTGATATGTTGTTCTTATTGGGGTTTTTTTCTTACATCTTGTATGTCTGAAGATTTTTTTTTTTATCACAAACTGAATGCGCAAAGATGAAAATATGTAATAATTCTCATCCTTAACCGTGATGTGTGTTTAATAAAATAAAATATGTAATCATATGTATTCCTACAAAGACATAAAGATTACTCACTCAATTACCGCAGATGGTCTGTAATAACAGTTACATTAGTATTTAACAGAGAAAAACACTAAAAATTAAGAGATACACCATTTTTTTAAATAAAATGATAAGTTTTTGACAAAAAAAAAAATCTGTTTTGATAATTGATGTATTGTAAATAAACAGTTTTCATTTTACTAAGATGTTATACACAGTTTCAGGTGACTGAATGATGATGAGAAACTCAGTAAAGATGAAAAACATATCTATCATACATGTTTTGCGTCTTTAATCTGTGCTATTTTCTTATCCGAACTATCCGAACAACCTGCTGTAGAATCAATTTCCTACAAACTTATAAAATCATATAACTTTTCATTAAAAGTAACTTTCTTTAAGAGCCATGCAACAACGGTTGGGACCCCCTTCCGCGTATAACACATAAAATGAAATAGAATAAAGATTATGCAAAAATTTATGAAGGTAACACTTAAAAATGTTCAAAGAAATAATATATTCTTAATCCCTTGAGGTTTAATTACATTTTTTTTTAAAAATTTAAATCGACACAAAGTGTGTGTAATATTGTTAATCATTTTCAGTACATGCTGCTAAACTTTTATATGTTTTTTGTTATTTTTTCTACAATTCTAGGCAATAATTTCCGTATGAAATTTCAGTCTATGAAAATCAAGTAACGGATTACTGATACTTGCAGAAATTGTTCTGAGTCTGTTTTATATTCTGAAATTGATTTGCACCTGATTATTTGTAAAGTTTGGGAACACTGTGCCAACACTTGATCATATTGTAGTATAATTAAAAGGAGCATTATACAAGCGAGTTTAATTGCATGGCAAAAATTATCCCACACAGAATGTTACCGAAATTATTTTTCTACAGAATGGTTAATTGCAATTTCAGACCTGAAGTGAAATAGTTGTACCAAGTAAAAAAAAAAAAAACCACTGGCCTGGACCTTTAAAATGTTAGAACGGATCCCAGCTTCAAACCATGCCTAAACTGGACGCCGTTGACACAGAGGCGAGACTTTTATTAACCCAAATGCACCAACTCATCGGACAAGAACACGTCCTGATTTGCTCTCAGTTTCGCCTGCCTGCTGCGGTGTCAGCCCCCACATCAACTGCCTCCTCTCTGCCGTACAAAGTCTGGGCGCCATTAAACAAATAGGCGGGTTGTTTTTAGTGGCGTCCCGAGTTTAAATGAATATACAGAGCGTGGTATCTCTCCCCGCCCCGGAACCGTCACTCTCATCCGTCTGTAGGCTACCAGACAGACAGCTCCTGCACTCCCCCACCAAACCTCGTCCCCCGTCCACCGTCCAACACCTCCCTCTACCTCCCCCTGCGGTGGTGGAGTCGGCCTGTAGTCCATAT
>KV751321.1:16439493-16452917 GCA_001698575.1 Mola mola
TTAGTATTGAGAGTTCAACTATGAAACGAAACACACCAACAAACTCATCCCATCAGTCAGAGAAAGTCAGATCACAATTTTGCTCTTGAAAGGAAAATTGAGTCCTAAATGATAATTACTAAATTAAGTTATGTTTTAAAACGTTTAAGGAGATAGACGACGACTTTGTTTGTCACTGATGCACGAGCAGAGAGATGACACTAAGCGGATAGCCTGGTAACTGTTACGGCCTGATAACTGAGCAACAACATAAATAAGTGGTCCGTGCACAAATTTGCACTTTTATGGATTTGTGAAATTTAATCGGAGGAATGTCACCAGAAACCAATGGATGCTGCGTTTCGGGTTTCCTTTACCAGTGTTAGATGGTATTTAAAAAAATAAATAAATAAAAAGATTTGTCGCACTGAAAACTTGTGCCAGACATTAAACTGTAAACTTTCTGCAGTCATGTTTCCAAATTTCTACATTTGAGCGAAAAATATGGCTGCTGAGTATAGTGAAATAGGTTGGGTTGTACCTGGTTTCACTATTTGTGACCAAAGTTTCTGAATCTTTTACTAAATTTACTCGTGTTATAATTTTTCAATAAAGGTCTGGGAAGTGATGACAGCTACCAATAAACTAACAATCGATCTAAAACTAAGATAATGTTTAATGACCAATCAGGAAAAAGTCATTTGACTGGACTAGAACAAAATTTTTCAGACATTCTCTGGTTGCAGCTTCTTTAATCATAATTACATGTCTTTGGATTTTGTCTGTTAGTCAGAGAAAATGATGGATTTCTCATTCTAGACAAATCATGCCCATTTGCTTTCAACATTAATCAACTAAAACAGTTAAATCAAATAGGTGAGAGATTGACGATGAAAGAAAAATAATTTCTCGAGCCAATACACGATGACATGTTATTGTCGTCAAGGTACAGTGACGTTTGCATTGTCCCGCCCTTGTCGGGCCCATGTTAAACACTGATCTGGCATGTTTGACCGGGTCACGTTTTGACCTTCTAACACAGACTGAAAACACAGGTCTCGTCCTTCCATTGATCACATGTTTGTGTTGCACGGGTCAGGAAAACCAGTTATTTCGTCATGTCTGTTGAAAAGAATTATCATTGTTATGAAAATTCCTTTGATAAGGTTAAGGAGCTTGAAAGTGCCTCATAATAATAACAATAATAGTATTATGAATAACAAAACTAAAGACACACTGATTTGAAAATTTTGGCCGATACGAAGACCAATGTTAAAATTGCCATCGTGGCCAATAACCAATATTTATAGATGTGGATATGATCCCAAAAACATAAATGTCCTTGATTATCAAATTTTATAAATACTGAAAATCATTGCCTCCTCCCAATGTGCATGTTATTTCTACGTGCGTTATGGTGCATCACTGCCACTTTATGAAACGGGGTGTAGATCGCATATGCAAGCGGGAGCAAACACCGAAATAATCATCGGTTGTTGACATAGAACTGTCATTGGCCAGATACCACAGACCTGCCAATAATGGCACATTCCTAATGATAATATCTATTGGTGACTTTCGTAGTCGCCATCCACGTTTGGAAACAGTGACAGGGTCAACCATGTCCTGGTTCTGATGGGGTCCTGTCAGTCATGATGTTCCCCTCCCTGATTAGGAATAGCTCCACCCTGTCATCAGTCCATGCAAAGAAATGATGCCTCCATGCTGGTGACAGCCAGGGCCTGAGGCATTACCTGTTTCCTTCAAACTTTGCACAAATGTCCACCCTGACTCAGGGATGACCTGATTGACTTTGGAGGTCAGAGGTCAAGGTCACCGTGACCTGAAATCTTGTGAGCACAATATCTCACGAATGCACGAAGGGATTTTTTTTCAAATTTGGCACAAACTTACTTTTGGACTCAAGTGTGAATTGGTTAAATTTTGGAGGGCAAAGGTCACTGTGACCTTGTACATTTTGAGCTTGCAGTACAGTGTTAGTATTAAAAACAACAGTGTTGTCTCTGCCTTCCCATACAGGCTCTTGTGTCAATTTATCAAACTTATTGCCATTGTGCACCCACCACACATATAACTGAGTACTCTGTACCTCCACTTCCAAAATTCCAACAAATCAAGAAGACCTCATGTTCCTATTAAAATCCACTTCATCCTGGTTGCCAATATTCATGTTCAGATTTGCCCAACTCAAAACTGAGTTATCCAAGAATCATATGACACTCTTTACTTCTTCATTTGATAATGTGTCTAATTTAATTTAATTTAATCTGATTACTGTCTGCTGTGGTTCCTACTTCCTTATTCACTTGTGTTTATTCTGTACAACAATTTAACCCCTGTACATTTCTTACAATCACACTACCATTAAAGCCTGTCTTCTTGACCCACCGCTGTAGTCTCACTGTCTGCTTTGTGGTCCTCACAGAGGCAAGTATCTGCCGGGCGGTAATGTTTCTAGTTTTGTTTTCCACCATTGCTGTCCGTCCTTCACAGGATATTCTGCAAATCACTTCCTGTTTGTGATGGCATGTCCATGCACATGCATGGTTGTGGATGTAGCCATCAAAACGTCTTCATCAATGTTAATGAGTGTAACCGCCAAAGCTCGGCAGTTTGGAAAGGTGTGTGTGAGACACATGGTCGTCTGGGCAGATGGTGAAAGAAGGTGGGATGGCAGAAGAGGCTCTTAGTGTGTGTGTGTAGACCTGGACTTCAGAAAGATACTAAGGAGCTTGGTAATGAAGGGGCTCACAGGTGAGAAGTGTCTTGAAATCAATATGGGATGTAAGCCGGGGGCTGAGACTGGTGTAAGCAGCCGGTGTAGATGGAAGTTTGCAGAGTAACATTGTTGACGTGTGCATCAAAGGACACCCAGACTCCAAAAAATTAGTAAATTCGGTGGCCAGGAGGAGAATGTTAGTTTCATTGCTGTGGAGTTTGAGAGGGTTGCAAGAGGATTTATTTTGTGTGATAATAGAGAAACAAGACATCTAACCGATTTAAGGGGACGGATGAGCTGGTGAGACACGGAGAAGGACGTGGACTGTGGATCTGCGGTTTCCCTTCCTCTCCGCAGAATGCCTGTGTGCAGCTCGTGTCATCTGCTGCTTGAATTTTCTGAGAGCCGTTTCTTCTGTGAGAAGAATGTCAAGTGCTCATCTCGCTGCCTTTCTCCCTGGTCTGTGTTTGTTTTGTTTCTTGCGATTTATTCTCCATTTCCGCCTTCTCTTTTTCTCCTCCTCAAGCTTCGACCTCCTCCTCAGTCCGTCTCTTCTTCAGTGTGTTTCTTTCTCACCGTGGGCAATTAGCTTCTGCCCAGGTCAGGGCTGGGCAAGAAAAAAAAAATCGTAGTTATTTTTACAGTTGCCGCTATCACGAGATTTTAATGGGAATCGTTAGGGAAGGTTGTGAATTTCATTTTCAGTAAAAAAAATTACATTTGTGAATATTTGGTAGTATAATTTTTGCTGGGATTTGACCTATATAAGCACATTCTGAGTTCAATAAAACGGTTCATTCTTAGCTGTTGACTAAACAAATATGTAAATAAGTTTGCTTGTGAATAATATCAAACCTACTGTCTTTGTACAACCACAGCTTTCTTTTGTGTTAGTGCAGCTCTGTGTGTGCGTGTGTGAGAGAGAGAGAGTGAGAGAGATGAAGGAGGGGGGAGGAGACATGGAGAGTCGCTTTATTAACGTGGCGAGTCCCGCTAAAACTCAGGGAGTGCTGTTGCATCCAGCTGTTACTGGTTGCGCGAGGCTTCGTCGCCATGGCAACACAGTCCTGCGCGCCTGCTCAAGGTCGTTCATCCAGTGCTGAACTGAGCAGCGTGCTGCACATAGGATGCGCACGGAGTGAGAGGGAGAGGAAAAACAGAAAAAGAAAAAAAGGGAAACTACTTCAAAGTGACCAATCAAAAGCACTTCATTGACGTTGAATAACTCCATCCACCCCCACCACGCCACCCCTGATATATCCAGACGCGCACACACATTTTATTCAGTAGAGAAACAAACAAAAAGAACCTGTGGCCTTGGGGCTTGTAAGTTCTTTTGCCAGCTGATGAAATATTTAGCTGGTCAGTGGGAGACTGAGGACTACGGTGGCTGGAGAAGGAGCGAGCAGCAGAGCTTGGCTTTGTGTTTTCCTCTCTCTACTGGTGCATTGCTGTGAGGCTACCTGGGGCTTCCTCCTCTCCTCTCCCCTCCTCTTCCTCTCCTCTGAGGGCTGCAGCCTCGCTCATCGGCTCAGCGTGTTTGCCGGCACTGACTCCGGTACAGCACACGTAGCACCATAAAGGCCCAAATAAACTGTGATGGCGGTGATCTTGCAGCTTCATTGCATGTGGCACAGTGTGAAATTGCGTCTAATAAAATCTTGCAGAAAACATTAGTTTTGAGACATGTCTCAGAACGATAAATATCTAGTGAATCATAGCGCCATGAAGTAAATGGAGGAAACCAGACTCTACAGCCACACTTAGTTTAGTGCGCTAATGTTAGTGCAGTGCAGCCGAGGTTGATGGGAATGTCATTAAATTAAATTTGTTGCCCTGATGGTGCCACTGGATGAAAAGTGGGGTAAAGCTTCAGTGGTTGTTGAGATATTACAGCCGATGTTGTGGACTGACATTGCTATCCTTAAAGCAAGACTGCTAGTTTGTGTTAAACATACAGAGACCTGTCCTCAATGGTTATGTGGCTTGTTCAGTGATAAATAATGTGATGAATCCATAAATCCAGTGTAAGTCGTGATGTGCTAGCCACTTTTTAATCACAATATTAAAAGGACCATTCCGGCATTTTTGACTTTCAAACATTTCACAAAATAGATTTTACCTTTTCATTTTTTTAATTAATTAATTCTTTTTGAATTACATCAATATGGAGTTTGGTCGATCAACTGGTTTGACAAGGTTACGCGACGTAATGGCCTGGAGCATGATGGGATGTAGGAAATAAATGGCTTTTTGCCACTAACAGTGCTCAAAGTTTTGTTGAGTGTGTCTGGTAACATGTAAAAGATACCTAGAGTGTCTTGTCTTTGTTAACCAACCAACCTTTGGTAGTTGACTGGTCATGTCTGGGGAGCTCTTTCAGCGACACATAGGTCTCAATGTAGGTATCTACTCCATGTTAGCAGGCACCTGCCATAAAGGTTTGTCTGAACAAATCGATTTATTTTTATTTATCATGCCCCTTGCATTATATAGCAGTAATTTTCAAAGAACGTGTTTTTTGAAAATTTTTGAACCCCATGGACTGGGAAGGTGGGCTTAAGTTGAAAAATACCAGATTCTCCTTTGACAGTGTTGTGTCACCACAGCAGATGTGGCTGAAAGTCACATTAATCTTCAGGAAAGGAGACCACACTGTTACTACACTGTTACTGCACTGGCCAAGAGAGAAGTTGCGATATGATTCAGCAGAAGTGGCAGTCACACTATATATCACACATTGTTGCAGTAATTAACCAAGGAAGTGCATCATAATGTTGGGACAGAACGAATGGACTGACAAGTTTAAAAGTAAAGCTAAATGGCTTTCTTTAGAAAGCAGTTCATGATCAAAAACTCCCCATCTTCAAGCACCATGCTGAGGTTTGTTTGATAATCACAAATCAGGTCATGGGAGAGGTTCATGATCAGGAACAGTTTTTAAGATGTTTATGATGGGTGACTACAGAGTGGGAATCATGGGTTGGTGAGGTTGAGTCTTAGTTTGAAAGGGCTATACAGTGCAGTGGCACCAGGCAGAAAAAGGGTACTTTATTCACCACAATAATAATGCTCAAAAAGTTTTTCCAAGTATATAGGTAACATGGAGCACATACCTCCGGTGAAAAACCCTGTGTTTTTGACTCAATGACTGTAAAAACACTATATAACAACAAATGTTTCCCAGCTCCTCTGCCCCATTCAGTCCATTTCCGAAGGGGCAATGTTTTATGAAAAACATCGATTTAATCGGAATAAATCTGCTCCACAGATTTGTTTGTCCTTTATAAACATCAGAAAGCGGCAGAAAACAGTGCTCTTTTGCAACTGACTGACCGTATCTGGGGAATTCGGTCGGTGAAAGGAAATAGAAACAATTGGTTGCGAAACCATCCTACCCGCCAAACTCCTTACTGGAGAATTTTCCAAAAAAAGATGTGTTTTGTGAAGTTTTATACTCTAAGAGTATAGAACTTAGGTTATAAATAGTAAAATTCTCCTTTTTCAAAGAAAGTTGACAACCACGTTCATGATATTCAGAAACTTTGACTTCGGGGTTTGTTGAGGCAGCTCCCACAAAGAATGCCTGGTTCTGTTGAACTTGTTTTGTAGTATAACCTTCTGGTTCTTCAAGTACTGACCAACCCGACCAACTGTGTGTCCCATAGTGTCAGATTCTGATGGATCACAAAACTCATATTGTTGTATTCGATGACCTCAGAATGAGACCTATCAACCATGTTACATAATATATCTTTAGTGGTTATTTGATACGAGGCCTGGTCAGTATGGCCTAGTAAATCATATCCCAATTTTAGGCCGTATTGCAATACATGATAAACATTAGGACTGTGCAACAAAATTAATTTTCAAGATTTTTGACCTTTTGATGTTGATGATGATACTACAACAATATTATAAAGAAGACCGTTGGTCTTTATTATATTAATACAATGAGATTTTTGATAAATAATCATTGTTTTTCAAACTTCTAAAATGGGTGAAGGCAAATATAACAAGAGGTAAACCACTCTGATATGATCAGAAAATAACATCATTAACCAGAAGAGACAACACAACACATAGCAATATAGGACAATATTAAAATTTTCAGACGATGTATTTGTGGCGGGGGCGATTTCTGTCTCGTAGATTTTTTATGGGATAGTTTACAGTTTATAGCTATGTTGTTTTGTCAGGTTTTTCTCAGATTTTTCGGCCTTAAATCTAAAAGGACGAGATGTCAGAGAACACCGAAAAGCCGAGCAGAGTAAATGAGTCGCTCTCGTTTAGCTGTTTAGCTTTATTTATCTTCTTACTTTCTTATGGTACTAGCTGAATGAGCAGATGCAGCTCACTTGTTCATGAATGAGGGGAAAATGGAATTGGAGATTGACATCTGGATCGGGGCGGCGTCAGCAGTCATGCGGATGCTAAACCGGTCTGTCGTGTGTGAAGTCGAGCCAGAAGGCCAAGCTCTCAATTTACCGGTGAGTCAACATTCCAGCCCTCACCTGTGGTCATGAGCTCTGGGTAGGTAGCAAAAGCGGCTGAATTGAATTTCCTCTGCAGGCTGGATGGGCTCTGCCTTCGAGAGAGGGTGAGGACCTTGGACATCTGGGAGGAGCTTAAAGTAGAATGGTTGCTCCTGTGTATCGAGAGGAGCCAGCTGAGGTGGTTCAGTTATCTGGTGAGAATGCCTCCCGGTCGTCTCCCTGGGGAGGGTTTTTGGACATGCCCATCCGGGCGGAGACCCAAGGGCAGACCTAGGACTCGCTGGAAAGATTATATCTCTTGGCTGGCTTGGGAACGCCTTGGTATCCTCTCCTGAGGATTTAGTGCAAGTAGCCAGGGAGAGGAGTGTCTGGACCTCCTTGTTAAGACTGCTGCCCCGTGACCTTTTCCTGGACCCGGACCCGGATAAGCGGATGAATACAAAAGGAAACAAAAGACTGATAATATATTGTCTTTAGAAGTGTATGATTTGCAAGCATATTGTCCCACCACTACAATGTATATTTGTTTTCATGATAAAAATACACGGTATATCATTTATATACTGCTGAGAGAATTTGAATTTATATTCACGGTTACCATTCATCCTTTTGGTGCTGGTGGTTCTCCTTTTAATGACTTGACATTCACGTAACGTAACAGAGTCATTCATTTCTGGGTAAGCAGCGACAACTCATATCACATTTTGTGGTCGGTGACTTGATGGTTTAGTGTAGGCGTGCATGTATGTATGTTATTGTGTGGAGAAAGTTTAGAAAAATAAACTCTGTCACTGTCTGTTAGTGTGCCTCGGGCAGAAGGAAGCTGGATTTTAGGTTAGTTTCACGTTGTAATAGATGCTTATTGAAGGGGTCCTCAGAGGGGTATGTATGTGTATGTGTGGGTCTAAGGAGGGGAAATCATTGTTTTGTTTTTTTTTTACTTATTTTCCATTGTAAAAATGCAGGCCTAGTTAATGTGTTTTAGAGCTTTTTATGCGCACGCACATACACACACACACACTCATAACATTTATGGGGTAGGAGCTGAGGTAAGTGTTACCAGCTGCAGCACGGCACACAATTCACTTCAACTCTGCCTGAACCCTGTTGTTACGTGACCACCTCTCAACTTAATTCCCTCGCATCGTGCCTTCCCTTCAGCTGCCACACCTCCTGTATCACTCAGCCCCCATCTTACACACACACACACACACACACACACACACACACACACACACACACACACACACAGCCATCTCCATCCACCAGCTCCTCTCTCTAGTGTCACCAGCAGCAACATCACTCATCTCAGGAGAGCAGGAGGAGAGCACTCCAAGGTCCACTACCCCGACATTTTCACCTTGATGTGGAGCGGCTTCGTCTGATTGGCCGCCCCGCCACCTCCCCTCCGAGGTCACACTGTTGTTGCTCTGATGTCACAAAGGCTTGTTTATACGAACCTCCTCTCTAGCTCAGTTACAACATAGTGTACCACAACAGCTCCTTGCGTAAGCGCTATCATTAGTCATTACGGCTGTGTTCTTCACATTTTATTTGGATCTGCATTAGCTTTCACAGAGTGAATACTGGTCTTTCTTCCTTTCTTACACAGTGAAAACAAGCAATAATAAAAAGTGAAATCCATCCATAAATATATTTAATGTGTGTCTCATGGAGCAGAAAACATCCATAGATAAATTAAGTGACAGATTTACTGTAAGCATTACATTGTAAAGGGTTGCTGGCGTTACCACAGTGCAAAAGTGGAGCTGAGCACCTTTCTACTAACAAGAAGCATGTGTGAAAATTATTCAATCTGAAAGCATTACTCCAAATTACAGATTAGAACCAACGTATAACACTGACATAAGTAAAGATGGACAGCGTCTCACCACTTCCTTCCACAGTACAGAAATGAACTCTGTACTTGTCAACTGAATTTGCGCAATAACGATAGGGCACTGGAGCCGCATTATCGAGTTTCTGCCCATACACCTCCCGTCCAATCATGTGCAGTTTATCTGTCAATGATGACGTTTCACCCCATTTTTATAGCAAACTAATCAGAAAAATTAGCAGTTTGGCATACACCAATGTGATAAGAACTACCTAAAACCACGGAAACCGTGTTTAAATTAATTTGGCTGAAGTTCTACCTCAAATAATTGAGGAGGCGGGGCTTAGGACTCTTACTGGAGCCAGTTTGGCTTCACTTTTGGCAGACTTCTGATTATAATCTTCATGGCCATATTTTAAACAGTCAAGAGGTTCTAAAGATGCCTTAGACTTTATTGCAGTGAAAGTTTTTATGCAGGTTTAATGCCACTTTCCACCTTGTTTGTGGACATGGCATCAGTGTTGAAAACTGTTATTCCAAGAAGTCGGGTATTTTCTTTAGACTCAGCAGTCAGCCATCATACCTGTTTATGTATGGAAGAAAACAATGGCATTTGTTCTGTGAAATTCAGCCATGTTTTCGAGTATTTCTCAGCAAACCAAATATCTGGGCTTAGTGGCTAAATAACAGCTTTTTGGTTTTAGGTATACAACATTTAGAAGAAAATAGAGGCTTTAGTAAGAAAATTCCCAGATACAATACAAGTAGTTGTAACATTGTTCTTTTCTAATTAGATATAGTCAGTTCTTAGTATGCATTGATTAAGGCATGACCCTCTGAGTGGGTGATATCGATGCCTTTAACCCCATGAAGCAGTTGTGTAAGAGATGTTTAGATTTCTCAGGGCAATATGACTCAGACTGAAAAGTGTGCACATGACATGCAAAGAAGATGCAGGCTCAGGCTGCAGTGAAAGTGCTGAATTTCACATTCTGCTGTGGAGGGGGGTTAAGCAAAGTTACTACATTCACTCGTCTGCTTCTGCCAAGCGCTGAAGTGGAAGGAAGCACTTTGTCCATCTGCCTCAGCTCAGGCTGAGGGAAGGGGAGCGTCTTTGGTTGAATCAGCTTTTCCTCTCTCGTTTTCTTTCACTGCCTCCCTCCCTCACAATGAATCTGTTAGTCCTGAGAGATACGAGTCGTCACTGCCCGTAGTAAACAGACAGTGATATATATCTGCATGCTCTCTTAAGAGAAAAGGGGGTCGGAATTTAAATGTTTGTTTGATGCAGTGTGAGACAAAGATCTTGGTTCTCCTTGTGTTCCTCTTCTCTGGGCTTTTTATAGCTCTTGCTTGTATATTTTTAGGTGTTGTCCAGCAAAATCAGACTTTACCCAAGAGAATGCTTTTGCTTGGGTGAAGATTCTGTGTGCATACGTGCATCTCCCTGTTTCTCACTTTGACATGCTGCCCAGGATGAAATATCATCTCCTATTGGCCTCGCCTGCCCACTCAGGTAACCATCAGGTGTGCCTGCAGATCTTCTGTGCTGCTGGTGATGTTTATAGAGCTGATCCAGCCTGACCAACAGAGGGTTGGCTGACTGACAGGCCGCTGACATCGCTGCTGGATTCGAGTATAGTGAGCTGGGGGACGTACTGCCTTTTCCTCATCAAGTATTTGCTATGTGACCGAGTCTGCCGTGAAAAAGCAGACAAATATGTGTGTAGGCGCAACCATTTTTGCCGGTAACTATGGAGTAACAGGAGGGCAGATGTATATGAAAAATGTAAAAAAAAATCAACCTTCTGGCTATTTTTACATAAAAATTGTAAAATATGCACTAAAGTGAGTCCCGTTTAGGCCTTTTAGCCGAGTCAACGTATTGTCGGTGTCAGTGAGTGAGAGCGCTCTGGCAAATTCTCTCACTCTTTATCAAACAAGTGTTCCAGAATAGAGACACAACCGAGGGAAAGGCAAAGCTCCTCGAACCCGCTACTGTACAGTCAACGTTTTCACCATTTAGTGCAGTTTCTAAACTTTTTACTCTTCATTTTCCTTTCTTTATCCACAACCAACAGGCCAAAGACTGACTGACACCACTAATTTTTTCATCTTCTTATCAACCATGTCAAGCGTATGAGCAAGACTTATAAGAGAAACTGTGAGATGTGACTGCGAAGAAAACTTAAAACAAAACAACTTGTTTATTGATTGACGAATGCAGACTAGCGCCTTTTCTGCTCCGAAGAGGTATTTCCAACCATGCAAGCGCAGAATGGTCTTAACAATATGTCCCGTGCATTTTTTTCACCCCGACGTACGTAACGTGAGGCGACCAAACAAGGGTTGTGGCTAGTTTCCGATGTTGGGCTGGTGTTTCCCTGCACTAACTGACATCCCCTTTAATAAGTTTGGGTCCAGTTCCCCCTGGTCTCCCTTTTATCTCCACTGAAGTCGTAATGTTAACAGGAAACAAAACTTGTTAAAGAGGGGAAGTGGTCTTTAAATGCTTTGTCATTTGCCCCTTTTTTCACAGAGATGGTGTAATATTGCCACAACAAAGACCCTCCTCTTTTAATTACACTAAACTACACAACAGCGTCACGGCGAGGCTGAGCTAGCCAGCATTCCTAAATCAAAAAAGGCGAAACATTAAACACTTAGTACTTCAGTAGCATTTGCCCCAAGACTGGCTAATATTATGTCCATATATTGTTAAAGTGTGATATGGTATTAGTATTGTCTGTCAACTATCAGACTAAACTTGCTAGATATTATATTCACATTACTTGTGATTTTTTTAAAAGCAATCTCAATTTTTAAGTACCAGTAATGTTGCCATTAATTATACTCAGTAATACCTAATAGAAAATCCAGGTATAGTCACAAATAGCAAAGAGTGCTGGCTAAATTCACAACTGACAAGCAGTACAAATCAGTGTGACCCTGGCTCTGGCCTCAGGCTAATGTTGCTAATGGAGCTGCAACAATGAACAAATTCGTCTATGGAAAGAAAATTATTCGAAAACTATTTTGATAATTGAACAGTATTTTCAGTCTCGTTTAAAGCCAAATTATTAAACATTTGTTGGTTTCGGGTTTTTAAGTGTCAGGATTTGCTGCTTTTCCTTTTAACTTCTGACAGCAAATGAAGAGTTTCGGCTACACTATTAGCTGGACTAAAGAAGCAATTTTAAGATGTCACTTTGGGCTCTGGGATGAGCATTTTTTGCTATTTTTTGACAATTTCCAGAGCAAACAATTAAATGATAAATCGTGAAAATAACAGGAAGATAACTCGCTGATTAAAATAATCGTTAGTTGCAGCTCTATTTGCTAACATGTTGGATGGACACAAACTAGCAGAACTGCCAGGCCAGACTTTGCTGAATGCCAGTCCACAAGATCAGACACATATGTTTGAAATCATAGGTAATAATAAGAAGAATGGATGCCTCCATTCCTTCCCACTGTACAAAAATGGAGCCAAAATATTCCCCCCTGAATCAGCTTTAATGACATTTTACCTCCTAAAACCAAGCACGTCAGACAGATGCTTTAAAAAAATGTGATGAGAGCTACCTTAAAATGGCAGCAAGAGGCAGCACTGACTGCCTTTCAACCCCAGTCTCACTAAAAATGCCCTGTCTCGACTTTGACATAACATCACTGTCTCAGTTTCAACCACAAAAACATGTTAATTCGTCATGATTTTATAATCTGGTGCGTTTTCAACTGTCACTGATGTAAATAAATGATGTTGTTCTGTTTGTAGTTTTTGGGGTGGTGTTGCCCGTTGTTTTCATTTTAGTCAAGGATTGTTCTCCTTACTAGAGTGGACACCTCGTCTCACAGGGACTTTTCTGTCTACTCGAGTGAAAGCAGCTTTGGAGTGTTTGTGGTCCAGCAACACACATCCACGGTGGAAATGTACAAACTGAAAACCGTCTTGGCTGGGGACAGCAAAGGCCTTGTTGAGAGTCACTGCTGCTCAAAATAATGACAATATCCACACTGCACTTACACGAAGAATAGGAGAGAGCAGAATTCAGAGGTTCAAGGGAGAAGGAGATGGTTGAGAAGATGGAATGAGAGAGGGGCAGAGTGACAAAACAAAGTGAGAGAAATGGAAAAAGAGACAAACACGGGTTCGGGGACTAAAAAAAACAAACTCATTAATTATGGAGGACCTGGAGGACACCTGTAGTTGAAGGTCAATGGTGTTCAGCAACAAAAAGGAAGTGTTGTGAAAGTCTCGAACGTGATCTGAGAGCTGTGATGGCCACTGTGAATAGCCAGGTGAAAAACAAGTTTCCAGCTTCAGTACTCAAATCAAAGTCAAGTACAAATTTCCAAACAGGTCCTCTGA
>KV751321.1:16452934-16485358 GCA_001698575.1 Mola mola
CACTGCATGGAAGGTTTTTATGTTAATTTTTGTTGCTTTAATAAGAAATAGCATTTTTGGTTAAAAATTAAAATATGTGTATCATTGCTTATAAATTAGGGTGAACTTGATAGATGTTCTTCATGGCCCCCGCTCTTCACTTCTCATTTCATTCAGAAATGGGATTTGAGGACCACTGTCCTATAGATACGTAGCACTGATGGTTAGGGTTAAGGTAAGTGTAACCCTAAACCACACCAAGGACGCAGTGGAGCACCTTAAAGCAGCTCTTGAGGAGTGCTCAGTATTGGTGAAGGTGTGTGATTTGTACATTTGAAATTGCACTCAATTTCCATCGTTAGCTATTTATTTAGACAAATGTTAAAGTAATTTATTCTAACGTTCTCCAACAGCCACATAGCTGCTATTTAGCAGTCAAATAGCATTTTAAAAAGTTCAAAGTTGATAAAGATTTCAGGTACTTCTGAAAAGACACACACAATACACAGTATAATATGTATGCTTTACTTTAAATGAAAGTGGTGGTATGGAGGGTTGGATGGTTAGTTGTTTAAAGCATATACAACGTTGTTTGCACAGTTGCGTGTTAAGAGTTTTATCAGTCTTTTTCTTTATTAGGTTGCTGGCTTTTTCTATGAAGTGTTGAGTGAGCTGTTGTTTAGCAAGTTAAGAGGCCTAAACGACTCTAAAGGACTGAAAGCTTCTCAATGAAGTGCTTGTTCTACTGTTTAACATGCACCCTTTTGGTGCCTCAAGCGATCTTTGCAATAGTGTGAAAAAGAGAATCCAGACAAACACTTCCACTTCACGTAGTTACTGGCCAGGTGTTCAGAGGGGTGCAAGTAAAGCGGGGTTCAAAACTCTCTCTCGAGCGCTCTTTAAATTTTTCTCAGAACCGTCGTCATGACTGTTTCTTTTGTACAATTCCTTGCTTCTGTCATCTGTATGTCATTGAGTTTGACACCCCCCTCTCGGACACTTAATGCAAACTAGGTTGTTTCAAACAGCAAAAACTGGGGGTTTTATGCCTCAGTGACATATTATGTATTTGAAGTTCCAGTCTGCCGCAACCCATGCTTTTGAACACTAATCTCTCTGATCAGAGGCCAAAAGTCAATGTCACTGTGACCTTTTTAAAAGGTGATGACTCAAGGATATACTGTATATGCTAATTAGGATAAACTCTCAAACAAATGTCTAACGTAGTAATGATGATGTTTGTTGATGCCATTCTATATCTAAAATGCCAAAGGTCAGGTTCACTGTCACATCATGATCTTCTGATAAGTTGCAGTTTTTTTCTTGCCTTCTCCCTTCTATCAGTGTTCTGATGCTTTCCTTGCCCTTTTGACACCACATTACTCATAAACAAAATCAACTATGGGTAGTTAGCACTAATTCCTGACGCCTCTGCATTTGACTTTTGTCCAGACTCTTTGCAGCGGCACAGAAGAACTGAAGTATAGCTGGAGGAGTTAAGGAGAGGGGTTGGGCAACTTGTTGCTGTGCAATCACAGCGCTATCACAGACACAGTGCAGTGTGTGTTGGTTTATCAGTGCTTTGAGAGTTTGTATTTACCAACGGAAACAAACAGAGGTCCTGGTTAAGGGTTAGGGACACTGTGATGCTGATTTTTTTCCACAAGCTTTGCTCAGTTTCACAATTTCCATTTGCTTCTCCTATACAAAAGGGAGAAAGAAAGAAAGAAGGAAGGAAGGCAGGGAGGAGAGGAGGGTTTTTGGTTTTAGTGTCACAGGGGGGTTGTGGGATTTCAAGCAGCAGAAGAATAGGCAATGCAGTTGACATTGTTAAATTTCAAGTGTTTTTCAAACAGTCCATTTACTGTGTAACCTTAAACCCTTGGGTAACACTGGGGCCTCACTCCCTCGGGCAAGGTGTTACAGACCATTTTATACTGCAGCCTACTCAGGTTAGAGTGCTTGTTCTTATGCTGGGCTCTTTTACAGATTGTTAAACTCTTGTGCTTGTGAGATTGCAAGTCCTTGTTTTTTTCTCGGGTTTAAAAGGTTTAAAAAAAACCCAAAACATATCTTAAAAATATCACTGTATTGACCCATGGCACTTTGCAACAATGTTAAACTAATGCTCAGAGGGAACGTGAAGGCTGACAAACGTGAGCACATTTATTGGCCATCAGTTGCTGTCATAGTCTTCCACCATCAACCCACCACAAATGTGACACGACCACAAACCAATCCACTGATCCTCGGCCTCGCCTGAGTGCTCGTCTTAAAGTGCCCACATGAGAGGTTGGAGTGATGAGAGAAAGATGGATATGATCTGTTTACCTTTAGACAGTGAAGGTGCGATGAATGTCAGTGATGGACGATCCTCTCCTTGTCAATTGACTGTCAGTAGCTGGATTTTTATCCACTAAAACAGCACCTTTTGGACAAGTTTTTACCCTCATTGGATATGAAAGATTTGAGATTTTGGACAAGTTATATAAACTGTGAAATGTCTGTCCACCTGTAAGAAATACAAGAATGCCAAACGCAGTCCATTGACCGGCCTGTGGTTCATTTATTGTCTCTGAGGCATCTTGGTTTGGGCCCATCCTTGGTACAAGGTGGTAAAATCACAAAGTGAACAAAATAATCGAATGATGTCTTTGATTTAATCTGTTTAAAGCTGTGGTTTGTAACTTCTGGGAATCCAGCATTAGAACCTGAAAGTAGCATGTCCTCGACCCCTCTGCTTCATGTTTGTGCTCCGTAGCCCCGGCCTACCCTTTAAACAATCACAGAGCCCTAGAGAAGGGTTCATGGACAGTTGTCTTGACATGTCAGTCTTCTGTGGTTTTGGCTCTTTGACGTGTGCACAGTTGTTGATAATGCTGGAAGAGAAACTTTTCTGGCTGGGATGTCCGCCGAGATGCGTTGGTTGACCAAAGCGATGAATTCAACCACCTTCACTGTAGTCTTTTTGGCCTTTTTGCTCTCTTGAGGAGACTTATCCTTCTTTTGAATTGAGTTTGTCTTATTGCCTTTCATTGACAGTTGTCATGGGAGCAGCCAACAGTCCCTGCCCTGCAATCATTATATTCAAGCTGCAGGGGTCAGCAATGAGGACCGCCTGCTTGCAAGGGGCTAATTGAAAGGCAATCAAGAGACAATAAGTTTAATTTCCCCATCAGGTGTTAAAATGGTAAAAAACAGCTAAACACATGGTTTTTCTGGGGTTGATTGTGATTAATTGTCCAATATCCTGCCTTAAACTGTTGTTTATTGCCATACAGTGTTAATTTCATGTTGACTTGAGCTGGATGCTCTTGGCCAGGAGGCTGGGCTCCTAATTGGGCATGGGTGCGGCAGCTTGATCTCCAAACAAAATTTTCATTGACGTTAACGGGCTCGACACTGTGGTGGGAATCCTGGAATTGCCATCATGCAGCTGTCGTCACAGCATTAAGGCCCACGGAGAAGCTGAGAGAAACACTTGGAAAAATGAATGGAAAGTTTGCTATAGTTTCTATATTTGTTCATTTTTTTTTTATTGTCAGTAAATCTGTTGAAAATAAAGATAAACACCATTAAAATGCAAAATTGGTCTCACTCCATTTTCTTAGCCCCAAACCCATTCAGTGGTGAAGACTTCAGTCTTTTAAATGGGTCATCAGTAGAGTGGTGTAGATAGAAAGAAATAAAACCTCAACACAGACATATATATATATAAAAGAGCGTATTTGTTGCAGGCTATTCCATTCTGTAGATTCATGTTTTTGCAGCACGTGTTTGTGCAGTGGAAAAAATAACATCAGTCTGTGATCATCAGTGAGTTTTCACAGTTTAATATCTAACAGTGGCATTAAGATACACTTTGGATGAATTGATTGCTGTGTTTAGTCAGTGTTTTAACAGGATTATGAACAGTCTGTGTGTGCGTGTAGGTGTGGGGGGGATCACCACACCTGTCCTTGGAGTCGAGCTCATAGAAACAGACATATTTTATCTGCTGGCTGGTGAGCTGGATGCTGAACGCAGTGCCTGTGGAGAGACGGAGAGAGAGACGGAGGCAGTTACAGGTGGAGGCTGACCGTTCATCTCGTCACGTCCCCGTCAGGCCGCGCGCGCTCCCGTGTGCGCGTTATCATCGCAGTCAGGTGGATGGAGGAGGAGGATGACGGGTTAATGCGGGGAGAATAGAACAAGAGGGAGCTTCTTCGGTGGCCAGGGCTGTTAATTAACCAAACACGCACACCCGCGCACAGACAGTGATGAAGAGGCTGCAGAAACACACGCTCACACACACGCGTGCGCGGGCCGGTTTCTTTGCGACAGGTTTGGAGCCAGACGAGCCGACTGTGCTCCCCTCCCCTCTCTGATGCCATGATCTAACTCCCCCTTCACGCACACGCACACGCACGCGGCTGTGCGCGGGGCGGGGCGTGTCTCTGCAGCGGGTGTTGGTGCGCATCTTGTTGTGGTCGCATGGCGCGGGCCCGGACACGGACTGGACTGTTGGCGTCCACAGTTCTTCCTGTTGATGGGGCTGTGTCGACCCACGCGCCGCCTCGGCGGCATCTGGTTTGCAAAACAGCGGAAAAAAAGTTCAGAATGTGAAAACAATAAAGCCTCTTTATTTTGCCTTTACCCCATCTCACGATCCCCTAAGATCAACAACTGTTTGTTCTTGTCCTCTGTGATCGATGACAAATAAACATGCAGGGGGGGTGTAGAACAGAGGAGAGGCTGCCTGGGAACTGCTGGAATAATTTGAAAAAAACAAGTGGAAAGTGGAGAGTTGAGTCAGATTCTCCGAGTGGGTCAAAGTTCGGCCCGCAGCCGGAGACGCGCTCTGATTGGCTGCGGAAAGGTGAAATGAAAACCACGGTAAACTTTTGACCCCGCAGGATCCAGGGAGAGGAACGCCCATCACCGCACCGAGAGCGAGCAGCTCGCACACTGACCCACTCCTCCTCCCTCCTCTTCCTCTCATAATCCCCGTTTGGTTCGCTCCTGCTCCGTTTCAGTCCGCACCATCTCTTGGTTTCCGACCACAACAGTCTCTGTCCTCCCTGATGGATGTGTGCCTGGCTGGCTGCATGCAGCCTGATGAGACGGAGGCGGGGAGCAGGAAGGAGCAGGAAGGAGCAGGAAGGAGCAGGGGGGAGGGTGCAGAGAGGGCGGAGATAGCCGGGGACGGGGGGATGGGTGCAGAGACATGCAGCCTCCCCGATGCTCGCTGCACAAACCGAGGGGAGGAAAACATAGAGAGGAGTGAATGCACGAATACTCGTGTAATTGTGGGCCTGACGACGATGTTCTGGGTGGGGAGAGCCCATATTTTACTGCTAATGGTCTCTCTCATTACACATCAAACCACTGTGTGTGCGCAGACTGGGCTGATTTTTATTTGATTTCATGAACTGACTAAAGAGCAGCCACTTTGATGCTGCATGCGTACGCACACCTCGCAGCTGCATTCGACCATGAGCAGAACCACAGAGTGTGGTGGTTGTCTCCCTTTAGCACCTGACGGTACAGGTAATTAATCGAGTTCAGACACCGAGGTTGCAGAAATGCATGGGTTTGATGAGCTGCACCAGTGAATGATTAGTGTGAAACACTTCAGGTAAGAGTTTCAGGAGTCACATTGCCTTCTTTTACTCATAAGTCGTTCAGAACGTTAGATGTTGAACTGTGCACACTTGATAATTGGAGCAGGAGGTCTAAAGATATTGGCGCATCCCTATGATCAAGCACACTGAAGTGGTTTCCTTCACCACATTCTGCTAAGCACGTGCAGCTATAAACCTAGTCCCAGCGCAGTGTCATCGGCGAGATGGCGCACACCAAGGGCTGGCAATTTTTTCCATTTTAATGCAATTGATGTATTGCTTTGTGGTTTGGATGAAGCTCTTCGATGTGAGCGCAGCATCCAGCGGGGGGAAAGGTGTGGAGGAGAGGAGAGCTGGAGTTGATCGTCTATAGGATGAGAGGAGGCAGTGGGAGATTTGTTTTTTTATTCGTCTTTTCCTTGCTTGCCTGTTGAAAAAACCCACACACACAGTCAAGAGAGACGGCTATGGATGTTATTGAGTTAACCAGACAGAGCCGGAGAGAGAGATGGAGGGAGGGAGGGAGGGAGGGAGGAAGAACAGTGGGAGTAGAGACACTGGCTCGATAGACAAGTGGATGCTCTGCTTGCTCCTGCAGCACAGTGGGCACCGTATGGTCTGATTATGTATAGAGCACATGTTTAGTTTGTCCTGCCTCCTCAGAACTTGTCTTTTCTCTCTCTCTCTCTCCTCCTACGTTTTGCCACCCAAATGTGTCACTCAGGAGACAGCCCATTAGATTAGAAAAAAAAACACACTCACCATGCATCTAATTAGGTAACGACCCCCACAAAGCCCCCCACTGACATGCATCTGCACCATCTTCAAGATAAGAACATTTGGGTTTGCACACACACAGACGCACCAACAACAAACACACAGTTAGATTAGGGCCCCATCCCCCTCTAATGGGAGAGAAGATTGATACAGAGGGAAAAACAACGATTTCTCAACATGTCGCTCTGCCCCTGCGTGGCACCTTCCACTTTTAATATTTAAAGAAGGCATGCTATGGCTGCCTTTTCCCGCTATGATATCGCGGATCGTGGATTTCCTCTGATGCCAGTGCACATTCTGCTGAGCGCACGAGCCCAACCGGTGTAACCTGTACGGCTGATGTGTGCTGACAAGTGAATGCATGATGGAGGACTGTTGTGTTTGCCCTCTCCTGCATTGTGCCGCCGGCGACTCAGTGGCCGAGCGCGTGTTTGTTTGTAGGTGGTTGTGCATGTTGCCATGCAGTTTCCCCGCCTCTCTGGCATGTGCCTTTGTCTGTGGGAGTGATGGATGTCAGGCAGGCAACTAATGTGATTTAGATGCTTCACCAGGAGTGTATGTGTGTGCATGTACGTACATGCGTGTCTCCTCCACGTGTCCGCAGCTGAATCTGCAGTGCATGTTTGTGCATCTACCTCCCTCATCTCCTCTTTTCTTCTTCCTCTCCCCCATCATTTTTTCCCTGCGCTGTGCAGTTTTTGGACTCCGAGCAAATAAATAGCGGGAGGAGGGGGGAGGAAGGGAGGTGTTTATGTGGCGGATCTGCTCCCTCGCTGTCACTGTGGAGAGCGAAAGCGTGAGGAAAAATAAAATTGGAGGAGAAGATGGTGTTCTCTCTCGTGCGAAGACCACACTGATGCATTATTGTGAACCAATTATGTCTTGTTCCCACTAAAGGAAGTCTTCACACCTTATTCACTCTCCCTCACACACACTCTTCATCGCACATCGGTAAAAGAAGTGCTCTGTCTTCTGGCAGCTCGAGATTTATCTGCATCTGCTTTGCACCGACATATTGTCGTCGCCCCCCCCCCCCCTTTTAAATGTATCTCAGCTTGTCCACATTTCATTTATTGACCTTTTATATCAACTGCTCAGTCTGACGCCACTGGAACGCACAAACCCTGTCTTTGATACAGGAAACGGAATATTTTGATTCATACCTGACATTTAGCACAGGTTAATTCCCTCCTGTCATCACTTGTTTCATCACACACAGTGGTGGACGAAGTATTTAGACGCATGACCTTATTACCTTAAAGTCACGTTTCCATCAGGCACTATGGATCAGTTCAGTATGACACACTTTGGAACGATAAGCCCATTACAGGCGTGTGTTTCCAGTGGGCGGGGTAGCCTGACCGCGCCTGGTACGTATGTGACCTCATAGAAATGTGACACGGCATATCCCTCTAGTAAATGAGTCAATGAAGAAACCATAAAAATTAACAAAGGAAACAATTGAGGACATCCAGCATTTGGAAATGTGTACCAAATTGAACTGTACTGCTTGGTGGAAGCAGGCCTTAAGTTTCAGTCTAGGTATATAATAATAAGGAACAGCATTTTCAGCTAAAACAACTTAAAATAAGAAAAAATAACTGCAGAAAATTGCCCATGTGTGTATATAGGTCATTCATGTTGTTGTTATATAAATACAGATAAGTACAAAGCACTATATTTGCTTCTACTTTAAAATATACTTTTGAAATGAACTTTATTGTACATTTCTCTTCCAAATAATTACGGAAGAAAATATTTTTTTCTGACAATGTCATCTTAAAAGTTTTTACAGTGGAGATTCAAAATGTTGCTTCAGTCTAGAATTTTTTTGTTGTATAATGTAAGAAAATACATCAACGTACAGGAAACAGTAGTCATCTTTAACTTTTTCTGATATTGTGAAAAGCAGGGTTGACATTTGAGGGAGTGATAAGTCAGGGAGGAGACTGGGTCGAACCTGAGCTCAGGACTCCAAAGGTTCTAAAATGACATGTTCTGCAAAACAAGGATCAGGAGGATGAAATATGTCCAGCTCAGTTTGTTTGTTGTTTGTTTAGCCGTCGGCTGTCTGTCTCACAGAATGTGAAAAGCGGAACTCAAGAGACTCAACCTTTGCCCACTCAGTCATACAGGAAGTATTTAATTGCAGAGATGTCGATGTCTTCACCAGCAGCAGGAACAGCAGCGAGCGACCTCAGTAGCAATGCAGTGAAAAAACTACCACTAACACAGAGGCAAAGTCCTTCCTCCTTTACAACTGGCTCTGGAACGTTTTTTTTTTTTTTTAATCTATTTGAATTGCGCCATAAATTACAGTTATCCGTTTAAACAGTAATTGTGCAAATCAAGAATTAAAGAGGAAAAAGTGTGTTTGTTGATCAGTGGATCACTGGCCATAAAGCGGCGAGGTGAACAGGCGGCGGTGCTCTCTCATCGTACCTGCAGGCCCTTCACTGATGTCACTGATGCTCTCTCGTTATGCCCCATTCGCCGCAGGGCTCTCCTGTGGCACGCCGTGCACAGGTCATGGCCATTTAGTGATATTTCCAGTCAGGGTGCTCTCTGTTGTTCCTGTGTAAAAATGAACATTGTAAGAAATACAGTAGTCGCCTCCTCTGGCACGACAGGCACGCTGTGATGTGCATGCTTGTGCCTTTGACTCCTCATTAATAAAATCATCAAACAAGCTCCTTGGTTTGTCTAAATCACAAACTTCCTCCCAATGTGAAATCTCATCTTTTGCGATCCAGCCTATTACTGTGCATTGCCCTTCGAATTCACGGTACATTTGTCTCCATCTGCGGGATTGCAGTCATGGGTGGCGATCAGTTTCATGGGCCAGATGTTGAATGCTGAAATCAACACCATTTTAATGTTTATGTCTTTGTTTTCAAGATGTGTGAAGACCGACTCGGGGGGTCAGACAGTGAAGTGAAGTAATAATAAGCGAATTATGAGCAGGGTGGAGTGAGGAGTAACAGGAAACCTTCTTGTGTTACTTCCCTTTTTATGTACTTTGCATTTGCGTGTTAAATCGCACAGTCACATTTACAGTAATTGACCCATTTTGCAGTGACCTGTTTGTTACCATGGCAGCAGTCCCAGAGTTAGAGATAGTGATGATGGTTGGTTATTGATTGACCTGTCACACTAATTAGGCGAGAACAGCCCAGAAAGCTGCCATCCCGCTCGGCCTCATAGTGCCTGTGTTTAATCACAGAGCTCTCATTTCCCTTTACTTTCATTCATTTCACATTCAGTAACTGAAAGCAGGTGACAACTGTTTTACCGCAATCTCGCTGCCTTTCTTTTTCAGCCCTGTGAGGCCTGTAACTAGGTAATTTACTCTTTGTGATGACAAGAATGTTTTAAGTATTTACCAAAGCACCAGTCATTCTTCGCTGTCGGATGTGACAGCCTTCCTTTCGGTTCATTGTTAATTAACTCACAGAAATGGTCCTTTATGTTATGATAATGCACAGCTTCTGCATAATTGATGGCTTCCAATGAGGCACTTTGGCTATGCCACTTCTCTGTGAATATGCCCGCGTGTTAGACAGTAACTCAAGGTGTGTGTTGTGGAGAAACGAAGAAGGTATAAACCTCGGCGAGAATCAGCCCATGTGTGCGGTTTTTCTTCCTGGTGCAGGTGAAGGAGGAAGAGAGAGGATGTGAGATTTACTGCCTTTATCTTATCAGGGCTGTTCATCGGCTGCGCAACATTACTGTCACAATGTGTCCATTCCTTCGTGTTGGAGTCTCTCTCCTCTCTGCACACATGTTCAGCACGTGGCGTTCGTGGGTTCCAACTACGTGACCAGAACTGTTGTTGACAACATACATCTTTGTGCTTGTCAGAATGGCACTGACATGCAGGCTTAAAGTCCGGTTAGGCTTTGTGACGATCTCTCTCGTCCCTCACTGAAAAGCTCCTGCGTTGATTCGCTAACATGGGTAAGGTGTAGCTACGTACCCTTCGCCATTCAAACTACAGCCTGAATTAAATGCCATTTTTAGGGGCCGATACTTCTACCAATATCAGAAAGTTAAAAAGTTCAGGTATCAATATATCAGCCGATATGTGCTAATTTTGTTATCCCTCAAATGAAGTTATCAAACATTCGGAAAGAAGATATGCAACAGAGGCGGAATATTTTACATTTACATTTTACATGAGCCATTATTTTCTCAAATGACAGCAGTGGACTGAAACTGTAACCTTCACTGGAAACTGAAAGTTCTAATCACCCCAAGCATCTTTTCTGCACCGTGTTCTTTAAAACGCTTTTTTTTATGTCTGCCGATATTGATAACGTATATACCAATACTGATACATCTGCGGTAAGCAAACATCGGCCAATCAGCCAACTGACATATCGGTCGGGCTCCTGTTTAAACCAGTAACTTTATTTAACCAACATGATTCAATCAGTTGTAAATACATGAAGGAATTCAACCACATGTAAAATTACCAAGATGTCGCCTGTCGGCTTTGTCGTCTCACCGTTTTGCATCACAGCCGTCACCATCTTTGCACTTTTTGTGGAGCCAGAAGTGAGAGAGTGGAACAGGGAGAATATGCATCCAGACTGGACGTCACTGAGAACCTGAGGACAATCGCAAGGTAGCCGCTCCTAGAAGCATACCCTTGTTTATCACCTATTTTACTGTAAATGGAACGATCCTTTGAAATTTTAAGACAGTGCTGTGTTGAAGAAGACTTAGTGATGGAGACTTGAAGTTCATTAGGAAAGTGTGAATCAAGTGACATGCAGGGTCTTTCCTAGAAATGCACTTCTTTTTGAAACCTTTGGAGTCGCCCCCAAAGGTCAGGGGTCGTCACTATCAGTGACTGTCTTTTTCTACAGTGTAATTACAGAGTGATACAATCATATAAGTGCATGTTAGTGCTCGCAGCACAGTCATGTTGGGGTCAGCCTCAAACGTCTGTAAATCTGCCTGTACTATGCAGCTCACATTACATACAGCCTTCCATTGCTGTATGATGACAAACCTAATTTACTGTACACGCAAACGATTATGCACTTTCGCTCTGAGCAACAGTGTTAACCACAGGCTGAACCTTTATTGCTAAGATTTAAAACGGAAGGTTTAGGTAACTACGGCATAAATTGCGCTATGGACTTTTTAAATCCTATATTTTCATGTCTTGTGTTTAATTTTAATTTCTAACAAAATATTTGAACTTTTTTTCTCTTATTCCTACCTTCAGTCAAAGCTCTTCTGGTTTAGCTGATGGCACATACATGCACAGTTGCAGCCCGGCTCTGTACATTGTATATATTTGCCCCTATATTAGACCAAATAACAGGGCTCAGTGAGCTTTATAGGCTCACAAAGATGGCCAAAGATGACCCCAGTCGCTCAAGGTTTGTCTTTTCAGTTTTAGACGACATCAGTTCATCAGGAGACAGAGGAAGAGAAACTGAAATAAGCAATACTGTGAACCCGCCGTGCATGTGTGTCGTGATCCCCTCATTTTCTGATCTTCAATCCCGGTCTTACAGTATTTGATACTCTGTGAATTCTTGGATGAGAAAATTGCAAGTTTTATTACTTCGAGTGTCAGCCTGTACTCAAAACAGATGTTGCGCCGTAAAGTCATTTTAACGTGGCCCTGAGCTATTATTACAAACACCTGATGCGATCGTTTTTTTCCTCTTATTTCTCTTTATGGTTGCTTTTTTTATTTACAGTGTTGCATCTCAGAGTTTTGATAGTGTGTGCTGCACATTGGCTGCTGTGGATTTCACACTGTAGCATGGTGAGGCATGCTGTGAATTTGGTTTCCTACCTCCTAGGAAAGGATGACTCATACAAACCCTCGTTTCCTTTTTTTTCTTGAATATGTAAATGCCCATTTGATGGCAGCCAACAGCAGACACACCCTGGTTGAGTTTTAGTTCTAGACCTGCCGTGCCTATTTGTGCCCTCGGACAGATGCTTTCCCTCTGCTTTTCTTCATCCTCTGCCTACTCTTATCTTTCTGTGAAGTTTACAGCAACAGGCTCTGATAGTGGTAATTGGCCTAAAGATGGAAAGTTCACTCTCACTTGGTTACTCTACAAAGAAACCATTGTTTTTAATAGTTTTTTAGGGAGTGTAGTGGAGAATAATAAAGGGGTTGTGATGATGAAGACACTAGAGAAACAAGCCCTTTTTCACAAGCTGAGAAGCAGAAGTCTGTCTTGTGTGAGTTCATTGTAGATGGATCTTGGGTAGCTGAGAATGGCTCCCCTCTTTGGTACCCCCTCATCTGTGGAGGCGAGCTTTGGATGAGGTTTTATTAGCCTCCGTGGTCTGATTTGTTTAAGGGAAGGCAAGGTGCCAAAATGTGGCTTGGCTCTTGCTTTCCTCCAGTGTGAGTTCTGGATTTGTTGGATGGGACTGGATGAAGTAAAAACTAAAGCAGAGTTAGCCAGAGTGCACACAAACATATTCACACGCAATTAAGGAGGGGGCATCTCAGTTCAAATTCAGTAGTTGCAAACTAGTTGTACTTTTAGTATTTATCTTTGAATTAAATAGTGCAGTTTTTTGTTACACTCCTGTGGGTATCTACCGATTAGCCACAACATTAAAAACTCTGACAGTTGAAGAGAATAGTATTGATCGTGCCATTACAGTGGAACATTTTAGTGGAAAATGTTGGGTCCTAGCATTCATGTTATGTTATTCGATTAAACCCACCCAAGCCTTTTTTTTCCGACAAATTGAACCTCCTTCATAGCAACGTTACTCCCCCCAGCAGGACAGTGTGCCCCTGCCACGCTACAAAAATTACCCAGGAACGTTGATGAAGAGCTCAAGGGTTTGACCAGGCCTCCAAATTCCCAAGATCCCGATTCGATCGGTTATGCTGGAGTGTCTCAACCAAAACCACCAAGCCAGATCCACAATGGGGCCTCCATGGATCGCACTTTATCAAGCACATCTAATAAAGGATCAATCGGATTTGGGTCTGGGGAACGTCAACGCTTTAAGCTCTTTGTTCCTGAGCACTTTTTGTGACGTGGCAGCACGAATTGTCCTGCCGAGGGGACAGATGTCATCAAGGCTCACTGGCGCAATGGGGACTATGCTTGGTCTGCCAGGGTGTTTGGGGTGGTTGGTTTTAGTCGAGGTGTCCAAATAAATCCACTGTAATGACATGATCAATGTTCTTCACTTCAGCTGTCAGTGGTTGGGACAGATAAGTGTTTGCACCAATATGATAAATATGGAATGTGTTGGTCTGTCACTGCCATTAAAACAAACAGCACAGATGGCAGACTCGACTGGCTGTATCTAATTACTGAGTTCACTCCATAAGTAACTTGAAATGTTTGCTATTTGATGCGATGGTTGATGCGATCTTTCCATGTCTTTATAAGGAAACAACCACTCTGTGACCTCATGTGGAATGTGCATCTTTGTAGTTGATTTAATAATTGAAGTTGTTCAATTTAATAGTTTATTTCAGGATTTCCAATATGTGGATCAAATGACTCATGAAAAATAACTCACTCGCAGTCTTTTGATCAACATTTCATATCTCCTGCTGCTCATTTAATTTTCCGATTGCAGCTACAGGTCATGAACATTAATTAGACCGCCAATAAAAATTGCAGAGTTTGTGACTTCTCAGTCAACAGAAAGTGATTATAGGTATAACGTGAACCAAAGATTTGGATATTTCTAACTTTATTTAATTGAAAACGTTGCAAGATAAACATAATCAGATGGAACGAGGGATTCAGAAAGAATTAGTTTTAATAAGAGGCTTTGATAGTGGATTCAGATTCAATAAATTTTTATTGAACCTCAATCCAAGGCATTCAAGCCTAATGGTGCTTGTGTTTGGTTCAAGTTGTATCTTTAAAGCAGAAACAGAGAGCCCTCCAATCTCATACAAACAGGCACCAGCTTCAGCCAGGGATGCAGGAGGACAAGCTTAGACCCCCTCCCATAAAATCCCGTTTTTGACCTTGTTCACATGTCCATATGGTATTTTTATGTAGTATCGGCACAAATTTTGACTGACTAATCACTCAACATCGTGGCTGAAACAAACCTGAAAGTTGCCCCCCCCCCCCACACACACACTTTTCTGCACAGTAGCTCCTCCACACCCCTTAAATAGTTTTATAGCCCTTGAGAATGGTTCAGGACAATCCTTTTAGCATATCAATCATGCTAGTTTTTGGCTCTCCGGCATGTATGCAGTTGTTGATAATGCTGGATGCATCAGTCACAGCCAAATACATACCTGTAGGTATTTGGCTGTGGACTGATGCAAGGACTGATTTCCTTGCGGCCCCTTCATGATTCCCATTTGCCTGCAGAATTCAGAAGTATTTGTAGGTGTCCTGAACATCGGCTACGTTACCTTCTGGCAGTTCAACCCCTTCAGTTGTGATCATCTTGCCTCTCTTTGATATCATCCGGCTACACTTGTCCAGCCCGAATGACATTCTGACATTCTTAGATCCTGGTGATGTGGATCGGTGAGTCCTTCACACACAGCTTGATGTCATCCATGTAGAGGACGTGGCTGACGGTTGTTCCATTTCTGATCCGGTATCCGAGGCCACTCTTTGTGATGATCTGGCTGAGGGGGTTCAGCCCAATGCAGAACAACAGGGGGGTAGGGCTTCTCCTGGGTATATGCCGCACTTGATGCTAACCTTGAAAGTGGCCTTGAATTGGCCTCTAGAGTTGTCTTCCACAGCCCCACCGAGTTCTTGGTGAAGGCTCTTAGTGTCCTGTTGATCTTTTACAGTTCCAAGCACTCCAGTATCCATGTGTGCCGCATATATATATAAAACTAAGCAGATTTTAACCATGTTTTCATTCCTAAACCTTACCAAGTAGTTTTGATACCTAAACATCTAAGTCCAACAAAGGTCACATGACAAAATGTTACCATGACTGTGTTGTTTCCTGCATGTCATAAACTTAGTGTTAAGCGACATGCGAAAAGTTGAAAAGGCCCGAGATGACACACACGATGTGGTTTTACAAGTGCTGCGTTACATGTTGATTACCATGATGCTTGATATCTAGTGTTTACCTTGTGAGGGCATGACAGTTTCTGAGGATTTTTTTTTTTTTTTTTTTTTTTTTTTCAATCTTAACTCATTCTGTTCTTAAGATAAAATTTATACATTTTGTGTCCATTGGGTACAGCAATTTAGAACTGCGAAGACCTCAGTCGGGAAGCTGCTTTACAAACGACAAACAGACACAACTATAGTTGTAGCGAGTTGCTGATAATGAGTGCGATTTAGTTTAGACCGTACTGCTGGACTTTGCTACCAGTAAGTAAATGTTTTCCTCACACAGCAGTGTTCATGCACACACATTGTTCCACATGCAGCTCTTGTTTTTTTTGCGTTTTTTTTTCCTGGTTCAACTGAACGTGAGAGATGTGAATGTATGTGGTTTTACCATCTTTATCTTATCAGGGCTCTTTCTTGGCCGTGTGCAACTACATGAGCTGGGAGCTGAGAGTGACCCTCTCTCCCTGACACTGTTTGTACTCGGCACGTGGCTGCATTCAGATTAAGACATTTAACAACATAGTATGATAGTTCAGTACAGGTGTGGTGACCACACAGCCCTGCTGTGTGCTTCAGATTGAGGAGTGCTGCAGGCAGAGAAGGACCAGCCAGTGTTGATGAGTCAGTGGATGGATGAGCCCAGAGGTATAGTTTTTTTTGGTTTTTTTTTTAAATTTGAATTCTTCTTTATTCAAAGTTTAATTGTAAAAATAGTAACTCTCAAGCCGTAGTTTTGTATTTTTGACAGCGACACATCATCTTGTATAGAAAATTACCAGCTTTGTCTGATCTAAAAGTTGGACAACAAGGATGAGGCCCAGCACACATTTATTCATCAGATGTGAGTTTCGCAATAGCAGTTAACCTGGAAAGAGCAAGCTCTCAAAAGTCACAGTAACCTGACCGCTGAATTTAATCGGCCTCTCTGACTGTGTCGTACGGCTCTAACATGCAAAATTGTCACTGACGTAAGAGCTCCGTTTCCATACGGCCACTCTCTACCGTTTCTCATGCAGCGAGTAGTTCCAGTTTGTGAAGTTAATTCATTCTGTATGAGCATCCAAAGTGAAATGTCAACCCTGGATGCATCTTCGTGGGACCTTTTAACTGTTGTTTTTAACGAGAAAAAGATGCTGTTGTGTAAAATTTGGCAGTTTCTGGTTCAAATGCAGCAACCACGCCATAGACTAAACCTCTGCATTGTTAATTCTGTCTTAATATTCAAAGCTTTACGCGGATATGAGCAACACCACAGGATTTAAACTAATTTACTCCTTCTGGTTTTCATTGTTGTGACAGAGTGAGCAGTAATGATTGCACTGTAGGCTTTTTCTGTGTGTCCCAGCTTGTACACAGTTCAAGAGAACTACTTTTTTTCCCCCCTCAACTTTTGCAAGAAAAGAAAACAAAACAAAAAAAGGATTCCGTTACTCTCAGTCAGAGCACAGCTATAAATTCTTCCCGCTTAAGCAGTTGTTCTGTGGCTCTATTTTTCTCCCCTTTCAATTAATAGGGAAGACATTGGTCGACGGAAGGTCTTCGTTGGTGTGTGAGAGTCCATACATCACCTAAACTAGAGCACGCCCCCCTCCTCCACCTCCTCCACCTCCTGCCAGCTTCAAATACAGACACACACACACACACACACACACACACACACACCGACAGCCCCCATCTGCTCCCAATCATGGGTGCAGCCAGCGGTCAGGTCGCTAACGGTGAACACATATAAATACGCACATAAGCATACACAACATAGGCATGTTAGACATGAGGTCGGCCGCACTGAGTTATTTGGTTTTAAACGTGTGCTCTGACACGTCCACCCAATGAAAACGAAACTAAACTCGCATCCTGGATCTCTGTTACACACACACTGAGGCACATTGACAGATGAACATGAGACATCCTGGCGGCGTGCTTCACTGATAACAGGGTGTCATGGAAACGCCCAGTGTGAGTATCCTAGAGGGATACACTCTTATGATTGTTCTGACGGAACACTTGAGCTACTACAACAACTCGGCCAAACACACACACACACACACACACACACACACACACACACACACACACACGGTTCCTTATCTGGATCTAAATGGACACAAATTAGCCTATTATGTGCTTTTGGGATTAGAGCGGCGATTTAGCCTAATAGTCTGTTTTTTGTACTCTTGCTCAGTGTCCACAAAGCACGAGCGATGTTTGCCAGCGAAGACTTGATGATTCAGTCCGGCTGTCTGTCTTTCTTGTTGGCTCTGGGCTGCACATTTAGTGGAAAAAGACTTCCTTCATTCCCTTTTTTTTTTTATTTTTTTTTTATACCTGCTACAGAGTGACAGGCTGGTTGCATAGTGTCGTCGCTGTCAGGTTTCTACCGTTTGGCTTCCTGTAAAACCCGTGTCTCAACATCCCTTTTCCTGTGTGTGTCTCGGTGTGCACATGCGTGGTCGGCCTGGCTGTGGAAAGCAGCCAGTGTATGTTGATGCAAATATGCCGGAGCCATGATGTGTTTGCCCTGTGCATGTGCAGCAGTAATGAAGACAAAAGCTCATAGGGAGGCACTGCTCCCTCACAGTTCCTTGTGCTCATTAAGCAGTTAATGCAGCTTCCTGTGCATGTGTCTCCAGGCCGCTGGTTAATAATGACTCTCGTTGTTCATTAATTTCACCGTAATGAACGTGAACTGTTGTGGATGATAAACTTTTGTGTGTGTGTGTGTTTTCTCTATTTTTCCTCTAGACTCCATTGATCATCCCACATAGGACCACACCCCCTGAGTGTGGGGAGGGGGGAATCTGATCGTCCATCATCTTGGCACCGTCACAAGGTGGGCTAACATCCCATATGGTTGGCATGGTAACGGCCTGCTGGGCTTAGGTTGAGCGGTTTGCCAGAGACAGTTTCTTGTTGTTGCCACGTTCTTGCAACATCCTCCTGACCTGAACACTGAAACGCAGAGAACAGAGTGTGTGTTTTTCTTCATTTATTTATTTATTTTTTAAACTCAAGTTTTTTTATGGAGGTGTTTTGTGTTTACGGTTTGGGTTTTGGACGGCGTGCAGGGAAGAGTGGCGGTGCTGCAGGGAAACAAAGAAGGTCGGGCAGATGAGAAAATGAGGAGTGGCATGGAAACAGGAGGAGAAATCAAATTATTCTTTGTGCTCTACTTGCCACTGAAGCTGCGAGAGAGCATTAATCTTTTACCCCCGTCCGCAGGTGACAACAGCACGGGCGCGCCCACATAATTGTTCCCACACTTGGCCAAACCGTACTCTTATCTTTGGTTCACGTGGAGCCACACACATGCTTCTGCAGACAGGCGGCCGCTGCACAGAGAGCAGGAGGGATTCAGTAAGGGAGGGACGTCCAGGGAGATACCGACTGGAAGTTTGAGCATTTCTTAGAACGAAAAGTCCAATTTGAATCAAAAGTAAGAGAGCTGAGCAACTGCCTTAAAACAAAACATGTTTCTTTCAATGAGAAGATCATTACAATTTAGAGAATCCAGCAAAACTACAGTTAGCAGGTTACAACATGTCTATTTGTGGAATTGGGGTCAGTTTTGGAGGAAGTTTGGACACTGTGGTTCAGTGTTTAAATGAATCATTGCTTCAACTGTGGACTCAGACTCTCTGTGTCACAGTGTGCAGACCATCCACCTCAGGTGGAAGATCCTGCCATTCTCAGTATATTCAACGCTCTATTAACTCAAAACAAACAGAGTCTGGTGAAGAGGACGCGCATCATGTTTCAGAAAATGTTCAGTAAAGACTCGGCATAAAAGCACAGAATGTTTCGGCACCACGGTGCACTCAGTGAGAGCAAGTCCAGTTTTAAAAACAAGTACTACTAAAAACAATGATAAAGCAAAAATAGTACAGATAAAAAAAGACCTAAAAATGATATAACCTGTTTATTTCTCTGTTTCTTGTTTCTGACATGTTGAGTTTTGGTCCAGGAGATAATCACCCATCACATAACCGCAATCCTAAATGACTATTATTGCCACGTAATTCTGTTATTCAGACCGTGCTTTTTAAGTTATACTTCTCATTAAACAGTGCCGTGTGTGAACGCCAAGTCTCTATCGTAACTCACTAGTCCAGTGTTACACTGCTGTTCTTTTGTTCAAAGAACAACAGCGGCGTGGAGAAGGCCTCCTCGGGGTGGTGTTGTGCAATCTGTATAACGGACTTATAGTGGCAAGTCGGCTCTACACAGAGCCTTCTATATTTCCTCCGCACCTGACCACACTGAGTGAGTACTTTATACTTTTGTGCTCGTGTATTGCGTGACTGTGCATTTACACGGCCAAAACGCGGGACTTCTATGCCTCTGTGGTGAGCTACTTCCTTCCTCATGCACTTGTTCCTGTCCTCGTAAACAATGGTGAAATGCTTTTTGGACTTAATGAATGTTAAACTGCTTTTATTGAAAGCAATGCAGAAGAGGTGCAGAGTGCATCTCTTTGTGTCCTCTGCGATGTCCAGTGCAGAAATGTATTTCCACAAATTTACAGCTATTTGGCATTCTTTTGAATGCTGGAATGAAGAGTCATACAAATGCATATTATTTGCAGATTAATTCAATCAACCTCTCCGCAATTTGGTCCATGTTTGTTTCACAGCAGCAGGACATGAAAGGGAAAGTTTAGGGGGTAATACACAGCGACCAAGCAACCAATTGCAGCTGTCACAGAAGCGCATCAGGCTGCAGCATTGGGCAATGTGCAGTACTCATTGCATAGATCCATCGCATAGTAATAAATTCAGCTTAAAGTTAGGTAATAAAATAATCAAGAAAATGATCAATAGTTAAATTGTTACTAAAAGCTAGGTATCCCTCTCATCAGCCATGTCAAACTGACTCAAACACCTAGAATATCATTAACTTATCAGAAATGTTGGTGTTATTTTGCCTGTGACTGCAGTGTTGTTGTCCGAGTGAGTGACAGTAAAGTGCAAAGTGAATATCAGCAATGAAAAATTTACAGCGGGGGAAATTCTGCCAGTGTTATACTGGCTTAGGCCAATTAAATTTGCTAAAACTGGCAGCCGGTTTCTTCCTTCGCCTTAAAAAGCAGTGAGGACAGCTCCTACTCGTGCGGCTTCAGCTGCAGCTGTCCTCATGCCAGTGGTGTGAGTTTGCACGGCCAGTCGGGGGCCGTCTGCTTCCGTTTTGTCAACAGAGATTATGAAAGAGTGGCTAGCAGGCAGGTAGGCGGGGGAGGTATCTGTGGTCCTGAGCAGGGCCCACCCCTCTAATTCTGTCCCCCTCTGCTCCCCCTTTATCCCTCCCTCGCTCTGTCTATGCACGTTTCCCTTTGTTGCCTCAAAACTTGCCAACACTATGCTGAAGTTTGATGGCAGCCAGCGCCAAAGTTCTTCCATCTGTGTGTTTGAGAGAAGCTACCTCACTGAACCATTGTTTTCGAGAGAAAACTAGCTCTTCGCTAGTTACAAAACTTTCTCCTGTACACAACAAACCAACGTTAGAGTTTCAATCTGCCCCCGACAGAAGCGGTAACAATGACTGAATCTAGTTTGTTCTGTACGATTTACTCTCGGTACTCATCATCAGGCCCAAGGAACTCTTTATTCTGCCGAAAACCTCATTTTTGCTCCCAGGAGCTGCTCTTGGTGCCATTTAAAATCTGCTGCTGGGTTTCCAAAGACAGAGTCTTGTTACATTTATGCCGAGCACCCACACCAAACAGTTTACCAAATGGAGGCATCTGGAAATGCTGCTGTTACTGTTACAGTTTGAAACTTCTAGGGTGCATTTTGGTTTGGTTGGGCAGAAACCGAAAGAGTTTTTTGGAAACTGACGCATACACTTTCAGCCAATGCTTGGGTCTTTCCTGCCACTAACACGTTACAGACAATACCGTTTTCAGGAAAGAGACAGAGAGCCGTGACTGCCAGTGTTTAATTCAACATGGATAACAAGTCACAATTGGTTTGGAACTTTTTGTTGAAGCCAACAGACGTTCTGCGGTTTAATACTGCATTTTATAATGCAAAGCTATTATTGAATTTGAGATTATTTGTGGGTTCGATTATTTGTGAGTTTTCAGCCCTGCATGGAGCTGCTATAAAAAGACAAAAATTATAAAAAAGCATTACTTTCTGCAACCAAGCAGAGGTTTCCTGTCTCCAATAGCACAAACAGTGTATATAAATGATCATGAGATATGAGTTTTCATCTATGTTGGATGTGAAATAATAAGCGCAAAAGTTGTAATTGATTTAAATCTTTTTTTTTTTTAAATATGAAGTACTAGTTTAAGGGTAGCCCTAGAGTCCACGAGTTTCACTCACTTACTGCAACCAATATATACTTTTCTACATTTTAACTTTAGAATAAGATTTTTTTTTTTTTTTAATACCTTTTGGTGCAAAATCTGTGCATCCAAATGCTGTAAAATGACTATGTGAAATTGTGTTAGATAAACTTGCAGCTATCTGCACATACCTACTGCCTTGTCCCCAAAACTCAAAGCAGAACTAACCCACTGTTCATCTTTAATAGAAAACAAATGTTACCTGATTGATATCCATGAAATGAATTGTTGATATTGGAAGTCAAATCCAAAGACCTTACATGGATTTTAAAAGGTTATTGTCAGAAATAATAATGTGTCTTTTCAAACTCAATTTTCTTTAATATTTCAATAAATCATCTTGTGATTGTTACAGCAAGTCACTGGCAAAAGGTTTTTGCTCCTGAAATGTCACATGAATCCACGTTTTGCACGACACAACGACAGTACTGCTACGCACACAGCCTCGATAAAACCCTGAACAGAATTCTGCATATTTTTGCATTGAGGAAATTGCTAATATCCAGTATTACATACAGCATATGAACAAAAAGGAATAACAGTTACACTTTGTCAGAAAAGAGGAAGGAACATTAATGTAAAAGATGTCTGAAACAGATTGATGAGTTCAGAGTTGTAATATATTCCACTTCTGAAAAATGGCTTTAGACAGATTCTTATATTTTATTGTGTGCAAAAGAAAACCGTGGCTTGGTTGTGGGAGGTCAGGTCAGGTCAGGGGGTACAATAAGAAGAAATATCCAAATCATGTCATAGAAACCGTGCCTTTAGTGTGTGCGGTACCTTGAAGTGCTCGTTACGGGGATATTTTGAGAGCTAATCCATCAGAACTAAGTTTAATACCTGCAGGTGTGAACTGGGATTGGATTGCATGTTTTCTGGTTGGACTGTTTCCTCTGGTTTTGCTGTAAAGTTGTAAAAGCTGTTGCTGGTGAGCAGAGAGGTCCCCCTGGGCTTCCAGCTCCAGGGTCACTGGCAGGCCCGAGGAGTTAAGCTTCACCAAGTGATTGCACCGCACTTTCGGGCTGAGTGATTCTCCTCTCACACCCGTCTTAATGACCCAGAAAATATGTGGGTCGGATGTCAGCATGGAGGAGGCGACCCCTGGAAATCGCTCAGGTCAAGATCAGGGTCAAACTTAGTATGAGCTGCTTACCTGCCTTGGTGCTCTCACCTGTGCTGAAGATGCCAGCAGAGGAACTGAGGACGACACGTCGGCTGGGAGCTAAATTCTCCATCCTGCTCTTATTTTTCTCCATGACCTGAGCCTCAAGCAGCGGCTGATGAGGAAGCACACTGATTAACAGCTGCCCACAATTGCTTCTGGCCCTGATTAATGCCTCTGAGTCATCTTCAACCTCGCAATTTAGTCTGTAGACTTAAATGAACATTGTGGTTGATGTGAAGCCAAAAAAACCCCCACATGCCCTGGTTTTTCAGCTGTTTTCTTTCAACTCAGGCCTTCGGAATGAGTTGAAGCTCATTACGATTCATAGTTTCACCCCTGCAGTTTGGTTTTTATGTTTTTGGTTTGACCATCCGTCCACTGTACATACATCTGGGCTTTCTTGTGAACACGATATCTCAAGAACGCTTCAAGAGATTTTCTTCAAACTTTGCACGCATGTCCACACTGTCTCAATGACGAACTGAGTAGTTGGAGGTCAAAGGTCACTATAGCTCATAGATATTATTCAAACTTTCATCTTCATCTGTATTCCTGCCCTTCCATTTAAAGACAAGCTGTATATTCTTATTTACTTGTGATTATTTTGTACAACCATTCAACCTTCATACATTTAACTACTTCTGTGATTCAGAAAATGGATTAGCAAACATGGACGTACACCTTTGAAAGAAGATTTTTATCAACCCCCCCCAGTCCTTCCTCTTGAGCCACCACTGTACTTTCATTGTTCACTTTGTATGCTGCACAAAGGCGTAGAACTTCCAAGCAGTAATTTTTCTAGTTCTTTAATATATTACTCAGCATCCTCCTTTCTCCGTCTGCGTCCGACAGGCCAAAGACCAATGTTGTTTTGTTTATGCTTTTTATCTCCGCAGATAGTTTTTGTCTTCTTGCTACCCTGGCATGTAATACGTACAGAGCATATGTACAAGTTTGCACACTGCAGATGTTGTTGCGGTGTGTTCCTGTGCAACTTTTCTGCCCTCTCCAAGGCTAGTTCTTGGTGTCGGGTTGGTGTGTACCAGCCTTAAAATGTCTCTTCTGATACCCACATAAGAAGAAGGTTTTGGGGATTCACGATCTCATCAGGATGATTTAGATATTAGCAGGTATCTGCTGATAGTGAAATTGTAGGTGATAAATCAGGACGATAGTACAAAGTCAGATTACTTTCATTAATTTAACAAGAAACAGTAGCTGGGAGTAACTTTAAAGATTGTTTGCAGTCGCCCAGTAACAGGGACAAAGAACCAATAGAAACACAGTACGGCGTCACCATGTCAGACTGCTGCGAGTCACACAGAAAAGACTGGAGAGCCAAGCATGTCTGAACAGGAGTGATGGGGGGATGGAGCCGTGGTATCAAGTTCTCAGACTGAGGGAGTAGGGCTCAGCTGTCAATCATGACCTTTCACACCCACTTTGTGTGAAGTAAAACCAACCTGATCAGAAACACTTGAACACTTGAACATACACCAGTGTACTAAAAACTACCCAAACTAACAGAAACCACTTTTGGGAAAAATTTATTTGACTCATATCCTTTCTGGCGACAATAAGTGGGCTAATTGATGACCTGCCCTGCAGCCTGCCAGCAGGGGGTGATAAAGATGTTTTGGCTTCATGTCCTCCATCACCAGCACCCCTCTCTGCAACTGTGTAGACTCTTACTAATACTCTTTTCCAAATAATTTGCATTAATATTTGTAAATAAAGACACACTTTTGTCCATCATTGTGGATACAAACTTTATCATTCATCTTTTAACCTGAGCTGAGCCCTTTTTTCCCCCCAGTTTCTAGTATTTCTAACAAAAGATCCATTACTGCCTTCTTAGTGCATCACACCTTTAGTGCATGTGCTTCTTTCTCCCTGAAATCTTCATCCCTGCTCCTTCTTACTGCCCTCCATGTTGCCATTACCTTCTCCCACATCCCTCTTTATGCGTCTCCTTCCCACTGCCCCCCGCTGCTGTATTGTACCCACCGCAGCCCCGTTTCCTCTCTGCCACCAGGCCCCACTGCCTGTGGCGTGTAATTGACTTTCTCCCTGCACTGGAAAAGCGGGCAGCCCGCGCCAGGCTGGAGGTGACCCATTTCCCTGGGGCATTCAGCAGCCTCCTAATCAACCATTCTCCTGGGCCACCTCATTCACTCCTCATTCACTCCGCAATTAGAGCAACTCCCCTTTGAGAACTCCATCAATAGGCTGGCAGCCAGGCGGGCGGGCTCGATTGGCGGAGGAGCAAAGACGGATTTTCACTCAACACTTTGACACTTTGCTTCGGCTCTTTGAGCTCTAAACCCTCCGACTTTGTACCGCCCCCCCCTTCTTCGCTTTCTGCCTCCTGTGCTCCTCATCTCCCCCGTGGTAGGTTTCATCAGACAAGGCGAGGGGGGTTCGTCTAACGATAAGGAGGTAGACAGGCGCGCAGCGAGGCGGGGTAGAGGAGATGCAGGTAGGCAAGCAGACAAAGACGACAAGACAGTCAGACAGACAGTCAGATGGGAGGCACTCAAGGGAGAGATTATCAGAGAAATTTAAAAGAATCTCAACGAAGGAAGGCTTGAGCACGAGGTGGCTTCAGAACATCTCTTGCCTTTAAGAAGATATATGAGTAGTCCCTGCTTTTTGTTTTGCAGAGGAATACACACGTGTTTCCCCTGGTATTGAAGACGAGCATGAAAGCGGCCCCCATATTGATTCCCTCTCAATAAGAAGGTGCTTTCGCTGCTCGTTTCAGCCAGGTATGATGTGTTGTTGCACGCACACGACTGAAGATTAGAACATTCTCTGTCGGAGAACCAAATGCAATCAGACGTGTTCCCGCGCTGCTCTGATCCCACGAGAAGGAGACTGAGATGATGTGGTGCGTGGTGATTAAATAACAGGCCGGCATCTCTCCCCCGCCGTCAGCCTAAATTTGCAATGCAGGAGAGGCGGTGCTCTGGTCAGAGGATAAACATGTAATCAATGGAATGAAAAAGCTGCTCTGGCTGTGAAGGTGAAGAGGGGTACTGGAGGCTTTTCAGCCCACTTCGTTCCCCACACGCATGTAAAAAAAAAAAAAACAAAACAAAAAACCACGCCAGACAGTCTGAATGTTACATCTCCTCCTCTAATTCCTCCCCGCTCACCTGTTCCCCCTCTCTCATGTCTGTCTCTGACGTGCCTTCATCTCTCTTCCTCTCAGCTCGCTCCGACTGCTGCCGCCTCTCTTTGCTCTGATTCCCTCCCCTCCCCTCCCCACTCTTGACATTTTTTTTCTTCCTCTGCATATCCTCTGTCTCCCAGCACATCTGTGCTCTCTCCCGCTCTCTCCCCTTCATTTACTTTCCTCTCTTCACTCCCTTCCTCCATCCTCAGTTCCCTGCTCTCCACCCTCCCCTCCCTCCTACCTCTCCCCAGTGTCAGCTGCTGTCACGCTGTGGCAAAGAAAGTGACCAATCAGATCCCACCTCACGGGGCCAGCTTCTCCCTTCCTGCTTTATTTCTTCAGCTCCTCCTCCTCCCCCTCACCTCACCCACCTTTCGTCCCATGTCTTCCCACAACCTTTGTCAGCTCACTTCCGGGAGAAGAAATATGATGCATTAAGGGAGACAGACTGCTGCCTAACGGGGTTAGTTGTGCAGCGTGGCTGATCGTCACAGACACTGCTAATCCTGTGTGTGTGTGTGAGCTGATGAACTCAGAAACGCTCAGGCCCACACACACAAACAAACACGACCTCGCATGCTTACTGTATTTTTCTGAGGAGGAAGCGGATCAGACATGTTTATGTTCGTCAGTGTCTGCAAGGAGAATCCAATTTGCGTGATATAAGCGAATTTCGCCCTGCTGTCTGCTGTTTTGCACTCTATCCACATTATAACCTGCTTCTGTTATGCTCATTTTTGCTGAGCACAAAAGGACGATTCCCACGTCTCCTTCTCTTTACAATTACCTAAATAATAAGCGCTAAAGGGCTAATGGGGACTATATGATCCCTCCCCTGGCTCTGTTAAAGCGTTGTTTATTTACGCCTGTGTTCCCTCTCAGGTGCTGATATGTGTACACGATGAGCGGACTGGGGGAGAACTCCATGGAGCCGCTGAGCTCAGAAAACCGGAAACGCAAGCTCTCCACTTGTGACACACCAGGTCTGGGGTGAGTGTCGCCGATCGGCACGAGAAAGGGAAAAGCGGGAAAGTGGGCTACTGGGTCACTGGGTTTTCTAGGCTGGGCCATATGGCTCCTCTCTGTGCTGTGATGAGTAAGACCCTAAATGTGTGGAAGACTTTGTATGCGGTCTGTCTTAGGGCTGGATCAACTACTCGAAAGCTATTTTCTTTCTTTGGTTGGTTTACTTAATGTGGTAATTGAGTTTAAACATTATCCCACAATTACACATTTTTTTGTAAGCAGAGAGCAAAGAAATCACTCTTTACAAAACAGCAGCAATGTAATTTTGCAGTGTAGTCCTTAACCCCTGCCCATGAATACATATCCAGAACATACTCTAAGTAAGACAAAAAGCTGAAATCTGGATCAGGTGTTCATCAAAATATCTCTATCTTGGTTTTGGTTTGATTTCGCCTTCATTTCTGCATTATTCCAGTGTACAATGTTGTTTAACACCTGTACCTATTGTGATTTTTACATAACTTAAATTACTGTGGGTTGTATTTGCATAACATATATGCACGTGCACATATGTTGTATTGATGTGGAATCCAAGAAGAGTAGCTAAAGGGGATCCTAACCAATATTAGAATGGTGCCGACTCTCTAAAATAATAGCAAGCTGCAATTAAAACCAAATGCTGAGAGCTTTTGGAGCTGAAAGTTTCTATTCTTTTCCAAACAGACTACTCTCCACGCATCTTGCAGCCACACTGCATTGCTTGGTAATTTATCAACAGTAGTGGCGGTTTGAGAAAAGTGGTGAAGCGTTAGCTTAGCATTAATCTTTGCTCGTTGCAGGTGTGAGAGGAAGCGACGGGAGCAGGAGAGCAAGTACATAGAGGAGCTAGCAGAGCTGATCTCCGCCAACCTCAGCGACATCGACAGCTTCAACGTCAAACCAGACAAATGTGCCATCCTCAAAGAGACGGTGCGCCAGATCCGCCAGATCAAAGAGCAAGGTGAGTGGACGCAGTTTGTCTCAAACCGTAAAGGCTGGCCAACTGGAGACGGACAGGTGGACTGTGGAGTGTGTGTGTGCAGGAAACACTGGGATAGGTGTTGAGGGGGGGCAGCTGGGGTTTTTTTTTTTTAACGCCCGTGCACACACACACACACACACACACACACACAACTCCTTAGAGCCCAGGTGCAAGGACGAATCAGTCATTCATCTCCCACAAATTTCACAGCCTCGACTGTTTATGTTTGGGAGGAAACATTGGCAATGCTCTGTAAACCTGTCATCCATGCCTGTGTGTCTGTGTGTGTGTGTGCATGTGTATATGTGTGTTCTGGCCATACGCAGCTGCGTGGCGGCCTCGCCAAGGTCTGTTTAATTGGATGTTTGCAGGTAATTACCTGCCCATCCATTCCGCTGAGCTGCCAAATTATTAGTTCTGTTACAGCTGCTATTGTCATACTTCTGTTCTGGGCAGCAGCAGAGGTCATTTCTCCCACGAAACACTTGAAAAAGCTGCATGCTGATACACTTGCAGATGCACCATCAGTGCAGAGGGGATATATTTTTGAATTTCTGGAGATCTGGGTGAATTTTGCTTTTGTGTCTCTGCTGGGCTCAGTCAGTGGCTGCCACCTCGACAGGAAGGGGAAGAAGCTACAGCTGGCCCTGACTGGCTGCTGACATGTTGCCATAGCTACAGGAAGTGAAGACAGCAATGACACGGGCGTTTCGAATCCCTTTCTACCTGTTTCTCTTCTCCTCACTTTCAGTCGCTCTTTCTGAAAGGCTTTGTTGTTGCTCTTTTTCTCCATCAGTCTTTCCTGCTGCTCATCTCACAAGGATTTTCTGATCCCTGTTTTTTCCACCTCTCTCCCCTTTTATTATTATGATTATTTTCTTTACACCCTCTCATCTGTGTTGCGGCACAATGAGTTGCAGCTCCTTCAGGATTGCTCCCAGCATTATAAGATATTGAGTGAAGTGATGTAGTGCAGTATCTCTCTGTCTGCCTCACACACACACACACACACACACTTTTCTTTTTCTCCCCCTCTTCCTTTCAGTCTTTCTAACTTCACAGTGCCTGGCTGTAAGAAGCAGTGGCTGTTTTTTCCCTTTGTGTGGGTATCTGTGCCCCTTGGGAGCTAATCAGATAGAATGATTCCTGTAGCCGAGCAGCTCCCGCCTCCTCCTTCGACCAAACCTTACATTACAACCCAAATGCCAGCCACTTCCTGCAAGTATCATCCCTGTAAACATAATCCCTGTGGTTCAGCTCCACTCCTTCTTCTGTCTCTCTCTCTTTCTCTTTACATTTCTGCCCTCCTTTCCTCTCTCAGACTCAGCCCCTGCATTAATTCAGGTGCCTCAGCTCCTGACCGTGCACCATTACAGCTTTTGAAGCCTCTCTAGCTCGCTCTGGTGTGCTCTCTCTCTCAGCCCCAGCCTACCAGACAGTCCCTCAGAGTCTGACACTGAATATAAAGCATGAGGACGGCTGCTACCTGCTCCACATGCTCCCAACCCTTTCCTCCTCCTGATGGGCTCCTCAGAGAAACCTGCCTTCATCCCGCTCCCTCCTTACCTGTAGTTTTAAAACAAAAAAGAAAAACAATGACGATGATTAAGAAACACTGCCCCCTGCTGGTGCTGATTGAGTAATGCTGCATGACTGTTTCAGGTATCGCTGTTTTCGCCTCGTGTTCTCCTTTGCTCTTTTTGTGCTTAGGTATCAGGATTTTAAAGTGATGTTTCTGTGATGTGATCTGTTTTCCCTCAGGAAAAGCTTCATCCAATGATGACGATGTGCAAAAGTCAGACGTGTCCTCCACAGGTCAGGGGGTCATTGACAAGGACCACCTGGGGCCGCTCCTCCTGCAGGTAAGCTGGTCGCTTCACACCGCTCAATTGGACGATATTTATCCGAGTTTTGATCGGCCAGCGGTGACTTCCGGCTGCTGTGCTCTCAGGCTCTGGACGGCTTCCTGTTTGTGGTGAACCGGGAGGGGAGCATCGTGTTTGTGTCGGACAACGTGACTCAGTACCTGCAGTACAAACAGGAGGAGCTCATTAACACCAGCGTGTACAACATTCTCCATGAGGACGACAGGGAGGAGTTCCACAAGAACCTGCCCAAGACTAACAGTGTGACACGCACACACACACACACACACACACACACAACGACACACAGAAGCTGCACCTGTGCTCAGCAGTAAAACCTGCTTGACATCTTCCACAGGGCTGAGGCACAAAGCAAACTTTCAAAGGTTACAACAGCTCGGCATATATCCACGTTATAGCTTATCATATATGATGACTCTTTTCATGTTTCTTCATTCTTAACCCATTATAATGAGGAGCTCCTGGGAAGACTGCTCACACACACACACCTGACAAAATACGGCATGTGTTAAGGAGCCGCCACCCACTGGACACTAAGCAGGCAGAGCGTAGCGCGGCTGTCAGTCACACTCAGTGGTCCAGACGGTGTAAAACAGTCCTGAGCTCTATTCAGATCCCACGGCAGCCATCTAGAAACGACTCACTGCTAAATAATGCACTTCCACACTTCCCGCTACTTAATTCACTGCGTGTTTGGGTGTGTGCGTGCACGTCTTACTTTACATGCATGTGTGTCAGTAATTCGATGTAATTTTTTGAAGGTGCTGACTCTGTATGTGTGTGTGTGTGTGTGTGAGATTAATTATGGATGCATGTGCTCGACTGAACCTGCTACTCGATTAACTCTGCAGTAATGTTCCACGGCAGCGGCAGCTCCGACATGTCATTCACACGCTCCCTCACTTATCCCTCCCTTTTTCCCTTCCGCACGCCCCTTTATCCGCTCACTTTATTCATGTCTTTTAAAACTTGTCTTTATCTGCTTTTACTCAGAGCGTCCCTCGTGCCTCTCTCGACTCACCCCCTCCCGGCCTCATTCATACTTAATATGGCTGCCTGCGAAGATGAATATTGTGGCTGCGCGCTCCTCGCTGCCCTCCCACCCCTCACTGTGTCTCGCTCTGCCGCTCTGCCCCTTCATTATTTTTTGGACCCGTGAATGAAAACGCTCTCACTGCACATTCCTGTGGGATGACAACTGACCACGGCAGCTACGGTTACACACGCGCACGTACAATACGCACCCAAGACGCACATGCTCAACAAATAAAGACACGCACGGCGCTGAGCTGCTGTTTTTTGACGTCGCTGTCTTGCCTTGCTGTTGGCTAATTGTGCCTGAAGGGAGGCGTTGCCTTTTCTGTCGAGGAGAGAAACCCAAGGCCTTGTTAAATCACCTCTCACTATCTGTGGGCCCCCACCACCACCAACAACATGTCATGCCCTCCCAGGTCCTCTTGTAGTATCCTCCCCACACCTGCCAGACGGAATCCTCAAGGCCCCGATAAAGCTTCACACAAACCTTGGAGGACAGTTGGATGTCTCTCTGAAGTTTGCCTTCCCTTCCTCTCCCTTCCTCCTCGCCTCTCCCCTGTGAAGGTGACCCTGTATAAATGAGTGTGTGTGAGTGTGATGAGCAGTCAGGGCCCAAATGAGGATAGATGGCTGAGTGTCCCTGGCCTCTGCCCGCTGCAGAGCCGGCTGAGAGGGAGATATTGGAAATCGACACCATGGCTACATTAATCCCATGGTCCATTTAGCCAGGGATCTGAACAGCAGGGGAGGCTCCTGCTTCTCAATTTAAGAGGGAAAACACCGTGTGGTTTGTTTGTTTGTCCTTTTGTGTGTGTGTGGATCCACAGCAGGAAAGGGTGTGAGCTGTTATGATATTTGATTACAGGAAATCCATTCATAGCTACATACAGACTTCAGTCCCAAAAGCCCCATGCTCATTCCGTGTTCACACCAGAGACTAAATTCATTGTTTTCCTTTTCAGTAAATGGAGTGTCGTGGGGAAGCGAAACTGGCCGACAGAAGAGTCACACCTTCACGTGCCGCATGCTGGTCAAGTTTGGCCACGGCCCCATGGAGGAGGGGCCAGGGGGGCCACGCTACGAGACCATGCAGTGTTTTGCTCTTACGCAGCCCAAGGCCATGATCGAGGAGGGGGAAGGTACGCAGGCAGAGTCACAGCTATAGATACATTCATAGTGAAGTGTTTATTATTTGTAGGATTTCACAGTGTTGTCTGTTAGGTTATAAACCACTTTGCATGTATTCTTTATTTTGTTCTGATCTCATCCTCATTTTATTCTCCCTTCAGTGTCTACCAGAAAAATATTTCAGCATATGTGTTTTTCAAGTGTACATTAAATTTTGGATGCATGAAGATATTAATTTAGGTAAAATTTGGTCAATATCATAGGCAGGTACA
>KV751321.1:16532400-16554784 GCA_001698575.1 Mola mola
GACATGACTCGGAACATGAGCATGTCTACAAGGAGAGCAGAGTGCCGTCGACGGGCTGTTTATTGTGGGTGCTTGAAAGAGCAGCTGAACTGACACAAAATCACACCACAGAGTTGTTCTTAGATTCAAAGCGTGAGATATTGCAGTGTACAGTCAGACACAAAGGTATGTCGACAGTGTGTCTCATTTTGCCACATACCAGTAGTATTTAATGCATGCATGCTTTATTGTGGATGGTGAATGAAAGATGAAACCATTCTTCAAAAACGGCGGTGCAACCCCAGATTTCAACTGTTAATCAGCCAAAGATGCATCATCTCTTTTCAAACTCTTTGATAAGTCGCTGAAAGTAATTAACTACGCCACATTTTCAGGTAGAGGTACTTTTTTTTTAACCTTTTCTTCTTCTTCTATGTTTTTAACGGGAATGACTGTAATCATCAGCTGTTGTTATCTTAGTAATTATTTATGTTTAATTGTCAACTCATAAAATCCTGCTGTTAAAATGAGGCTTAAAATATTGTATCACTACTGAAATATGGCTAATATGACATTGCTTCATATTTGTGATAGTGACAGACTGATTTTTAGACAAAATCTAAAGCAGAACATGCAGCGCTTAATCGATGTAAATGTATCAATAATATCTTACTGACAGGAAGAATGTTTCACTATTTTACAGAAACAGAGATAGATTGTACTTTACCATTATTGACAATGGCCTGACGCAGTAAATATCTTTATACAGCTTAAACCTGACAGGAAGAATGTTTCACTATTTTACAGAAACAGAGATACAGAGAATTAGTCAATCAACATTCATTGTGCGGAGGAATATTTACAGTCACAGTCACTGATACCAGCTTCTAAAATGTAATATTTGCTAGTATTTTTAAACATATCATCTTAAACTGAATATCTGTGAAGTTTTTTTTTAATTCTAATTTAATGCACTTGAAAAATGTGTTTCTCTCGATTCAATTTAATTGAAAAATAATGGTGGGAAAGAGGCAGTTTTATCATCATGGGGCCACATTTTAGGCGTCTTGCACCAAGAACAGCTGGGGATAAATGTTCCGGTGTATATATAATTGAGCTGCAGCCACCCTTTATTTTTCTGTTTCAAAAGATTTTTCAGTGTAATTAAACTTTTCCATATAGTCAAAACTATATGGAATATTTTGCATTGGACGAAGAGATTTTTCTTTACCTGGTTCATAAAAAGGTCCTGAAATTTCTGTTTAATGGGCTCATATGAGAGAAGTTACACTTGTATTTGCTTCCCACCACACTCAAGCTGGATCTACACAACTGATGGGCTGCACGCTATGCATCATTAAAACCGCTATATTATTACAGCACCTATGTGTGTCTCAGATTAGTTTTTTTTCTTCAGTTGTTGTCCTGTTTGTTGGCCTGCTTGGCCCTCATGGCGTTCTGGTTCTGCGTGACTGTGGACAGCGACGATCCCGTCATGCTGGTCGTCTCCACAATCTCGATGTCCTTACATGTCAGACACGCCACCAGCTTCTGACGAGACGCACTGCGCGCAAAGAAGAACTCGTGGGACACTCCTGCCAGTACGGCACCGAGCACGGGCCCGATCCAGTACACCTGAAGGCAGGTAAAGGAGAGGTCAGCTGAATGTGAGCAGAGCCTTACAGCTAAGGCCGACGTTCACACCTACACAGAGTTGAACACTAGACACAGTCCAATTCCAGCTTCTATGGTAAGTGCAGTTCAGTGCTCTTAAAGTATCCAAAGTAGTATCTCAGGTCTTCAAATAGAGATGCTTTGTGATGATACTCAACATCTTACTAATTGCATCTTAAGTAAGGTTTGGTAATTTAGTCTAGAGGTTCAGGGAAGAAATTTTACAATTGAATAGAAAATACAAATACTCAAGCAATGTGCTTAAAACTGTACTTAATTACTTATTTATTATTGTTATTATAAGTTTTAGTAGTAGCAGTTCATAGTCCCAACTCAGACCTCTGATTGTAAAGTAAAGATGGACGACTTGAGCGCTGCTCAAACATGACGCCAAAGCAGCATCATGATGGACAGCTGATCCCTGCTCGCCTTTGAGTCAGGCGCAGGTATGGGCAGCTCTCCTATCTGGAAACATCTGGAAGTGCAATTTTTTCACATAACGGGAGGAGGTGGAGCAGCGTCCATCATCCATCTCTTTTTATACGTCATCAGTGGATACAGATGTGGATTTAGAGGCTCTCTCACCCAGTGGTTCTCCCAGAAGCCAGTGATGATGGCCGGGCCCAGAGAACGTGCAGGGTTCATGCTTCCACCAGAGAACCGCCCCTGAGAGACAAACACAGGTTTGATTTTTCAATATTTTTTGCAGGATTTTTTAGATCTGGAAAATCACAACACGATCGTACAACAGTGGAAACAAGCAAGACTTCTGATATTGCAAATCCAGGGGACAACAAAGCCTCCAGCAGAGTTGTGGGATGGACGGCTGTCTGCTTTAGAGCTGGGATGTTACACAAACTAATCAATCAATCTATCCAATATCACTCTCAATCCATCTAAGCAATGTAAATGACATTAGAGTAGAGTATTGCAGCAAGTACTCCGTTGCAGTGGGAGTTAGTGCAATTATTCATGTACTTGTGTACAATTTTCAAATAAGTAATAAGTAAATTACTTTTTATAGTCTAATTTTTCCCTTTTGGCTTCTGAGTTTTATTTAGATACCAGTGAAAATATCCAGGAAGAACTGACATCAGTGTGCCACATTTATGAGCCCAGTTTCACAAACTAGGATCAAGTCCTAGTGACGTGTTTTAAGTTGTAAAAAAATTAATACAATTTGAAATCTAATCAATCAAATACTAACAAAAAAAAGAAGAAGAAAGCTCCCCCTCACCCCTATTAGCACCCCGGCAGAGTGTGCTACTCCAATGGCCAGGTTTCCTGGTTCTGGACTTTCCCTCCGTCGCTGATCCTCCACTGAGAACACAGTGAAGACCATCTGGAAGGTGCACAGAACCTCTATGCCCAGAGCCTGGGCTGCGTTCAGCTGTAGGGGAACCTTAGTGAGGCAAAAAAGGAGCGCAAAAACTGCGTCAAAACACAGGAAAATTCTGACAGGAGGTAATAGCTCTCAAACGACAAAAGGCAGCCCACTAGTGACCAGAAAGCTGACCTTGTTGACAAAGTGGTCTGCATTGGTTTTGAGTGGCAGGGCCAAGTAGAGGGCTCCGGCTCCTAAAGAGGCCCCCAAGCACTGTGCAGCGATATAAACAAGGGCCCGGAGAACATCCAGCCTCCGCGTGGCCAGCAGGGACAGAGTGAGTGCAGGGTTCACCTGAGCAGAGAGCACAAACACAAAATCCTCTGAATATCCCTAATAAATGACACATAATATGTTGTTCTGTTTGTTTGTTTTTCATTTTAAGGTACTTGCTCTTTCTTCAAGTATTTCTTGATTTTGCTTGGAGGGAAATATCGTATCTTTTTACATCCTTATTTATTTTGCAATCTTTAGCCACTAATTCCTTTTCAGATTTAGTTAAGTTAGTTTAGTTATTTACAAAACTAAAATCAAAAGATCAATTCAACTGAGCCAAATACCCTTAATGGACGTTCGGCACCACGACTACATTAGTTCCACCAATCGATGAGTTTGCCTCTTGACCCCTCTGGTGGTTTCATATAAATAACTATTGGAGGGCCAAAGAGCTAAAAGTGGTTAAAAGTAAAGATCAGAAATAAAAACAGATTTATATAACTCAACTCAGTAACGCTTTACAATAAGGGTGCATTAATTAACATTAGTTAACGCCGTAATAACCATTTAATAAGAGTTCACTTATGTGCCAACTAATCACTCATTAATGGTCTTCATGTTAACTAAGATACTAATTCATACATATACATACACATTATTAAGTGTCATTTAAGGGATACATGTTTACTTTACAACAAGAGGGCATTAATAAATGGTTAATTCAGGTTGATAAATGATTTAATGCAATTAACTCATGGATACTCAATGCTAACGCTTTAATAAAGTGTCACTTCAGGGGTACATGTTTTCAACATTACAAAGCATTGATAAATGGTGAACTCACGTTAATAAATGCTTTATTATTTTTAGGGGTTAGGGTTAGATGACCGTTTCCAAATGCTTCTCATTGTATTATTTAACGGTTAGTTAATGGCATCACTGCGTTAACTAAAATGATTAGAAACTACTGAATAAGTACCTTAGTTAACACGCAGTTAACTGTAATTGATTACATGAAACATTAATTAACTGTTGGTAAATGCTCATTACTGTCTTAACTAATGTTTAATATTGTATCATTTGAGTCTGTTACCCAGAACCCCTCAGATTTTTCTTGTGTGGGGGGCCCCGACCCACAGAGCTGAGAAACACTGCAAAGTTGCCGTAGTAACAAACCCTCATGTCACAGTGATTGGTTTTCAGTCTGTAGTTGAGGGATCAGAGGACTCCTTCCACCAGTGACAGCTGCTGTGTTACCAGTAACGAGGTCATTTCAAAGTGAACGTGTGACTCACCTGTGCTCCACTTATTTCGCCAAAACAGTGCGCCAGTGCGACAATCACCACACCCACCGCTACCGCCGGGTACATGGGGCCCCCGGGGGCCTCTCCAGGGCCGGGCACGGAGGCACCCAGCACGGCACTCACTAGCACCAAGGTGCCGAGAAGTTCAGCTAACATGGCACGCCAGAACTGCCGACTACGTAGCTCCTCGGAGAGAAGGGACACGGAGAAACACGGCTTATGTTTAGTTCACCAAAAGCTCCGGAATCTGGGATCAGGTACGTCTTGAACTTACTGATACAGTGACATGAAACCTGATGAAGGCTGCCTACGTTCACCCTTATGTCCATCAATTTAGCTTCTAAAGCTATCAATTGCTGTAGAAAAATATCAAATACGACACAAGTGGCCTTAAAAACATTAAAAAACACACGGACAACGCAAACTCTATAATCATATTTAACACATACGAGTCAGTTCCACAACAGTCACCTGCAAGTGCATCTAAACAAAAGTCGAATATTGTGAAGAATTAAAGTAATGGAATGTTAGGACAAAAAAAAAACCTGAGGAAAATACACAATATTATTTTTTTTTAGATTAACTAGTATTGTTTTATAATACTACATATACTAAAATTGCAACAGCTATTCTAAACTATAACACTTCGTAGCCAGCAGGCCCGGGTGTAAAATTTAACCTGCCATGAGAAACAAAGGCATGTAGGGGGGGGGCGAAGTCTTGGCTAAATGTAGAAATTATGATGGATTCGTACACTAAAGCATAAAAAGCTTACCTCACGCCATGCCATTTCCAACTCTGAGTATGTTGTCCCTTTTTTTTTTCTCTGTTTGTCCCTCCGGCAGTCTGTCTGTCTGTCTGTCTGCAGCTGACTGTGTCTGGGGGCTTCAGGATCCGTGCGACATCCCTAATTAACTTGTAGAGTCTGAGGCAAAGCTCCTTTGATTTGAGCCTTGTCCCCCCTCTCTGCCCCTCTCTCTCTCTCTCTCTCTCTCTCTCTCTCTCCTTAAGGCTTCCTGCTGGTCAGTGCAAGCCCCTTGAAATGTGTCTCTCCAAGGTTGCACGCGTAACGCCCCGACTCGACCCAGTTTCCCTTAACATATTCACCCAACCTTGACCAATTTCATGCATCTTCAACAAACTACAGGAGCCTTTCACTTATCTCCAGGCTGAAGTGATTGTGGCCACTTCACTTGGTTGCACAATGTCCACCGACTGGCTGAAACATTGCAACGGGGACACAAAATGATATAAGCACTTATGGCAAAGCACTGAACTAACTTAATCAAGATAAGCACCGTTACAGAGGCGGACTCATTAAGGTTTCAGATGAGTGCATGAGCTCAGAGGAGCTTTGGGACGTTTCGATATTCCGCTATAGGTTTAATGAGGGACTCCACTTAAACTCTCACCAAAAAGCTGCTGTGCAGCACTGAGGCGGGACGGCGCATTTTGAGGTGGAAGATTATGAAAGACATAAAGGAGGAGGATGAAGCAAATTGAAAAAAAAAACAAACCAAAAAAAGCATAAGGATCCATCTGATCACTAAGGTCATGTTGCTGAGTCACACAGCAGACAAATGCCTGATTTATTGTGCATCACAGGGTGACATGTTTGAGCTGTGCATCAGAAACAGATGCTCAAAGATGCTTTGACTTGTTTATGTGAGGGTAGGTATGAATATTGGCGCTTTATTTAATGTTTACAGTGCTGTTTATGGCCAAACATTTTGATGCACTGTGGGCTAGACTTTTGAGATGTCTGACAAGTTTGGTGATGGACCAGTGACGGACTTCGTCACTCCAGCCAGAGCAAAGCATGTTACATTTCCTGCTCCCACTGAGCCTTAGATTTTAGTGAAAAGCAAAGTCGTGAGGTTGATTTGTCAGAAACTTTGAAAAGCTTGAAACTTTTAGGATTAAACAAATCAGAGTATTTCTTTATATTAAATTACAAATATGTGATCTATTTATAGTTAACTGTGGTCCAGTGTGAAACGTCTCAGCTATTTAAAGGCACCACGATGAATTTTGTCGCCGGGAGAATGTATTTTACATCCTAAACTTCTCCTTCTGTGTGTTTCCTAACTATAAGTATTCAGGCATGCTAAGATAAATTGGCACAAGCATTTTGCTTATGTCGGTCCTCACAGAACTGTAAATGAACCCCTCCAGGAGGAATAAATAAGATTTATGGGTGAGTGCCATTAACAGGGAGGTGAAATCCTACATGTATTGTTAGATTTCGTCCTTACATGGCGCTTTTTGACAAACACAAGAGTGAATTAAAGGAGTTTGGGGCTCATCTTTGTTTTCTGTTTTGCTGAACTGTTTCCTGTCTCAGGGACTCGGTGCCCATAGCTGCTCCCCAGCCTGATTTTCCTATGAATTATAGGAGTGGACCTGGAAAACGTGACTGATCGTCCACGTTTGAACACATGCACGATGTTGAAGAGCAGAACAAATACACTTAACACTTAACAAAAGCAAATTCAGAAATAAAACCATATGTAGAAGTGCCTGTTATGTCAATGCTAAACCCAAAGATATCAAATATGACGTTGTCCCGTCCTTTCATTCCTTCCACAAGCCACCAGAGAGGGACGGCTCTGATCACCATGGGGACGAGCGCTTTCATGATGCTGTTGCCATAGAGCCTATTGTGATGCTGCATCTGTGCCTGCTTTTCATTTTCGCCCCTTGATATCAAGCCTGTGAATATGTTTGATGAAGCAAGACAGGATTCCTCAGTTTTTTAAACTGTTTTACTGGATGTACGTTTCAGCAGGCCCCAGACATAACGTTCCTGATGATACGGAGATGTTTGGGCCCTTCAGGCATCAGGGGCCCTCAGTCTGGTGGCCCGGGTCCAGAATGAACTGGTTGTTGGTTGCAGGGGGGAGTACTTGCATCCCCTATTATGCCGTGGATTACCCCCTCCTCTCCACGGCAACTGTTAAACTATTATCCCCCCTTTTGTGGGGCTAAGCCCGAATGTGTGGAGCTGGATGGGCGGGGGCCACACTGGAACCCGCTGGCGTGAGGAGTTTTCACCCTCCTCCTCCCAGAGTGCTGACATTTACACAATTTCACACATGCACACATATGCACGAAGTGCCAGCTCAGGGGTTTGAGAGAACGGTAGAGGGCAAAGGGGGAGAAATGCTAACAGGCAATATTGGTTTTTAATTTTTAAATTCTGAGCACATCTGTATTTTTCATCTCTACACAGTTTGCAGGTGTAGAATCAAGTGTGTGCGAGTGTGATTTTATTGAGTCTGGGCCACTGTGGAGCAGCTGGGAGTGATGGCAGGACATTCTCCGCAGCATGTGCCTCAGACAGGACCCTCCAAGGAGCCGCAGAGCTCCGCCCACATACTTCAGTGTTTCCAGCATGGCTATAAAGGCTCGTTTGCACCAGTAAATGTGACACTTTAAAGCAAGAGGAGGATGAAGGTCAAAATGTTTTCGGCTTTAATCTCAGCTTTCAGAATTTTGTTTCAGAATTGTGACATTTTTTTCTTGTAAAATCGTCTGCTCTCAACAGATATCTTTGTTACAAATATCTAATAATCTCAAATTCTCCATTGACAAATTTGTATTTGCCGACATCAGAACTTTACGCCCCGATATCGGTGCGGCTTTATTGGTTATATCCTCAAATAGCTTGTTTCGAGCTACAAATGACACATAAAAGAAGGACAAAGAGGAGAAATAAAACAACCCTCTACTAGATGTGGTTTTTATTCAACTCACAGTACATTCTACAGATGCACACGTGTTACATCACCTTAATACAACAGAGTCTTGTAATACCTCCCCTTAAAAATGATGAATTGGTCCTAAAAATATAAAGGAACAAATTTAAAGTCACCAAAACTGTACAGTTCTTAAAAATTCACTTGACACCACATTTGGTTCTCATGTCTATTTTTTTTGTCTTTTTCTTCAAAAAACATCTGTCCCTTTATGTGTAATAAGGAACGTCAAGGTTTATTTCTTATCAACGGATATGAGTTCAGTGTAAGAAACAAGTTTTAAATAAAACCCAGATTGTGGATTCATCCTGTCGTCTTCAAAGCACAAAAAAAAAAAAAAGGAAATCGATAAAAGGAATGTAAGACAGAAAAACGGGCAGGAACGTGCCCAGCGACTCGAAATCCTTCTGCAATTCTAAAATAGGAGGATTTTAGTCTCACACTTAACCAGCGTTGGACATTTTCCCCTTGTTACCTTGTTAGGCGGAACACAAACAGAAGTGTGACGTTGCATTTTTAAAGTTGCCGACGTGACCTTGTCTCAGGTCAGTTTTATCCTACCGGAGAGCAGAACTTCAGTGTGAGCTGTGTTGCAGTAGCATCCTTTCAGTTGTGTACAGTCCGTGACACAGATCGGGCTTTACAAGCTGACTATTAACCCTTCAGTGAAGTGTAAGATTCTAAGGTCAGATTGACGTAAAAAAAAAAAAAATAATTAAAAAATCCTCCAGTTTCAGAAACCAGTGTCTTTCACACAGCAGCAGAAAGTGTGCACTTGTGTGTGTTGGTGAAGAGTGAGCTTTGTGTGCGTGCAAGACTTTAAGTGGAGGTTATACAATATCTGCTCGTGACAGTCCAAGAACAGATTCCTTTAAATTTGACTGGCCTTTTCATAAATTGTCTAGACATCTCTATAAAAAAATTACTTCTCGGCATAAGACCACGTTACATTACGTTTCCATTGAACAGGTAAGAAATGGCCCGAGCTCTGTGAACGGTTTGGATCCACTATCACCGAGTGGCGCTGAGCAGGTCCGGTGAGCAGCAGTCAGGCTGCGACAGCCATCAGCCCTTGACCTTCAGTAGGAGTCTGAGAGCTGAAACGCTCAGGGTGTGAGGCCGGGTCATCGGCCCGCAGCGGGGCGTGACCGGAGGCTTCGCTACGACGTGGGGCTTGGGGGAAAGGATGAGACACGGGAGATGAGGCGCTGAGGACAAAGGTTGGGTGAAGAGAGATTTGGAATGGGTAAAGATTCAAGCCAGTTCAGCTGCGGGCCTGGAAAAGACTAGGCCGGTAGAGGAAACAATAACAGACAAAGAGCCAAAATCTTTACATATATACCTATACATGAGAGAGTACACTCAGCTGGAAGATTCTCCAGACAGTCTTAGCAGTAATGGAGAGAGAGTGTGACCAGGACGGTGACAGCACCAACAGCATAAAGCCCCATCATCATTGGGGGGAACTTCACTTGGTCCTATTTGTCCTTGTTTGAGTAGAACTCCGCCCAGCGGCTCTCAAAGAAGCGCCTCATGGCGTGTCCAGCCATTCCCACCTCCGATGTGTCCTCGTTAAATAGCTCGCAGTTGTTGAAGACCAGCTGAGCGTCTGCTGCAAACTCCTCGCAGTTGCAGTACCTGAGACAAGGAAGGAGAGACGCTGATGGTAAAAAGTACCACTGGGGGACAAATAACAAGCTCACTTTGGAAGATGGCTGGAGAGCTGCTCTTCATCGCTGGGTGACAGAAAATATTCCCTGAAGAGGGGCATGCTAATTTAATTTTGTACAATATGACAAGGAAGATTCTCTTAGTCCATACAATTCCCCTGAACAATATTTCCATGGTATAGTTTTTATGGGAGAGGCCCCTGGTGATAACATGACCTCACATCTTACTTGCCTCTTTAGGTCGCTCTGGTTAGCTTTTTCGATTCAAATCGCATTAAACTGATTATTAGGATCCTCTGAATTATTTGAGTTTGTGCAGATTTCTGTCATATTTATTATTATTTTGGGGAAAAGGTCTTCTGTACAGACTACGGGCTTCATTAACTATTTTGCTCTTTTGTAGTTTTGATGACATTCATGTATTAACCCATTTTCTCAAGACTAATTGTTTATTGTTAAGTGATTATTGTCCTTGCTCTTCCCATTATCTACTGTCTATGACTACAATAATCCATTTTGGCCCCCTCTCAGGTGAGCTTGCTGATGGTTTGCTGATTGATTGGCTCATGTTTCATGTGTTTGAGTTGAGTGCAGGATTGTACATCAGGACCACCTGGAGCCATTTTCCACAGAGGAAAGGAAATAGTGTGACTTGGATCCTAGTCTGGATGGCCCAGCACCCACCATGGATCCGTGGACTACAGTTACTGTGGATCAGCAGACTCCACCTGCTACACCTCAACGGACTCCACATAACTCTGGATCAATATATATATCATATACAATGTGACTTTTGGACTTAATGTTTTTTTTTATATATATGTGTGTGTGTGTGTATATATATATATAATTTTCTAGATTAATAAATTATACATCTGGATTTAATGGGTTTCACATGCTTTTGGTGTCATGGACATTTTTTCTTTTAACATGTATTAGTCAATACTTGTTAACTGTTGTGTTCTGTACATGTGACATCTATTGCACGTCTGTCCGTCCTTGGAAGAAGGATCCCTCCTCTGTGGTTCTTCCTGAGGTTGCCTATTTTTCCCTGTTAAATGTTTTTAAAGTGTATCCTCACCTGGTTCCAGGGTCTAAAGACAGAGGCCGTCACATCTGTACGCTCTGTAAAAGCCCTTTGAGACAAACTGTAAGTTGTGATTTTGGGCTACACAAATAACATTTTATTGATTGATTTGAGTATGAAGGTGAAATTGGGAAAGTCCTATATGGAAAGAAGCAGTACACTTTTTTTAATCATCCATCTTTACTGATGATATAATTATATGACAGCTCATCAATAAATGCTAATGAAATGTGTAGTGTGAGCTGCTCTTACCCTCCCTGTAGCAGTCTCTCTCTCATGGTGAGGAAGTCCATGGGGTTCTTGACGATGCGGCGGTAGCCTGGCACCAGTCGGGGGTTGACAGGTTCAAGGAACGGCCAGGCATCGGTATGAGCCTCCATCTCCATAAGAATGATCCTGGCAGGGAAAAAAAACATATCAAAGAATTAATACTAAAATAATAAACTTAAAAAATGGCTTTAAAATCCTGTTGTGCAACAGTAATAAGAAAAATTTTGCATGTGAATATCATGACGGTAAAGAGGGGAAGGACTCACTCGCAGAAAGTGAGGTCAGGTTGGTTGCGAGTTGTCATGCGACGACGCTTCGCGGCACCTTCTCCAGAGTTACGGGAGGATGAGGAAGGCGCAGCCTCCTTGTACCGTGTTGCCATGCCGCCACTCCGTCGGGGTGATTCATCTTCGGAGCTTTCATCTTCATACCTCCTCTTCTTCACTCTCCTCTTTTTAGACGAACGCGGTGAATCACTTTCCGTCTAAGAAACAGAGAAATGACGGAAGTAGTACAGGCTGATGAGGAACAAAGGAAGTGGAATTCTTAGTTAAAAAAAAAACAACAAAAAGCACAAGATAGGTTCTGACCTGGGCAACGCAGGTAGGACAAAACCAGTCTCCCTCTGGCACCTGGGTGATTTTGGGTCTCAGGCAATACATGTGGCAGCCACGATCACAGCTGTCACACAGCAACAGGCAATCATCGTTGTCTCCTTTCCTGCACACCTGGCAAGTCTACGCAGAAGGCGGTCACAGTAAAGAAAATCATATTGTTGAAAATGGCAACAAAAATTTTGGGCTCCATCAAAGAAGTAATAAAGAAATAAAGTAACTTACTACTTTAGTCACTGATCTCTCCCAGGCTATGGCCTTCTCCAGCTGAAGTAAACACAGACAGACCTGTGGAGCACTGCGGCATCGATCCAGAGCCTGCCGCCATGTTCTGAGTCGAGACGTGATCTCACTTTCCAGGCTGGAATAAAAGAGGTGAAATCATGGTTAAACCAAGGAAACAAAACCTGCCCCCCCCACCCCGCCCTGCTCTCCACAGAAAGCCTATCCTGCTCACCTGATCACATCCATGGGATGCTCCTCTCCAGGGGTTGGGGTGAGAGGAGCGAGGCGCATCACTTCCGCTGGGTTCCAAAGCGGCTCTTTCAGGTAGCGTCTCTCGATGTTGCGCTCAAGGTTTGCCAAGCGCAGCAAGGCCAGGTCCAGCGGGTGGGTGGCGATGCGTGGCAGGCCAGACCACTCCTTCTTAGTTCGCACAATCCAGTCATCATGAGGGTCAGCGTCATGTTCATAGTACTGGAGGTCGTCACGGGTGGAGTCTGGATCTGGGATTGTGTAGGGCTTTAAAAAAAAAAAAGAGGGGTGAGATAGGAAGAGTTCAGTTAAAAAAGAGAAGATATGCAATGCTAAATTAACATCTTAAGAATTGTGAGAAATAATTTTGTGTTTTAATAGTTACCTGAAATTCTGACACTGGTGTCTCTGTGTTGGATTCAGCATCATTCACTGCACTCTGAGGAAGTGCCTTCAAGAAACAGAGTATTTTGAAGTCATTTGGCTGCTTTTCATGCTGCACATGGCCAAAATCAGTCAGCGTGTCATCTTTTGTTACAGATTAACATCCCTGGCATGAACTCAAGATTGTGATTGAGGGTATTAATTTTCTTGCTCAATTAGAACTCAACTATTATATTTACTGCTCTTTATTAGGTGTTGTTTTTACATAATTGGATCAATCAGATGAGCTTTTATAGTAACAGATAAAATGACAAAATTTCTCACTTTCAGATGGAGGTCAGCTGCAACGACTCGCTGTTCCAGGTCCTCCACCCACTTCAGGACGCTGATGTCAGTCTCCATTACCTTTTCCTGCACTGGCCAGGGCTTCTGCAGTTCTTCCATTAGCATGTCCTTATCCTCTACCTTCAACTCAAACATCGGGTCTAGCCAAAAACAACACAAGAACAATTATTAGGAGAACACAGAGCTACAGTGGACATGAGCTGATACACAAAAACATTAATTGGACAGTGTTAAAATGCTGAGAGACAGCGATCTGCTAACACAACACTCACCGTTGATAGGTTTGGTGCACATCTCAGCCAAGCTCTCCATGTGCTTGGCCAAATGTTTATGGAGCACTCTCTCCCTGATGCCCCTCGGATGGAGGGCCTGTAAAGTGATGTAGAGTTCTTCTGGATCCTTGATCCACCACCAGCCACGTACCATTGCTGGAGGAGAAACATCACACATTCAAGATAAGAAACGCATACACGCGGTGTGTGTGTCTTTCCCTGAGAACACATGAAATAACTATGATGTTTCCCGTACATTTTTGTACACTAAACACTATGAAGTCTTAAATTAAATTTATAGCCATGTGTGGGTTTTCTTTTTTCCTTTAATACTTACAAGCTGGTATGGGCTTGACCACCAGTTGCGTGAAGTACTGCTGCTCAAGCTCCTGGAACACAGAGTTAGGAGGTCGGCCACGGCGCTTGGCGGCAGATCCTCTCGCCCCTCTGCGGGCAGGACTACTGCCCCTGCTGCCTCTCCTCCGCCTGCGGCATGGCCTGCTGGGGGAGGTCAAAGCAGTCCTGGCAGAAGGAATGGTAGCTGGAGGAATGGGAACTGGAGGAATGTGAGCTGGGAGAAGCTGAGGTGGAGCTGGTGGGATACATTCAGAATCAAGAGTAGCAGTAGCATCAGCATCAGCAGGGGGTGCAGGGGGGTTATCCTGTGGAGTTCCTGAAATGGCAGAGTCAGCAGGAGCCACAGCAGGCAAGAATGGGTCCGGCTGAGGGGTGAAAGAGAGATTATTTATACACCATTAAAGATGTGTTATGATAGCATAGCATAATTCTATGTATTTAACCATACAAACCTGCGTGGGTGAAGGAGCGAGTGCAGGCAGAGCACTCGGGATCTGAGGAAGGAGTTTAGGGGGCGAGCCGGGCGAGGCAGGTATCTGAGGCTCTGTCAGAGAGTTATCATCACATGGTTGTTTGGGGAGCAGGTTGAACCACTGGCCCTGTTTCTCTGCTATCTCCTTCACACTCTCCTCTGCTCGATTACCCTCAGGAGCGTCCCCAGCTGCCGAACACATGCCATTGGTCGAATCTTCCTGTGACTGGATGAGCCAGCTCTGGAAAGCAGCTTTTGTGAGGTCTTGAATGCCAGCATTCGGTGAGCCTGGCCCTTCGTCGCCCACAGACCTCACACTACTTCGACGTCGGCGGCGAATCTTTGCTGTGCGGAGGTGAAGCTCAACTTCTGGTTTGATTTTTCGGGGCCGTCCTCGTCCTCTGGGCCTGCACATGAGGGATGTGGTGTCAAGGAGGGGGTCCTCCTCCGGAGACAGAATCTGGTGCTGAGCAGGGGTAGCAGAGGAAGGTGAGGACAGTAGAGTTGATGGGGGAGATGTTGGCATTGGGGCCTCTTCAACTTTGGGCTCCTTTTTGAGGAATGTGACAGGAACTTCAGCTACAAGAACATCTCCAGAGGCTGCATGAAAGAAAAGTAAGCAAAGGTTAGATGAAGACTGACAAGAGAGGGGTCTGCAAAGTCCAAAACCAGAGTTAACTAGGGCTGGGTGTTTCCACTAATATCAATTCAATTAAGGTTACTTCAGTTACAATACACTAATTTGCTGTTTCGCTACGATATAAAAGAAATGATTAGAAAACTAATACCTTATAATTCGGTGCATTATCAGACACTATGTTTACATTAAGAATTAAAGCAGTTGCATCAATGAACTTATTTAACATGACAAGCATGTGCCAGTAAGTGCTCCCTTCAGTGCAGAGATGATGCACTGGGTAAAGTCACTACGACAACCCTAAACGTGCATTAACAAGGCTTTTGGGGTGTATATCTCTGCATGAGACAGCCTCGGTTATTTTTTGGGGCGGAATCCTTTGTGTTCTTCAACAGGGTTTGCTTTGGATTGCTTTTTGCAGAATAATAATTTAGGTTATATCTTGTTGAATTGTTTCAGAGATTTATAACATTTCTGTACTTCACCTCCATTTTGCACATTTTGCATATGGGCTTGCCTTTGTCAAGGGCTTAGCTGCCTTCCATTTAAAATAGGAAATGCAGGCAGACATCTGCCTTGAGACTTGCAGCCGCCTTTAGCGGGGCAGCTCCCACCATGCTGCTGTCTCTCATGTGGCTAAATCTCATGTGACAACACATTTGAGATAAACAGGGTAACGGCTTCAAGCCTTAGACTGTAAAATACATATACATATAACGTGAATAATCAGAAAATCTTTTTTTTTTTTTTTTAGCCCAACACTAGAGGTGACTACATTTAATTCACTTTTAGACTCACTCAGCAGCTCTTCTGGTCCCTCGACCAGAACTCCTCCCAGGTGAGGTAGCACCAAGTATCTGCGTCGGTAGCGGTCCTGGCCCAGCAACGTCGCCCGCATACAATGAGACGACTGTAGCAGCTTTTTGCGGAAAAATGCTTGACGCTGTGGAGACCCAAACAAAGTCAGTGTCTGATTTATAGCAACAAAAACATGTGTACAAAACACTGCTTTGTGTGGCATCTTTACCTTGGTTAGCTTATCTATCTGCCTTTCAAGCTCTGGAATGCTAGCATTAGTAGGGCTCTCACTCTGTTGGAAAAGATAAAAATTTAAAGTCGATGTAGATAAAAATCATCTGTAATACTGAAGAAACCCCACCACAGATACATACATCACTGAGTTTAGGCTCCTCTTTGCGTGCACGGCGGTTGCCTCTCTCCATGAACAGGCCATTCTCCTCCAGGCTGAGGTTCTCCTCCTCGGCCACTCGAGCACTGCGCCTCCTCTCTTCAAAACACAGCTCTTCTTCTGAGCGTCCTGTCCGACGCGCTAGTGCTGACTTCAGCCTGCAGTGGAAAAAAACAGCTGGGCTCAACATGTTGTGTGGCTCTGTTGTTAAATTTAAAGTAATCCTTCAATATTTCTATTTAAGAATAGGAAAAAAACGTTATCTTACTTGCGCAACTTCCCCTCTATTATCCACTTGTTCTTCCTGTAAGTTGCCATGTTTTCCAATACGCTGTCAATGTCACTGAAATGTGAGACACATGCATTAATAACAGCAACACACCAGTGACAATCTTTCAAGATCTCAATCTTCAGTGACCGAAGAAAAAATAACCCTTATTTAACCTGGTCACAACGTTGCTGCTGTTGAGCTCTTCCACCAGGAATCCCAGGATGGCTGCCTTGGTGTCAGGAGGCAGGGAATGAAATGTTTTGGTCCTCAGTTTGTTGCATACTTCTGTATCATAACCATGAGATTCCAGGAAGATGCGAAGTACTTCAGAGACTGTGCTGCGGGTCAGCTGCAACTCAACCAGCTTATCACCAAGGATCTTTACAGACTGAAGATTGAGATAAGGACATGGAGAGAAAAATGTAGGTTCATTCATTCCTTATCAAGAACTGCATTAATGGAGAAAATGCTCAAAAAAAGACTGCTCACTTGGTAATAAGATGGCAGGCCTGGATCATGGAGTGCAGCCTCCACCAGCTTCATCAGCAGGTCCTGGACCTCTCCTTGGCTGTCGCCCAGGCCTAAGAGGCCTTCCTGCAGAGTAGCAAGGCTGGGGATATCCTTGGGTACATTGAGACCAATCACCTTTCCATAACCATGAAGGAACTCAACTACTGCCATGCAGTGTGCAAAGGCTGTGCCAGAAAGAACCACACCAGGGATACGGGACAGCTCTGGAAGGGGCTGATGGAGGCAAAGTTCAGAGGTCATGAGTGCCTAAAAAAATCTATGCAACCTCTGCTAAAATATACTGTATCAATTGCAGAACTCACTTTGTGGTCTGTGAGACACATGTCCTCTGTGGGCTTCTTCAGCTCATCTGCGATTATCTGCTGCCTCTTGCGCTCCTCCAGACGTCTCTGCGCCTGCGCTCTTCTCTCTGCCGCCCTCTTTGCTGCCACAGCGGCCTGAGCTGCTGCCTCTGCCTCTGCCTGGGCTTTAGCTAGAGCCTTGGCTTTACTGCGAGCACCCAGCACCCGCTTACCCTGAGCAATCCTCTCCTCATCAGTCTGCTGTACTGGCGGAGCTGCCTCAACCTTGACTGCCCTCCGACGGCCGGGCTTCTTGGGCTCTGCAGAAGTCCCTGATGCCGGCTGGCCAACCTGTGGCGCTGTTGGGTCGGTTGGTTCAACCTTCAGCTCTAGGTCTTTGGCCTCCTGCTCGAGCTGAACCATCGAAGGAAAGCAAGCACAGGTTGAGATGAGAGACTGAGGAGAATGAAGACAATGCATTTTGTTTTGTTTTTGTTTTGAGAGTTTGTCTGTACCTTGGCCGCCTTCTTTTTCTCTCTCATCTTCTTAATCTTTGCATCCTCTCTTCTCTTCATTCTTGCCTAAAAATTATAACTTATTAGTTACAGAACCGTGATCATAAATCAACAACATAACAGCTATGGGTTGCTGTGCTCTGCAGGTGTAACAGTATACCCTGATATGAAAATTGAAGGATATCACACCATGCACATTTCTTTAGCTACACACCTGACTTATTATTAGTTCTGCGTTTCAAATTTGCATTAATTTTCTTGTCTGTCAAGGCTTAAACTGTATGATGTGACGTTTTTGGGGATGGTTATACTGACATACCACAGCAACCATGATAACAGCTCAGCATGACAAACTCAGACCGACATACCTTTCTCTTCATTTTCTTGTTGATTTTTGCAAGTTTCTCCTTTTCCTCATCTGTGAGAGTTTCTACAGAAAAAAAACCAAAAAACAGACAAAAGCAATTAGCTAATTCGTAAGGACATGTTATAAACACATCATCGGGTCTTGGACATGCAAAGTTTTGCTACTAGCTATTAAATTAATCTTGGCACACTCAGCTCTCCCTCTGGTCTACATCCACTCACCCTTGGCCTTAAGTCGCTTCCAAAGCTTAGCATCAACTTTGCTAAGGAGGTCAATCATCTTGGGTTTGGGAGGTCTACCAGGGCGGCGGGCCTCCCCTGCCTTCAGGCCACGAGCTCGTCTGGGTTTCTCCTTATCAGGGTTTGGAGGTCGACCCCTCCGGCCTGTGATGGCCATTATCATAGAAGGAACCTCCTCATTAGCCAGGAGCACCCAATTCATACCCTGCAATACATTATACAAAATGATGAGTTGCTGCAATTGTCACTTTCCTGACATGTTACCTCTGCAGTCTGCTCGATCATAAACCTCGACTGAATGAAAAAAATCAATACCTCAGGACTCTCTCTTTCCTCATAAAAATCTCCAACAGGCATGCGTGGGCTGAAGCTGAAGTGTTCTCTGGTGACCACACTGTCTGCGTGTTTCTTCAAGTACTGTATGACGCAATTAGAGAAACAGGCAAGAGAGAAAACAAAATAATCAAAACAAAAAAAAAGTAAAAACAAACTTTTTAACTCCTCATCTGTTCCATTTTTCCTAAAAGATTTTAACATGAAAATCCTTCATGTACCTTGATTATTTCCGGGAACTGCTTCATCCTCCTTCCACAGGGTGTGTAATACCAGGTTTCGCCCTTCATGCGGCTGTCTATTTTCTTAACACGAATCTCCCTCTTCCAACTACAGTGAAGAGAGCTCAATATTACATTTCTGCCAGAGAGTAGCAATTGGCGATCATTTAACATATGTAACAGTATCAAAAGACTGGCAAACGGACTAATAATAACTTTACAAGGGAACATTACCCATGCTGCAGTGGGAACTGAACCTGCTCCTCAGTTGCAACCCTCCTTTTGCTAGATTCACCTGTTCAAGAAAGTGTACACAGCCACACTGAGTATTACGCTGTTAACACTGATATGATGTCAACAAAAAGCCACAACATGATGTGATTGAAAGCACCACCTCATTACCTGCAGTGGAGCTATCATCATCATTATTATCATCAGCAGCACCGTCTTGTTTTGGTGTTTTTGCCAAGTTTCCTTCTAGTTGTTGCTTCTTTGCCCTTTTCACCTTCTTGGGCTTGTCGACTGAGGAGTGAAAAGCCGAAGCGCTGGCCAGAACAGCTTCAATTGTGGCAGTGATGGGATCAATCTCACCGGTGGGTGGCACGGCCTCTCCACATTCCTCCGATGTTTCTTTAACATCCGGCTTCTTCCTCTTCCTGCCCTTGGATCCTTCCTCTTCATCGGGCTTCATCTTCTCCACTTTCGGGGTTCGAACCCGAGGCTTACGCTGGGACTCCTCAGGAGCTTTAAATTAAAAGGAAAAGATAAGAAGCTGTTTTAAATTAAATCTCTTTTTAAAAAGGGAGCTGCTATTTGCACCCAGGTATATGACATTAGTATGCTCACCTAGGGTGGAAAAAAACCCAAAACAAAACAATGTGGCTACTTACACCTGGGTGCATGTAGGACCTAACCCTAAATGTATCCTAAGATAACCGTAACCAAACTGCAAATGACATGAACACTGATAAACATAAGTAATTTAGTAATAAAGTAACAGCATCTGCACCTGTAGACTGCACATTTGCTGCCTTCTGACTATTTTCCCCCCAGGTGTAAAAAGACGTTCCATTAGTTTACATGTAATTAGATCAGGATGTTGATTACCTGGGGTTTTGGTCAATATTGCCTTTGGAACTCGAGGTTTGCGTGGTTTCCCTGGGCTTTTCAGATGCCGTCCAGCAGTTGATACAATCGGATCAGTTACTGGTTGGAGTGGGTGTACAGCAGGGCCCTCTACAGGGGTACTAAAGGCGATGAAGTTCTCATCTCTCATCTTGAAACTTGGGGGAGTCATTGTCTCAAAAACTGTGGTCTTAATGCTAATGCGTGCTGCTGAGTCGGGTGCATCGTGTCCTGTGTGCTCCCACTCTGAATCAGGTCCTGAGAAAAACAAGAAACACTGTGAGCATACAAATCATAAATAGAAGTAATTTGTATTATGTTGGGAATGAATGCAATGAATAAAGAATTACTTTTTTTACAGTGGGGAAAAAGGAGAATAATGTATTGTTCATATTTATACTATATACTGGTAATTGTTACCATGATCATTAACGTTAAGACTGTACCTGTACAACTTGGCTGAGATAAAACCGACTTGGACAAATAATCTGAGTCGACATAGGACTCTTCCATCTGAGAGGTGTCAAGGGAAGACACCATGGAGTCTCCTGTGATCTGGCAGCTGTACTTCGTCTCTTCCGCCTCTGATATTTCCCCCTCTCTGGTGGAGTCCAATTTGTCATCTCTGGAGCCCTCCACTGAAAAGATGCTATCACTTGTCGTGTCATACACGGCAGAGGCTTCCTCCTCAGTGTGGGAGATGCTGTCGACCCGAGAAGTGTGAACACTGATGTCAAAGCCAGTGGTATCGTCTACACGTGAGCTATCATCACCTTGTGTAAGACAGGACTTCTGCATGACAGAGCTGGAGGGTGTGGTAAATGGTGAATATTCAAATTGTGAGGAATTATTCAAACTATCTTCACTGGTTAAATGTTCTACCCTGTGCAGGTATGAAGACTTTCTGACAGGACTTTGGTCCACAATGGAGTTCTCTGATCCACAGACGACACTACTTTGTTTTTCAAAAAAGACAGGTGTCTGCGAGGGTCTATCAGGAAGATCAGTGAGGGATTTGAGCAAGGGAATTTTAGGTTGATCAATTTCAGCAGCTTCCACTTTCTGCGACATCATTCTTGCGTCTGAATCAAGCTGAGTGTGACGTCCCTCTGTCCTTTCATTCCTTCTATTAGCCGATGTTTTGCCATCCTCAGTATGACCAGGCTGCTCTGGCTTTGGAGACGACAGCTTTAGTGCATGAGGAAAAGTGGCATTCGGAGGACTCTGCTCGTTGCCGGAACTCTGAGCCGCTCCTGAAGACGTACTCGCTGCAGGAGGCGCAGACACCAAGGCAGGAGGGGCGGGCATGGGTGCAGTCCAAGAGGCTTGAGTGGTTCGAAGAGGTAGGGTAGACAGAGGTCGGGCTGTAGGGCTTTCCTGGGCTGTTTGGGAGGGTAAGTTCACGGCTACAGGGGGTACTGATGCTGCACAAGCAGCAGAGAGATGAGAGTCGGCAGTCGGAGGAGCGTATGTCTGACAAAGACTTGTTGTCGCTGGGTCACAAGGTTTACTGCCGACTGACGTGGTAGATGCTGATGTTGATACACAAGAATTAGGTGGTGCTGCACCTGACGGTCCTGAAGCTGACACTGGAGGGGGAGCAACACCTATAGACGAGGATTTTGTAACCATGGATGAACTAGCAGACAATAAGTTTGTTATCCTGGGCGTTTCATGCTGAGTTGCAGATGTCATTAACGGTGGCTTGGACCCTTGAACCATATCTGGAAGAGAGGTCAAGTAAGAAGAGACAGAGACCAGGGCTGGAGGGGAGACCGTTGTAGGAGGTCCAGCAGCTGTTGGAGTCAGTAGAGATCTGTTCTGATGAGTCACAGACTCTGGTGGAGAAGAAACCGCTGCAGGCCAAGAGGCAGTTGAAACAAGAGGTGTTGAAGACTTTAGATGCAATGCAGGCAGAGATGGGGATGAGGACCCTAATGACAGCTGCTTGGAACCAGCAGGGGTCATCTCTGGCCTAAAGCTGTGCATCATTATTGTAGCTGAGGAGAGTCTAGGAGGAACATCTGGTGATGAAGCAGGGGACACATTTGGAGGTGCTGAGATTTGGAGTGGGGTAGATTCTGCAGCAGGAGATGGCACTACAGAGGGCCCAGTGGCAGAATCTGACATAGCAGAGGTGGCATAGATCCGAGGAGGTGTTGCATCCGTAGTTAGAGGTGTGGATGCTGCTGCAGGAGGGGTAGATGCAGAGAGCTGAGACGACACAGACTGGGGAGGTGTATTAACCACTGAGTCTCTGGCAGAAGGCGCCATTTCTAGAAGTTCAGTTTGCTGACAATAATCACTTGTTGGCCCTGCAGGTTTGGGTTGGTAACCGTCACTCGTAGGTAGCCTCTGGGCACCTGGTACCCTTTCTGTGCCATTGTGGCTTGAGTCTACCTCCTTGGCAGCTTC
>KV751321.1:16566864-16592161 GCA_001698575.1 Mola mola
GAGCTGCGAACCGCCGCTACACCGTCGAGCTTTCCGCGGCTAGCTAACTAACTAACCGAGCTAACGTGATAACCTCGCGATACGTACGTACGTCACGTCGCCGAGCTGCGGGATTGGCGGGGCCGGGGACGTCACGGTTGCCGAGGTACAGTTGGAGCAGCGAACCGTCGGAGCTCGTCAGCTGTGGTGTGTTGTTTGGCCGACGTGGCCCACGTTGTCTTTATTGTGTCTTTTTACAGCTGTTTGCAGGGTAAATGAACAAATAGAGTAGAGATGTATGAATGCAGACCCGGTTAAAAACCGTATCAACAAACAAATGAACAACTGTTCAAGGCCCGAGGTCCCAGTTTCTCAGTTTGGGAGGATTTGATTACTTTTAAATTTGATGGTTTGATGTGAGATTGCGCCACTGAAATACAATATAGTCTAGGGTGGGTCCTGTGCTTTTATTAACATACCAAGAAATGGGGGTGATGTTTCTGGCCACGTTTGTTAGTTTGAGAACAGGATAAGTCAAAAAGTAACGGTAGATTTTGATTGAATTTTCAGGAGAGGTGGGTAATAAGGAACAATGGATTTGATTTTGGTGGTGATCCACATCAATGTCCGGATCCAGGATGAGTTTTTTTTCTTTTATACTATATTCTTCCTTTTATTCTTCAGTGCACTGCTGTGACCTTTCGTCTTTAATGCCTTTAATGTCTTTTATGTTACATTGAAGTTATTCAAGAAAAACGCTTTTTGCTTTATTCTTCTGGATCTAATGCAGTACCTATTGGAGATAAGTCAGGTTGTTGCATTCTGTATGTGATATCTTCTGCACATCTGCCCATCCTAGGGAGAAGGATCCCTCTGCTCTGCTTCTTCCCGAGGTGTGTTATCTTTCCCTGTTTCAGGGTTTTTTTTAGTTTTCCTCACCCGGTTCGAGGGTCTAAGGACAGACGGTGTCACATTTGTACAGGGGATAACAGCCCTCTGAGGAAAAAATTGTAATTTGTGATTTTGGATTTGATTGATTGATTGGAGATCTGTTGCCACTGTGCTGTAACAGCAGAGTGCCTGCTTCATATTATATTAACAAAATATTAGCATAAAGTCTATATTCTTATCAGTTACCTCACAGCTGCAACTTTAAATTACCTCCTGTCCTCCTGTAATTATAATAATAAAGAAAATGAGGAGAACAATAGTAAGGATGCTTAAAAAAAAAATATCTTACTAACTCACATGCTCCATTTTTGTAATAATGATTTATTCAAAACAAATTAACCTAATGCAAACTCAAAAATTTTGTGGTCATGATTGATGAAAAAAACCTAACTCTTCAAAAACTTCTTCTATGGCCACTACAGCAAGATCATGGTACTTACAGTTATTTAATTGTTAGAGGACTAATGGGATGCAGTCTGATGCATTATTCCACCTTCCTCTACACCTTTTCTTTCTTTTACGATGTATTACTGCCTGCTTTAGAACTTGATATGGCATTGGACATAAAGTATGAAGTGCAAAAGCATCCAAAGAAACCAAATAGAATATTGGTCATTCTAATTGGGACCAATTCATAATAATGATAATAATAATAAAAAAAAACTATGTTTATATAGCACCTTTAAGAACAGAATTCACCAAATGCTTTGACAGATAAAACACTAGACTACAGAGACGAGGACAGACTGTGGTCTGACAGAGATAGAGAAACAAGCCAAACAATGTAATAAATTAGCTTTGGAGAACAAATAACACAATAGAAGAATAACTAGTTTAAACAGGCCCATGCAGTCCAGTCTCGTCTTTTCAGCTAAAGTTAAGACACTTGTAGATCTGCTCATTGTTTCAAAGTTTAAAAATACAGCTAGTGGAAAAAAAACAAACACATCTCTTTAGATCAATGACTCACATACACATAGTTTAGAATGTAAAAAAAAAATTCTGCACTGCTGAAAATTCCAGTATAAAATATTAAATAAAGGAGAAACATAAGAAAAAAAAAAACAGATGTGTGAATATGCGTATTGGTGGTGCTGAAGGGTTTTTTGACTGTGCGTGAGTTGAGTTTCACAGTAGTCAGTGTTATATCCAAGGGACCCGTGAGTTACTAACAATACATATTTTTCATTGCACACATTTATAGCAAGAAAGCCTCAGGTGGAATTGGAAACATTATTAATAGATACTTTTCCTGAGGATTATCCAGGTGTGACACCCCAGTTTGTCCCCTCACAGTGAGGCAGGTAGATGTTTTTATAGCAGCTAAAAAGATGAGACACACAGACAAATGTTTATGGTTGAAGTCAGGGAGGGATCATCTGCGCAGTTTTACATAGTAAATCATCAGACCGATGCTTTTGTTGGTATTGCTTCAACCTCAACTTCAGGTTATGTTTCCTTTCACCTTCAACACCAATAGCTTGAGTTATTTTCCCATCTTAAACTATCCAATCATCACTTTAAATTGTGAAGTTATTCTTTCAAACGTTGATCCTGTTGTTTGTTAATCATGCCAATATTTGTATACACAGTGATACTAATAGCAGCATATGTATAACATTTGTCCCAGTAAGCAATGACAGTGTGACAGTGAGGGATCCAGCACGCACAACGCCAAAAAACTCAAAAACTGGAGCCAATAAATAGATGGAAATCAGTCATTTTATTACATAAGTTGGGCTAAACCTGTGCTATTCTCTCTGTGATATGTCAAAGTATTGTCAGTGAAAAAGGCCTATACATGATCTATTTGTTTGACATACTGCATGTTTATAGTCTATGTCAGTGGTGTAACATTTTAGAAGTTTGTTTGCATAACGATTGCTGAAGGAAAAAAAACTCAGATTGTGGGAAATTATTTTGATGGGAAAATGGTTACGTGCTCAAGCACCTTGAGACGGTGCATCCCCGATCACCTAATATGTAAAGGGGCAATCTTCTGGGATCACTTTATCGCTTTACCCTAAACTGTCCCTATATAATCTCCAAGACTTTTGTAATACATTCATTATTTTTGGCCATGGTCTGATGCGATTTGCTTTTACTAGATCATTTTCACCCCGTCTGGAATGAGGCTGAGCTCCATCAGGAGCAAAACCCCAAGCCACAAAAACAGTTTCCATCTGCATCTAGCCTCACCAACATGGCTTAGGTCCCATCAGGTCCCATCCCCTCCCCTGGACTGAACCCCCATTTCATTCATTCAGCCTGCTCTTCACTGACATCTTTAAACTTTCCACTATTCTGCATGATTTTAACATCAAACTTGGCATATCTCTGCCTTATTTAGCACAATCTGCACTGTGCTGCCACATATATCCACGTATCAATTTAAAATAGCAAGTTGGAAAAGTTATACTCCTTGAAGCAGAGTGTTTTTCTTTCTTTATTCATTGTTCATTTTTACACACCTCAACAGCGAGTGATATTCTTTGTGCGTAAATACCAGAGAGTCATGCACTCATCTAAAAAAAATGACGAGTTTCCTCAAAATTCTGACAAAAAAATGATCGGTATCATCTCAAAATGAAGAGTTTATTATGTCCCACCAGGGCCAAGAGATAATCCTGTGCATTTTAAAACAGTCGATTAGACACACATTTCGCGAGTTTGTGTAGAGATTAAAAGACTAACATATAATAAAATGACTAAAAGGTGCAATTGTGCACCATTTCATCCACATTAGCTAATGTTTTTCTGCAGAGAGCAGCCGTTTCCCAACATGCCGAGCTGCTTAATGATACCTACGAAGCTGCCTGAAATGACATTAGAGTCGATGATTTTACACGCAGGCGTTGGCTTTCTGTGTTCGTGCGGTGCTCCTGCCTCACTTCTCCTCCAACTGGCCCTCCGCTCCTTCGGTGCGCGCGCAGCTCGGGCGGCCGTGGGGGTGTTCGGGGGGGGCGGAGCCACGGCGCTGCTGCAGCTGTACATGGTTGCGTATCGGAGCCCGAGAGAGTCCGCGGACGTGCGAGATGCAGCCATAGTCACGCTACACCGTCTAACAGTATCAGCCGCCGGGATCGTGAGGTTTGCAGCGCGCCGGAGCCGACACTAAGGTGAGCGCGAAAGGTGCGTTTCGATCTTTATATTTCCGCCCCCCCTCGAGAGCCTCGCTCCCTGTCCTTGAAAATCATGACGATCCATCCTCGTCTCGCATCCAGGAGCAGGCCGGGAAGCGAAGCAACATGGATGCTGAGCGCTACGGCTCTGCTGCTGATGATGCTGATGCTTGCACAGAGATTATGCGCCCAGGATCGTGTTCACAGACTTTAATCCTTCTTGTAGACAATTGAAAACGGAATGCGACTCCTAGTAAAGAGACATTCACCACCATCTTACCAGAACAAACGGTCTTTTGGTTAAAATAATGAAAATAAGGCACAGAGGGCTTCAGATAAACCCAAACCTGTGCATTTCCATCGATTGGCACCCATTTGGAAGCAGCTACATTGTACATCAGTTTGCTAAATCTTTTTTTTTTTTTTTTTTGGCTCGCAGCGTCGGCCGCATGAATGTCAGTTGCTGGTCTACTTGCAGCAGCAGGGGTGGTCAGTGGTCCTGCCAAGATGCCACACTCACAAAATGATCATGTCACCGGGCAATGGACATCACTGTTGCAAACGCACTGAGAATGGAAATCTGTGCCTGAACATAAAGCCGGCGTGTTTTACAGAGCTTTCCTCATTTAGCCCGCACACAGCCGATCGGCTGTTGCCTGGAAGGAGGAGGATTCAATCACAGCGAAAAGGCCTGAGTTTTCTCTACCAGATGCTTATCGTAATGAACAGGTTAAGGGGAACAAAAATAGGCCTGGTTTCCTTCCTGGAGCTCGTCCTATGTTCTCCCATGAAGCATGACTTGCAAGCGGAGGAGTGCATTTAGTTTTTCTGTCTCTTCACCCAGCTAGTGGACGTGAGAAGTCATGGCTGAGCATCAGAGGCAGCGCTCTCTGTCCACCGCCGGTGAGTCCCTCTACCACGTGTTGGGAGTGGAGAAGGTAGCCACGACGGATGATATCAAGAGATCGTACAGGTGAGGTGTCCGCGCGTGACGTACGCCAGGGAGAGAATCGTGCGCTGCGGTTATCGCTTTTGTTACATTCTCTTCTTCTACGCAGGAAACTGGCGTTGAAGTTCCACCCCGACAAGAATCCCGACAATCCAGAGGCGGCAGATAAGTTCAAAGAGATAAACAACGCCCACGCAATCCTGAATGATCCCACAAAGCGTAATATTTACGACAAATATGGTTCTCTGGGGCTGTATGTCGCCGAGCAGTTTGGAGAAGAGAACGTCAACACTTATTTTGTGCTTTCGAGCTGGTGGGCAAAGGTAAGTCGGCGTCAACGCCGGAATCAGCCGCCGTTTCCTTTGTGATTTCAAACTTTTATCCTCACGTGTTGTCGCCGCTCGCCCGCAGGCTCTGTTTGTATTCTGCGGCCTGGCCACTGGCTGCTACTTCTGCTGCTGCCTGTGCTGCTGCTGTAACTGCTGCTGTGGCAAATGTAAACCACGACCCCGGGATAGCCAGGACCAGGACTTTTACGTGTCCCCCGAGGACCTGGAGGCTCAGCTGCAGTCTGATGAGAGAGGTGAGAGTGAGTCACCCGTGTCACCATTTTGAATGGGTCAGAGGCGAACTCTGACGGTGTTGTGGCTGTCTGTCGAGCAGAGGCCGGGGGCGACCCTATAATGATGCAGCCGTCGGCCACAGAGACGACGCAGTTAACATCGGACGGGCACCACTCCTACCACACCGACACCGGCTTCAACTAACCCTCCGCCCCCATCGATCCTGGCCTGCGGCCCTGCCTGCTCCCCTGCTCCAACTCAGTGAGATTAAAGTAAAGCCCGAACCATCTTTCCATTTCAGACAGGGAGCCATGCGGAGGAGAGGGACTAGTAAGCATGGCCCGTGCAAGGAACTGATGAAGTCACATCCCTCGCCCTGATTGGTCCACAACTTTTGTCCCCAAGTACGAGAAGAAGAGTGAAACAGCTGCATAGTTTCCTTTCCCCCCCCCTCCTTTTTTGTATTTTCTTGGCCTTTAATCACACAGGTCGCCTACCCCACGCCCTCTCTTCCACACTTTGCGTCATGGTGTAGCATGCACTGTTTGCCAAACACACTCTCCAGATCCTCATTTATTTTACCTTTTTTTTTTTGCAACATTTTTACTCTGCTAGACTGACATTGTAGGTGTGTACATATGTGCAATATGAGTACAGCTCACAGGAGGAGGAGGAGGCGGTGAAGTTTACATGATATTTTATGCTAGAGGGAGGGAGAGCCATGGCTCAGGGAGGTGCTGGTTAGAGAGACAAATGCTTGCTGAGGCGCTTTGAGTCGCCATCGAAACCTTCAAGAACAGAGTTGTGTATGAGTGCAATTTAGATGTCTAATTAGCAATTAGAGCTGTTTTAGTCAGACCTGCAGATGCGTCCTTGGCACCGTGTTTGTCTTTAGTCCGCTCCCCCTGAGTGGTTTTAATACGAATCATGAGGTTGTAAAGGCACAGATCTTTATTTGCAGACATGACTCCGTGAATGCCTGCTGACCATTCGTTTCCACTCCAGATATTAATCCACACTGGCTTTTTTTCTCTCCTGCCAAATCTTTATTCTCTAGCGAGTCAGAGAAGGCTTTCCGGTCTGTCCTATAGCACAAACAGGTCACCATGATAGCTCAACAATAGTTCATCAGTTTTTTGGTTTTTTTTGTTTTTTTGTTGCTGGCTCATATTTTTGTGTATTATATGTCTATTGTGGCAGGTTTCAGCCCTGGTGGATTAGCTATCGTGTCTTATCTTGTGAGCCAAACCTAAAAATAAATTCTATTTCATTAATTTTTTTCATTGTTGCTTGTTCCATCTGCAGATTCATCAACAAAATGTGTACCTCCATAAACTCATTTGCTTTCAGTTTGGTAAATCAACCAGGCTTTTGGCATCACATGAATGTTTGTTTCGAGTCTACACAAACAGCAAAACCAGTTTGTATCAGAGGCGACACAGCACAGACTGAAAGTTATTCACATTATTTAATCATGCAGATATTTTCCTTTTAACTTATTGATGCGAGACTGAGTGGTTCTTATCAGAGCTGTTTATGGGCCCTGGCTCAGAGGGTGACATGTTTTAACTCGAGTATGTAATGTAGTTAATGTTGTGTGGAAAAACATGTTACGCTCTTCATAGCCGGGAAATAAAGCTGACTACAGCATATAGATATTTATGATTATTATTATTATTATACACTGTTTTAGCTTGTGAGGATTCCCATCACGTTTTTAGTCCTTGTGTTTTGAATTGGAAGGTGTGACATTCTGGCGCTGTGATTGTTAATCACTGCTGTCTGTTTCATCGAATCCACGCAGAGTAGAAGACGCAGCATATCATCTGTGAGCCCGTGCAACAGGCAGCTCGACGCGAGACCACTCTCGGTTTTTCATACGGCTGAACTTGCATATGTTGCCACGTGTTTGCCGTCCATCGCCATGAACATTTTTGCCACTTTTGTCAGTTTTGCGACCACTAAAAACGTGTTTCAATGGTTTACAAAAGGTGAACTCCTGTTGCCCACCCTGTGCTATTAACGGTATGGATGTTGCCCTCTGTAGCCCTTGTATGATGTTTCCTGTTTACCCCTTGATGAAAAATAGATGTTCCCATCATGGCTTTTTCATTGAGATACTGAAAAATGCTCCTGTTAATGTTGAATGCACTGTGTTTAGAAAAAAAACAAACTATAATGGATCAATGATCAGGAAATGACTCTTAAATGACTTCATAGTATATTAGTGCAATTATAGTGAAATGGATATATGATGCATTTTTGGAATTTTGTTTATTTCAGACCTAGTCATGTTCCAAATGAGGATTGGCTATCATTTTAACTGGTATGTGTTGTGACCATTGAATTTAGCAAAAGAATGGTTGGTGAAGGTCGCTTGTACATACACCTGGCCATATAAAGTATAAACCTTAATGTTTTTGTTGTAGCATGGTAATTGTGTGTCTGGAAGAAAAACAAGTGGATCATTGATCTGATTTGCTGTTGTTGAATAAATGTTCCTGAACATTGCGTCCTTATCAAATTCTTTCACGTGGGAATAATAATGGTGGCAACATGGTGGTAGGTATAGTAACGCCTTCATTTCGTGTAGGATGGAGAAGATTTACATCGGATGGCTGCAGTGACACATTTACCACAAAAACACGTACAAAATTACACAACACACTATTAATTATACTGTGCTGTTTTTTGTGGAAGTATGCAATTGCTACTATTGGATTTAAGACAATTAGATCCCTTAAATAAGTATCCGTGTGTAAATTTAATCAGGAGACCTGAAGAAAAGAAACAAACACTTTAATCAAAGATTTGTACTGAAGCACAGTTCTTAAGTAAATCCGCTTAGTAAAACAAATGCATGATTGTGCACACAAATATGAACTATTACTGTTTATCTGAGTGACTCTGACCAATCCAACCACAGAAAACAAAGCTGATGACTTCTCATTCACTTGTCTCCGGGGGCGATTGAACACTGGTCTGATGGTGTGTTTTGCCAGCAGATGGAGACAAGTCAATGGCTTTACCAAATCACTGTGTTCTTTGTTATTGGTCAAATATTTAGACCCATTTAACTATAAATCCCTTCAACAGTCATTTTGTGAGGCTATTATGATACATTAAAACACCACCCAACAGATTATAATCACACATAAATGCATATAAACCACTGCCGATGGACAGACAGACAGATAGATAGATAGAAATGTAATGTAATCTGCAAAGCATATAAACCACTGCCGATGGACAGACAGACAGATAGATAGAAATGTAATGTAATCTGCAAAGTAACTAAAGTTATTAAGTATATACATAAACTCAGTTTCAATAACTTAACTTCAATATTTGCCTCTAATGTGGGGTGGAGTGGTGGTTTAAAGTAGACAATGGAAATAATGAGTGTAAATGTACATAAATAAGTCCATACACATGCATGAATGTACTAGTGCACTCAGAGGAATTAGAATGTCGTAGAAAAGTTCCCTTTTTTTTGTAATTTAATTCAAACAGTAAAACATCCATATGGTCTTTGTTCATTACAAGTAAGATGATTCCGATGATTAAGGCTTATACAGTTACAGTGAATTATTCCAATATTTTGAGAGGTAATTCTTTTGTTTTATTATATGAGCTGTGGGCCGTAATTAGCAAAATTAGCAAAGTGCCCTAAACATTGTAGTTTATGTTTAGTTACGCTTGTGCGTGTTTTTGGGTCTGTAATTAGATTGATGGATCAGCAATTAGTTGGCAGCCATTCAGCTATTGGAAATCAATTATTGATCGACTCCAGGGAAAAGTAACAAAGTTATTGTTATTATTGTTAGAATTACATAGAAAACATGTAAGGATAAGGGTGGTTTTGACATTAACAGTGTGTACTTAGACACTCGGTGACTCGCCAAAGATTGCGTGTATGTGTGTGCGCGCGCGCGCGCGTGCGTTTTAGCGCAGTGATCCCGACTGTTGCTGCCTGTTGCTCGTGTCCGAGCTTAGCCGACCGCTGGGACCCCGGAGGCTCGAATTAAGAGTGTAAACACTCCGAGGTGAGAGTGGCAGCCATGAGCCGACCAGGTGACGTTACTCTACATTGTTTTGTTTTTATTTAACTGTTTAGTTTTTACGGCACCGCACATTTTAATCACGAACGCTGCTAACTTGCGGTCGACGGTTCGAGTGTTTGTGTCGATGCTAACATTAGCTCCGTGGGCAACAAGTGCCATTAGCAGTTAGCCGGTTAGCTTCAGCTAGCCGGTTAGCTGAGCCTCAGCACTACGGACAGCTCCTGTCAGCCTCCGTTAGTTTTTAGCATCTATCCGCCTCTCTAAAACATCTGAATATCCGGAGTTTTCATTACTTATTTAAAAAAGTAAATATTCAACACCTTTAAGACTCTACGTCTTTTTAAGACACGACTTTATTAAAAGCTGTAAAAAAACATGAAATAATAATTAAATGCATACAAGCACGCTGTAATGTGAGGGTGTCCTTTTCTCAGGTTTTAATGGGGCTTCGCCACCTATGAACTTCTCCAAAAGGGTGACAGAAAATGGACTCTCGCCCTCAGATCTAACGGACGATGAAGTTGACCATCTACGGACTGAACTTGCAAAGGTGGCGCAGCTTTTTTGGCCGTGTCTATTGTGCAAACACAAAGATGGAAGGGTCCACATGGTTCGCTCCTCCTGTCCACTTAATAAGATGTTTCTCTGGGGGTGGGGTTTTCTCCCGCATAGATGGAGGAGGAAATCCAAACTTTGCGGCAGGTGCTTTTGGTCAAAGAAAAATATGCAGCGGATGTCAGGAGGCAGCTGGGTATGAGTCCCTTCAGTAGTATCAAACAGAACCTGTCCAAAGGCTGGCACGAGGTCCAGACCTCATCTCCGTAAGTTGCACGTTTGCACTCCTTGTCATTTCATTGTTACTTTAAATAGTCTGTCAGATGGGTTAAAGCCAACCCGTGCAGTGGAAGCGTGTTTGCCACACACTGTCTGTGTGACACGGTTACGTAACAGTGAAAAGCGCTCTAATGACGTATTGTGTTTTAAGATGAGGTGATTCTCCTCCAACCTGTGCACCTTCTGCTTGGGTTTCAGATACCTAGCCGCCTCTGCCACTCTGGAGGACATCAGCCACTCTAACATGTGAGTGCCACTTATCATTTATGCATCCTATGGTACAAAACAAAAACATCTAAACTGTGTAGTGAGGTTTCCCAGTGTATCTGCTCTGCACTCACATGTGGGACAAGAGGGATCTACTGTAAGGAACAAGTGATGGGATTTTCCAGGCTTAATAGGATCGGTGCCCTGTTAATAGCCTTACAGCCTGACTTAGCACAAGGGGCAGTAGCATTAACAGGCAGGAGCAGAACTAACCTGCAGGGTTTGAAAGCCAGCTGGACTGTGGCCACTGGAGTCTGTGGGCCTGTTGTTTACTGTTTAGTTTCACCTATAAGTGCGTGTGCTCCCTTTTGCAAAGCCTTGTGACTCCATTCAGCATCTGACTTCTGCTTCTTTTTACCTGTAGTTATGTGAGGACACGGGAGACTGTCTCCCATGCAGGCCAGGCGACGTCCTCTGCGCTGTCCAATATGGGTGTGGCCGTTGCCAGGAGGCTGGCAGAGATGAGGTACCTGCATGACTGTGTCACAATATTCCCAATTTAATTGTTCTGAGCCCTGATATAATGCACAGAATTAGCTAGTGATGATTCTCCACGACAACACACTGCACGTGAACTGTGCAGAGGCTGCCAAGGAGGTGTCTGGTTGGATAACTCTGGCTAATCCAAGCAGGCATATGGAGGGGCGGGCGACCAATCGGGAGCTCCCACATGTCGACAGCCTGTCAGATGGTTGCACACATTTATGTTCATATAAACAATTTAGGCTTTCATAAGATCCCATGCCAGTATATGTCTTTTATTCTAAGACCAACAGCACAAGAGGGTGCTTTCTATTCGTTTATAGACAAGTCTAATACAGTATATCAATAACGTTAGCCTCAAATAACGTAATATATGCTTGGTGATTTTCAATATGTATTCTCTTTGTCAATATGTAAAATGATTCTGACTAGAAAACACTCAGAGAGCACAGCCAAGGGTGAAAATCTCATGCTACAGCAGCAAATTTACCATAAGCCATGTATTCTTGACCAGATCGGGGTTATTACGTGGCAGAACGTATTATGGAGTTGTCCGGTATTTTACTTTATTTTTTCCCCGCATTCTCTGCATTATTTGCAACAAAAAATTGCAATGCTTCTTGTCTTGCAATGATGAAAAATCATTTATCCAGATGGTGATCCAGACCACCGGGCCATTTCCAGCTTCTGAAAATCTCATCCAAATCCATTCATAAACTTTCGGATTTAACAAACAAACTAACTCAGGCTGGTAGAAAAACCTCCATGGAAGAAGGAAACAGCCTTTTATTATTGACATAGGTGGATAATTGGCCACTATAGTCTGTTTTGAATTTGATCTGTTCTTTTAGAGATGGAGCAAAGAATTTGGATCGTATACAGAGATGAACAACTGATTACTGGTTATGGTCGTTTCACAGGATTTGCTAATATCTTAAAAAATATCGTAAAATAATTGCTGCCTTTTGAAAGCCGTAAGCAATTTTTGTCCTTACAGCGTCCCTCTCTGAACCTTCATTACATCTTTTGTTTAAATAATGACAAGGAATCTACCTTTGAGCATCAAATAGCCATTCAGTTTTGGTTTAATACGTGGCTATATAAGGTTTTTTTTCTTTAACTGGGTCATCTGAGAGGGTGAGGAATCGTGGCTCATTAAGAAGGTTCTCTTTAAAAATGATCACTGTTATGCCATGTGGAGGTTGACATAAAGTACACCGGGATTTGTGTCCTGAACCTAAGCTCAAAGGCCTCCTGTCTTTGTGGGGGTTTTTTTTCTTGTTCAGCCAGTAAGCGACCGTAATCCAATCACACTAGTACAGCTGGACATGAGCAGCAGTACCTGTTAAGTCTTGTTCTCATCCATTCGGGAGCAAGCGCTGTTGTGACGTTATCCGTGTCTCTGTGTTTCAACAGAACCCTGTCTCTCCCGAGCCCACCACGGTAAGACCTGTGCACAGTGAAATGCAAAGCCTCATCTGTGTGGAGCTGCGGCAGCTCTCATGAAAAGTATACTGACTATGAAACTCAAACGAAGAAACAACTTTTTTGATAGTTGATTCAGGATTTATATTAAATAATATATAGAGAAAAACTGTTATGTTTTTGAGAATTCAAGTATTTTTCAACCTAAGCACTATTTCCCGGGTCTAAAGCTTCGCAAAATAATGATTTTTGATAGTTACTCCAGTATTTGTTTCCGTCACTTGGACTGACTAGCTCAACAAAGCTATACAATGTAACGTCATGGGGCATGATGACCAACCGTCCAAAATAAGTTGATACCTACAGTGTTAAATGTTTCTGTTGGAGCTCCCCACACACGATCAGTCAATTGCCAAAGGGGCACTGTTATCTGCAGCTTTACAACGTTAACAAAAGACAGGACACTGTAGAGCTCTACTTTAAGTTGTAAGACTCTTCCAGTAACACTTTGAACCATGTTAGTGGTGAAGAAACCACTTTTATGAAGTTTTAGACTGTCAAATAATGGGAAATAGGGCCTATGTTCAAAAATAAATAGATACTCCTATGAAATTTCTTGAAGATATCATACAAAACACAGTGCTGGGAAAGATAACGCCGACAAATATTGATGGCCATATGCTGTTCTTCACAAATAAACAATACATATTGTATAAATAAGTAACTGATTTGTAAATCATGTATATAATAATTGGTCCTATGCAAGTGTTGTTTATACTTTAAGAAAAATGTACGCCTAACTTGTCACTTTTAATATTCACACTTTTTTCCTTGTTCTGCCTCGTAAATATGAATCCCAGCACGCTGGCTCACACCATGAGTGTGCCGTCTATGAGGTAAAACACCGCAGTTCTTAAACAGTATTTACTGCTTACTGCTGCGTTTGGGTAACAAAAGTTGTAATTTGTCTTGCCTTTTCTCCACAGACATTCCTCTACATTCAAGTCTTTTGAGGAAACGGTCGGCACTGTGAAGGTGAGTTTGTTGAAACATGATGTGCAGTGCACTGAGTTGCTGCTGTCAATGTGAACACCTGCTTTCTTGAAACACACAGGACAAGGTGTCCGGCAGTCTGGCAAATAATGGTGGCACCTCTGGTTTTGAAAGAAGATCCTCACGACTAAGCACATGAGATGGACCCCCCCGCCCCCATAACATCACTAATTTTTCATACCGTGTAAAGTTATAAAATAATTTAATTTTGCCCCCTTGTCTGTCTGGATCTAATGATTTATGACTCTTGTATTGAGAAGATATGATAAATAGAATGAATACAGATGTAAAGTATTTAATAGTTCAATGTAAAGATAGATTTTTACTATGTGAATATGTTATATTTCTTCATGTTGGATAAATGTAATATAAGAGTTATTTATTTTGAGCCATAAGTGAGGTAACTTGTCATCTCAAATATTTGGAATTATTTAAAAAATGCTATCACTGACATTGTGATGTTTGCAAAACAATATATCATTAACTCCAATTAAATTTTTACAAATAAAGTCAGTTGAGCTTTGTACGGTTGTTTTTTTTCACTGGTCACAATGGCAATTTTAATTACTTTGGTGTTTTTAACTAGAGATCTTCCTGATATTTTTAATACATTTGTAAAAAGTAGAGTACATTTCATATTGATCCTTTGGGTGGCGCTAGAGGTTTCAGATGCATCAACAGCTCTGTTTTATATTAGCCTGTGGAAACTAGATGCACGAATCCCAGCTGCTATACCTCATCCATTTCTGATTGTCTAAGGAGAAAATTAATTAAAACCTCACATTGACTATGGAGAACTGTAACTTAAACAACATTAAGTCCAAAGTTCATCTAGGTTGTCTTTATGCATTGCATACACAAAATGGATTGCACAACAAAAGGTTATAGCCCCCTAAACAGTGGTTCCACACTAGAGGTAAAAAAACAAAACTTGGGCAGTAAAGTAAAATAGAACTATAAGGACATAAAGAAATAGAAAATGAAAACTAGATTAGATTTACAAAACAGTTACATGCCCATAAATCAGAAAATACAAATAATTTGTTCTGATCTGATCACATAAAAACGCAGAGACCATTATTGTTCTGTTTGCCATTCTGTAAGCGTCATAACCATGTCAATAGTTTTATTTGCAAGAAACAAAAACTGTGTTCCCTGACCGGGAATCGAACCCGGGCCGCGGCGGTGAGAGCGCCGAATCCTAACCACTAGACCACCAGGGACAGATGCGACTTTTTCCACGTTTAGCGTTTCTAAACCAATCAAACGAAGCGACTCAAATTGTGTCTTTTAATTTTTTTATTCAGACACTTCTGAAGAAACCGTAGTAAAACAAAAGCTAAAACATACAAACTTCGCATCACTTCACATTAGATATCACTAGTCTAAATGGGTCGGCCCTCGATCTGTCCACTCGAGTGGAAGTGCCTCAGTCAACAGTGACTCAAACCTCTGGTGTCACCGAGTTCCAGCCCTTCCCTGAGTGTCGGACAGGCCGGACTAATCGGAACAACAGCACGCTCTGTCCCCGCCCCGGGCCACAGCAGTGGTCGCCCGCGGCAGCCGCTATAAAAGCCCGGCGCCTGTCGGCGAACACGCACACCGACAGCAGACCGACGCGGGTCAACACCGAGACCCGATCCTCAAATGGGCCACTGACACTACTAGTACCTCTTCCACCTCAAGCCATCCGCACCTATCGACCGCATCTGGGGCCAACAGGAGTGTTCAAGGTAGGCCAAAATACCTGCGCATAAAGTGTTTTTTTGTTGTTTTTTTTAACATATACTCAACAGTTTTAACCCCCAGAGTTTATTCTACCACCATCAGCCGTCCTCAGTCCACAGTTGGGACGAATGGACTGAAAGGCTTATGTTGCACTGATTGGGGATACCTGCCTGTCACAGCCGCGGGGGTCGTTTTTATCTCATTTGTTTAACTTGTTTAAAACACACAATACATGCTTGTCATTATAGTTAAAATGACCTTCCTGCCTTTCTGCAGGTCTGTTTGTTTGTCTCCGTGTTTAACCAGACATTTGTGTGCACACTTTAAATCCCCTAAGCCATCTGTTGCTCACCTGGTGTTAAAGCTCTGCAGCCCTGAGCTGCTTCTCAGCCTCAAGGCTCACAAGCATATTCCAATATTAAGAGTCTGAAATGCAAACAATTGTTGCAGAACATCCATATCACCTCCTGTATTATAAATACAGTCAGTAAAGGTTGAGGTTTAGCTATGATCTAATTTCTGCCCTTTCAGAACTCTGTTAATGGGGCCGTTCCCATTCACGGTTTCTGTCCGAATACAGTGCCAAGAATACGGCATGTCCTGTCCAACAAGAACGTTGCCAGGGTCATGCACGAACCTCAGAGATCGGGGAAAGCAGCTGCTTCTGTTTTATCACGCACACAGCACACTTGAAACGGGTCCGGGGCTCGGATACAGTTCTTTCTGACATGCATCATTTATAAAAATGGAAGGGCGTCAAGACATGCTCAGCCCTTTTTAAACTTTGAAATAATCCCTTTGCCTCTCTCTGTCTCTCCTCCAGATTACCATTTTCCATCTTTGAGCGGTTTTCCAGCTAAGGTCGGAGAAAATGGCAGCAATTCCATCCAGCGGTTCCCTCGTGGCCACACATGATTATTATAGAAGTGAGTGAACGCGAATTTGGCAATAATGGAAGAAAGTATGTTTTCCTTTTTGTACTTGTTTTTCTCCCCTCCCTCTGGCATCCGACACCAGTATTTTTTATCTTCCCCCTGGAAGCCTGTTTGTGTCTGTCAGACGTCCCTGAGATGTTTCAGTAACCGGAAGTGGCTTTATTTCAGGGCGCCTTGGGTCCACCTCCAGCAGCAGCTCCTGCGGCAGCGCGGAATATTCTGGCGAGGTCATTCCGCACCACCCGGGTAAAATTGTGATTTAAAAAAAGTTTCCTAACTCTGAGACTGTGTTTTTCTCTCTGTGCGCATGTCTAACCCTGACCTTGCTCTCATCAGGCCTTCCGAGGCAAGATTCGGGCCACTGGTGGACCTCATTCTTCTTCGCGAAACAGAACCAGCCCGGCGTGCAGAGCGGATCTGAAAAGTAAGTGTTGTGACACAGGAACGTGTCGGCGCGCGTGAACTTTGCGGGTTCCGTGCGGAACACTGACGTCTCCTTTGTGCTGCAGGAACGGATCCTACACGGTGGCTAACGGCCAGGTGACCTGCATCGCCAAGGAGATGGTTCTGAGCCGACAACTCAGCGAAAGCGGCGACAGCGGGAAGCCTGAAGCCAGGACCCCTGAGACCAGGACCCCTGCACCCAGTACCCCTGCAGCCGGGAACCCTGCACCCACTTTATCCTAGACCTCATCGCCCCCCTCCGCCCCCATCCTGCCGTCGCTCAGATGGAGATGATGATGGTGATGAGGATGATGGTGTCTGCCACCTTTAAGCGCCGCAGTTTGCTTTTCGTGCTCGCCTGTGTACAGTTCTTTTGTTACGACCAAACGTTTTAAAAAAAATAATATCACTTGAGTTTTTCATTTTGTTCCTCTTGTGACTTGAAGATGTAAATAATGATGAATAAAGAGCTCGGAGTCAGCCGGGGTGTTTTATTGATTCTGCACACTTACTGTTAATTATTCATCAACAAGCGGTGGAATATGGATGGATGGATGGATGAATGGATGGATGAATGGATGGATGGATGGATGGATGGATGGGTGGATGAGAAGCAGGCAGCGGAGCAGCTGTGTTGGGAACACAAGCAGCCTGCCCAGCAACCGCGTCTAATCTGTTTCCATGATGAGCAACATTAATTCAACTGTTATTGTCCTACATAAGGCCTCACCTGAGTTTCTCACAAAAGCACATTTACACGATATCTGGTGAATCACACATAACTTCTTGCCTCAGAGTCTGTTGCACGTCCAGCTTCTGCCATTAAATCTGACCCGTGCATTGAAATTGTTTGAAAGGACTTTGCAGAAACGCCACAGCGGTGTTATAAAAGTTTCACCACCGGTTGACGCTTCCGTACAGCTTTGTGTCATTTTAATCTAATTACAGCGAAACCACCGGATGCGCCTGTGAAATCAGTATCCGGGGAACAATTTTGCAATATTTGTGCTAAGAATAAACTGAGTAAACAAAGTCTGTTCACAGTCTACCACTGCTGTGAGATAAACAGGTGAATCAGACTTTCTCCAGGCTGTATCTGGAACATTCAAGAACAACACAGTGGGGCAAACAGTTGTGCCTGGTTGGCGTTTATTGTCCATCAGGCGACTTATTTTAAAACTGTGACCTGTGCTATCTGTCCTACAAAGCTGTGCTATTCCTGGCCACGTATAGCACAGAGGCACTTGGTTCTAAATTGGTTCTGTGATCCCGGCCGAGTGGAAAACACTGACTCACATGTCACTGCATTGACACGGGAGTTTCCTCTCTTGCATGTGCCTCTGTTTATTAGGGCAAGATGGGTGACCGTGTGTCCCGAAAATCGATGTTGTGTGAAATTTTGTATTAAGAAATAAAGGTCAAGACAAACCCTGAGAGAAAACAAGTCTTTTGATGCTGCAGAGTGTTGCAGGGAGACGCGGGATTGGCATGTAAAGTAAAAAATGGGCAACTCGTGGAAGGTTCAGACACTGAAAGGCCGCTGAGAGGAATCACAGGGGCCCAGTGGCGGGCCGGGAACTACCTGAAGGGCAGAGGCGAAAAGAGGGCACTTTATCACATTCTCTCTACTGGACAGGAATCCTATGAGACAATTTTATCACGTGTTGCTTATGTCCACAGGAAGGACAACCAAGAGGGCCCTTTTGCGCTGTTTTTGCACGAGCGCAGTGGCTGTACCTGACTTTTAGTGCTAAATTTGATTTAATCTCTCACAGATTTTAGAGAACATGAAAAATTAAAGGAGAAAGATGGTATTTTTCAACCTAAGTACTATTACCTGCTTAAGACTAAAAAAGCAACATGCATGTTTCACTGTTCACCTTCAGTGAAATGAACTTGTTAAAGCAATTGCTTTTTTATTATTATGTTGGATTTTACTTCACAATCTGGAATTGATTAGACATCTAAAACTATTCATCTTGAATCCCATTGCTTTGTGACGCTCCATGAAATTCTATTCCTGGGTCAGTGTTATTTTTGGGGGGTTTTTTTGGAGTCTGTCCTTGCTTATAGTGTGTGGAAAACGTTTGCGTGGCCACGTGTTGTGCTCCTGGACATCCAGCGGCCCGGAGATAAAAAAGGAATCTGGGGCAAAGGCAACGGGTCCATGGCTCAGCGCTGCCAGAGATTTCAACATCTCAGCTTCCGAAAAAAAATCCAAAGTTAACATTGCACCAATACAGGGAGAGCAATGACAGTTCAGCTCTCATTCTCAGTATTTGCAGAGGCGCTTGGTGTTATTTGATGTTTCCTGCAGCGGATCGGTCGTCGTTCAGTTTAGGGTCTTTATTTGCTCAGCAGCATGAACCAGGAACGTGAACCCCTGAGCGTGTGTGAGTCAACGTGTCGACGAGGGACATTCAATGTCAGGACCCAAAGCTGCATGCTGTCACAGTCCCACCGGGACTTTACATCCACAGGCCTCTCGTGTTCCGAGCGATCACAGAGTGGGACCTTTAAGGTGTCCGAAGAATAAGTGCGGTTTACAACGAGCTGATGCTCTTACAACTCAAAGTGGAGCTGAAACCTTACCTGAACTCACTCTAGAACTTTGGCCAAATGTGTGGATCAATGACCTGCTGGGGCCCCCAGCCGCTACAACATCAATCAGTGCAAATCTGCACCATCTCAACCAGCTACAACCTAATTATGTTATAACCAAACATTTCCAGGGGACATTTGTTCACTTTACAAATACTTTAAATTTGACTCCTTAATCACATTTTTCTGCTAATACTCTGTCACGCAGCCGAGAGTTCTTGTATTGCAGTATTGCTTGTTTATTGAAATTTAATATAAAAGGCTTAAAACTTTTGTAACGAGGTTGTAAGACACGATGTATCGTTATAGATTAAACCTTAAATCAATGTGGAAATGAAACATGAGCCGTAATCCTGATGAAATAAGAAAATAATATCAGACTGGCCACATTCCCACATGTCACTCATGATGTTTTGGTTTAATAATACATACTTTTCCAGAAGTACTCACAAACATTGCTACTACGTCTGAGTACAGCCAGAAGAGATACGAGAAATAATGAGGTCAGTGCTGTTCTACTGGAACACATTTTCACAAGCGACTGTTTGGGAGGCCAGCTGTAGAGGTTCCCAGTCATATGTGAGTCGATGCCAAAATATTTGGCAACTTCAGCACTCTGCTTCTCCGTCTCCAGTCTGAAATCCTGATCCATGCAGGCTAAAACAAGGTCAGGCTAAATGAGACCTGACACACATATGAACATTAATCAGGGCAGCAGGGTCTTTGTTAACCTAATTAAAAAAAAGGACCTTTTAAGTGTCTGTGTAATCTTTTGATTTTGAAGCTGAGGACATTCTAACAGTTAACGTGAACTCTCCATGTGGGACTTTGAGTAGTAAAGTGTCATTTTGTTGTCAGACTCTGAACAACCATCAAAGATATGCCTCTAATCAACCATAAGATTTAAACATATGATTTAGTTGTACATTAAAATCCTCCTCAGGATGTGTGATAATGTTAGTGATCATTATTCTTTGCTCTGGCGCCACCATGAGGTCAACATGGCTTGGTCCATAAAAGCCCAATGAATGAATAACCCTTAATCAAACATCTCCTTTTTGTTGTTTGTTGGCACTGATTAGCAAATGTGAGCGTGCTGAGACACAGTACAGTACACTGTAAACATCATAGCACACCTGCTAAACATTGCTTGCATTAGCATTTAGCACAAACAGTTGCTGTCTTGTTCTGACATTTTTACATTTTTGCAATAGGTATAATTTTATTTACTGTAGAGGCTCGTCTGTCATTTCTGATCTCGAAATCTGAGGAGGAACTGCCATTTTGTAGTCTGTACTATAAGATTATTAGCATCACCTTGGTGGTGCAAAAAGACAAACGGGCCTATAGAAAATCTAATATCAGCAAAATACCTAGCAAACCTTTGTTTCTAAAATGATTGTTTTAATGTGTGCACAGCATTCCTGTATAAGTATAATAGCCTAGTTTACTTCATGGTTTTTACTCAATAGAACTTACAGTATACATGTATGTTCATACATTATCTTCCCTTTCATTATACTTCAGTGTATTTGTAAATGGATTATATTGGTTTAGAGGTTTTTTTAAGTTGTTTTTTTTTTTTTAAGTACAATAGAGTTTGATCATAAGACAAGAAAAAAAACTGCATTTTAGTGCAAAATAAGAAACATTAGCATGCTAACATGCTAAACGGAAATGGTGCACATAGTAAATATCATGGCTGCTAAATGCCAACATGCTAGTATAACTAATGTACCATCATGCTGGCGTTGGTATTGAGTTTAAAAGACTGTGGTACTGAGGTAAAGAAGAGTAACTGTTTTTTATTCAACTGTGCTTATGACATTTAAGATTTCACGTTTGTTGACTGTATCTTAAAAGACCAGCTTTATCTGAAGTGTTGTGCATGGTGGGTTTTAGCAAGGTGAGGGCAGAAGAAGGAACTCTCTAATTATCAGAGTCGACCAGAAGAGTAATGAAGCTACAAGGTTGTGTCTATAGTCTGTAGTGTCTGTAAAACTGCTCTCTGTAACTATGGTGCCATCTAGTGGACAAATAACTCAAAAGAGTCGGCCAAATATTTGTTCTTCTGCCTGGTTTCGTCTTGCTGAAGTTGCTTGCAGAAATTGAAACAGGAAAGCACAAGGAGGTTCTCATTTAGATAGCTCATCACATTGTTTTATTCAATTACTGACATCTCAGGAGAAGAGGAGAGCCACTGTTATTTTTTTTTTTGTTTGTTTTCTTTTTTTGTTGTTTGTGTGTTTTCTCTTTTTTCTCCATCGCGTTGATGCAACACTGAAAAAGCGCTATTTCCAAACAAACACAGGTCCCTCGTCAGTGATATGTAAGAGGCAGAGAGAATCTCACCTGGACAGCTTGCATGAAACATACAAATGAAACAGGTTCAACCTTTTTCTTTTGACTTTTTGTAGTTTCACATACAATAATAAATATCCATACCTATAAACACTCCAAAGGAAAACAAATAAAAAATATTCAGTCACAGGTACTGGAAAAAAGCTCCACTTTTAAATCACAATGATAAATGTACAAAACAATAGACATCTCATATAAATGTTAATGTTTTTTTGTTTTTTTTTCATTAGAGAATTAAATCTCACTTCAGAAGAAATTAGTGGATAAAAACTAAACTTGGAGATTCAGCATTTCCTGAGGTTTATGGGTTCCCCTTAAAAGGCCAGGAAAGGGGAATGGCTTTTATGTTACAACAGGTCAAAGTGTACCTTTTAGGGTACCAGTTGGGTTAAGGACAAGGAGTTGACTGATGATACACCAGGATATTAAAAGATTCTGAGCACTTAATGTGGTATAACAAATGTACCTCCGCCCTACTGATCTCCATTTAGGCCACAATAGTTTACTAAAACAGCTGATTAAAGTCATCTTGATTCTTGATATGCCTTTGCTGGTCCACTTTGAGAAGTTGCGAAGCTCCCGTTCTACTTAAGATTCCCCCCCGCTCCCCCTTTTTCTTTTTTTTTGTGTTGAAAGCCACCACAACGCCAAGCCGACCACAACCGGTTGTTGCCACGGCACACTCTGACCATGTGACCAGGTCGTCAAAGAGGGGTCACGTCTGCACTGGATGCAATGAAACAACAGAAGGAGGAGAATATCTGGGCTAATGTACACAAATAAGGGGCTTAGGTGAGGAGAAACGAAACGGTCCGAGGGGGGAAAAATAAGCATTCTGAAAAACTGTACATGTAAACATCACACTTTCACTGAGTCCAAAACCAGAGGGGAAAATACAAAGCTTCACACAGGTTTACAGTACAACCCCCTGCACAGAGCTACAGTCTTTTATCAGTGCAGGAGAGGCAACAATTGAAATAATATAAATAACAATAGAAGTAATACAGACCACCACCAAATGATAAGTTAACACAGGCAAGGGCTAAAACCACTTTGATTTTTTTTTTTTTTAAACAGTGCTGTACCCACAGAAAAAAACAAAAGGTCTAAAACATCTTTAATCACTCTTTGTACAGCTATACAGTACATTTATCTGACCACTTTAGCAATCCACAAGCTACCAGGGCATTTTTAATCAACACCAATAATTACATTGTCCAGTCAACACAAAGAGAAAACTCATTGGGCATTATTAACGAAAAACAAAAAAAACAAAAACAAAAACAAACAACATGACAACACGCGGTTGTCACTGATCACAGTAACTCCAGCACACAGCTAAAATGTTGCTCAGCGTACGACAGTTTACAAATCCGCAAGCTGATGTTTGGTAGTAAAAATGAGATCGACACGGCATCACTGAGTTAGACGTTGAGAGTGGAGGAATTGGAGAAGACGAGGAAGACGCGTATGAGGACTCAGGTCCAACGTACATCTATGATTAGGTCTCAGGTCCATCCAGAGAGGTAAAGAAACAAAAACGACCTTTCCGTTAAAAATAGGCTTGTTTCACAAAGTCAGGGCATTCTGCTTCACAAAGCAGGTTCGACTAAGTCTGACCTAAGCCGACGGTTCATACCTCCGCAGGCAGATTTCCCCACCTCAGGCTCAGAGTGTTACAAATCAATCTGTCGGACCGGATCATGATGCCCTCTCAAAGGTCTGCGCTGAGATTTCTACCCCGCAGCCTCGTCCTTCTAAATCAACGCGTCTGCTTTTAAATGCGCTGCACTTGCATTAAAGGCGATAAATTAGTGTACCCCGATGGTAACGATAAGTAAGTAAAGCCCAATCAGAGGTTATTTTTCTTAGGAAAGCTGAGGGGCCTCCATGTTGACGGGTCACGTTTATTCTTCATTTATACAGTCAATTTTAACTTTTGCAATGAGTTCTTGTTTTGGCAACCTCAGCATGGCTACTACAATAGGCTAATATGTGTCAAAGGATCACTGGATTGGCCTGAATGACATAAGCAAACGAAGTTAGGGGTCGCCGAGAAGGCAAAGGCCATCCTCGTGGAGCCTCGGCATCCCAGATCACAAAACCAACCAGGCCACACTTCGACTGCTCACACTCACTTCAAACCAGCTTTATGAGACAGAATAGCCCTTTTTCCACAATAAGCCCCGCTTCTCTGAGCCGCCCACCCGCCTCCTCAGGCGGGCCACTGGGGAGTTCACACCTCCCAACAAGGAGCTGCCGCTGGCTTATTTTGTAGTCATCGATCGATCGACGGCTGCTTCCGATTGAGCCGCATCGAGCTTTCCTTCCCCTTCGCTGTCATCAGCCGTGGACGCGTTTGAGCTGAGGCTGATATTCCAAATGAGGTAAAGACACATTCAAATGACCTTAATCCTGAGCTATAAAGTGCTTCCAAACTTGCAATAGATAATTCAAACGTGAGTGTAGCGCAGCCCAATCAAGGCGTGGGTATAAGATGCAAAATAGTAGTCATCTAGTATGTAGATTGGAGCGTAAACTGACCTGGTGATGGATGAAATAGACTGAATCGTGATAGACAACTGATAAATTTGAAGGATTTGTGGTAAATGCAGAAATACAGTCTCTCCGAACCTTGACAAATCAATAAGGTGCGAGCCGCTTTTGGCTGCTTGAAGAGTCATTGTCCTTGTTTGGAATGTTTCAGCCGACTCAATTAAGTTTTCACAGACCGACGTTGTACAAACTGGGCCGTTCCACTTAAACACACACAGAAAACGAACACACTCTCAATACAAACAAACACCGCACGCGCACACTAACTGTTTTTGTGCCGAGTGACTCACCAGTAAAATTGTAAGACTGTGCTCTAGATCTGCTTTGAGTACTCTCGTGTGCCCTCAGACCAAACACACACACGCATACACACACAGACACACAGAACGTAGCAGAAAACCAGGAGAGTAAACTGTGACGCGATTATATCTTTTTCAAAGATTGTCTCTTGCTTCTTTTCAGACACCGCACGCTTGTATGTGTGTGTGTGTGTGTGTGTTTCAGGCGTGACGGTCATGAACGGGGAAAAGAAAGAGAGAGGTTTGACACGGCGGAGGTCAGAGGTGCATAGCGTGCACGAACACACACACACATACACACACACTCACACACACACACACTGCATCCACTAAAGCCAGATGGATGTTCAGGCGCTGCTGCTGTTTGAGCCGCAGTTGAGAATGCATGTGAGCTCAGTGTGGCCGTTTTAACCAAAAAAATAAAACACTCATTGGACGATTCTTTAGACAACAAAACAAATTTAAGGAAAAAAACGACACACGCAATGTTAAGTCTCATTTTTCTGCCAGGTCCCCGTTTCTTTGATCCCTATGACTGATGACTGATCCCAACACAAGAAAGTGCCTCAGCTCTGAGGTTAGCAATAAAGATCAGCATATGAGCAACAAACAACAACATTGAAATTGGCTACAATGCTGCGTGGGATATCCTTTTCCTTTTGATAACTTGACAGTTACCGCAG
>KV751321.1:16592207-16602735 GCA_001698575.1 Mola mola
CCCCCTTTTTTATGTCTGAAAACGCTTCACCAGGCCTGACGGAGCCATTTCAGTAAGCACACCATCTCTGATTATCTTCAATATTGCACCTTTTTCCACTTTTCCAGTAGCGCTGGTTATAAAACCAAGAGTCTAAACGATATATTAATCTCCATTTATCCCTGACAGGTGCCTGTGACCTCAGTATGCATACCCATGCTCCGTAAAAAGCCTCCTTCTCTTTTAAGTAACGGTAGAAATTGTCGTGTTAAATAGCAGAAAATGAAGTCAGGCCGCGTAGTTTGACATGGTGAATGTCAAATGGTGAATCTGGAGTTATCGTTTTGAACTCAGATGATCCAATCGAACCATGCCACTGTACAGCATATTTTACACATGAGTAGAAACGAGACACTGATATCGCTGCTAGTTAACACTTAATTTGTCCAAGCATGTGCACAAAACAAACCGCTGCGGCACTATGTCACAGCCGAGTCGAGGTTAACGCCGCCGGTGCACGTCATTTTTCTCATCCCTTCCTGAGACAAATGGAGGTTGAAATGGTAAGATGGACTGGATGGAGATCAATGGCTACAGATAACAGGGCACTAAGGTCAAAGTAAACCAAATGCATAAATAAACTTTTGTCAGCCTGTGATATGTTCTGTCCCGTCCAAATACATAAAGGTGTGGGAATACGTGAAGAGACCATACCTACAGGACCCACTGTGCACTGCAGTATCGCTCGTGTACGTTTGTGTCTTAACATGTCCGTCTGGCTGCTTGTGAGAGCGACAGAGAAGGACAGGCTGGGAGAACGTCTCGCTGTGGTTCGGCCCCGGGCTCAGTTCTGCTGCAGGATCAGGTTTTCCAGCTCGTCGGCCGAGCGGAGCAGGAAGGCGGCCGACTCTCGGTACCCTGCGATGAGCTGCCTCACGGCTGTGACCTCCGGAGGGCTGAGCTGAGCCGAGGCCCCGCCGCCGCCGCCGCCGCCCTGACCGTGACTGTTGGAGCTGGAGGAGGAGGAGTTCAGGCCGACCGACTTCATGCTCAGATCTGTGGGACCTGCGGACACAAGAGGGATGATTTGAAAGGAATGTGCAGCAGCGGAGACACATGAAGGAACAGGAAGCAGACAGGAAGCGTTCCATGCCCTGAAGTTTGACTTTACGTTGAGATGTAAAACGACTAAGGTTATATAACTAAATATATAGAATAAAAAAATCCCACATTTCCACAAAGATGTATCAGAGAAGAGTTGATATACTGAAATAAAGAAGATTCTTGGCCAACGATTTACCAAATAACGCAGATTTGCTTAAGAAAAATAAGAATTTTTAGTTAAAGAGATACTTCACAACAAGAGAAGTGTCGTATTTCCTTCTTCAGAATTTAAATTTAATGGAAAAACAAACCAGTTTAACTTTATTTTGGGTTTGATACCCCTGTCTTTACCACAGTAGAGGGTCCGTCAGACCAAGCGGTCACTGGATAGCGACTGTAAAGGCTACTTCCTGAGAGCTCACTGGATGTTACGATACCACGTTAAAACAGAGATGATTTTCGCAAGAAAATTATCTCTTAAATACAGAAGAGGATCGGGGGAGGCATGAGAAAAAAAATATTATTTTGCATGAGCAGTGTTCTTCGTGTTTTGTTCCGAACACACAGCATTAGAAAGCTACAGGATGTGGTCGAAACAGACTGATGACGGCTCCTCACCGTTGGTTTGTGCAGCACCGGAGTTCTGCTGGTTGCCGCCGACCGTCCCGTACCCCCGCAGACTGTAGTTGAGGCCTCCGTTGGTGTAGAGCTGGTCTTGGACAAAAGCTGCGTTGGAGATGGGGAACCCTGACGGGGCCACGGAGACCGCGTCCCTCGAGCTGGGCTTGTCGGCCGAGGCGGGCTCATCCTGTGGGACATTAGATGTTTTCAGTTTGGGCAGAATATTCTGGTTTTACGGTGTGCGGTTTGGCATTAATGATAATGAGACAAATTTACCGCGGGTTGGTAGGTATCGAGGCGCATCCTCTTGGCAGCATTTCGGGTTTCGCTGTCGCAGGCGGCGGCGAGGATGTTCTCAGCCATGGCAGAGGTGAGGTGAGGAGGTGTTGGTCGAATCTGTCATGTCGGTCAGCGAGATTTTGCCACATTAGGACAGCATTTTATTTCAGGTTTAACAAACGTATGTCGGGTTGAACAGCAGCTTGTACCTCAAAACCGCCCTTTTTCATGCGGCGGCAGGATTTGAGGTAGGTGCGGATGCGTTTGCGCGAGCGCTCCTGGAACTCTGGGAACTGGCGACTACAGGACTCGATGATGGCCTGGATCTTCTCCTTGGGCTGCTTGGATATGGGCACCATGCGGTCTAGATTCTCGTCCACGAACAGACGCACAAACATCTGACAGAGGGACCGGGGGAGGGGAGAAAAAAAACGCAGCGTGGAGAGAGAGAAAGAGGGAGAGAGCGGGGTGCGACAGTTAAAAACAAAAGAGAGGAAAAGGGATGCAGGGGATGGGGGAGCATTAGAGGTAGTGTGGAAGAAGAGAGGATAAAGCGGGAGGGGGGAGGTGATGAGAAAACAGGAGCGACGAAGATGGAATCACTGCTCATATTCAGGACAATATCTCTGCTTCCCCACTCATGGTTCCACTGTGTTTCTATCAGACCCAGAAAACGCACTGTGTTGTTTTGAGCTTTGCTTGCTTACGTTTGAGTATTTCAAAATGTCATAGCTACACGTAACAACAGTGCCTGTGATTTGAGCGGCTCTGTGTTGACTCTGTTAAACTCCAGGTACTTACATTGAAGGCCTTGAGTCTCTCAGGGTCCATACCCTCTGCGTCATTGATCTTGTCGCTGTCGTCGTGGTCATCATGATCGTCGTCGTCGTCGTCAATTATCTGTGCCCGACCAGAGGTCAAGTCCTCTGCGCTCATGCTCAGTTCAGTTTTCACAGAGTCATAGCTTCCTGAGCTGTAGGGAGGGGACTGGAAACGCGGAGAAGCGCACACATCGCACCAGATTATACACACAGGAGAGGACTGGGTGTTTGAGATTCTGACTCGGATCAGAGTAAGTTTCTTACCTTGCTGGTGTAATCTGTTTTGATGGGGTACTTCCTGTCCGCGGGGCACGGGTTGGCCGGTGAGCTCCCGGCGGGGGGGGGGCGCTCGCTGAAGTTGACCGGCTGCTGGTCCTCTGAGGAGGACGAGGGCGAGGTGGTGCTGAAGTCCAAGGGAGCGCTCAGCCCATTTTCTGTCACGTCTCCATAAGGGGCCCCACCGTCTGGGGGGTTCCCACCCACGGCCAGCGCCTCCGGGGAGGTCAGAGCCGGGAGCCTGTTGGCGCCGTTCTCCGAGGAGTCGTCTCCTGGCAGGAGTGGAGATGAAGATGCGAAGATGAGCTGTGTTTTGTACGAGTGTGGGTTTGTTTTCTACAGCAGGAGCTATTATTGTCGTGGATTTCAGCAGAGGCGGGGGGGGGGGGGGGGGGGTGTAAAGACAGGGGGATGGGACTTCCTGCCTCATGTTGTGCTCTCTGAAACTCTTAAGGAAGTGCTATTGGGGTCAACTGTCAAGACAAATAAAAGTTAGGCTAGAAGGGGGGAATCTTAGGAGTTTTCACTGCAAAGAGGAAGAGAGATGAGGATGGGGGGGGGGGCACCCAGTAAACACGTACTGATGCTTTTGTGATGGTTTCATGTGTTCTGTACACACGTTTAATGGCACAGAGACATTATTGATTTCCATGAAATGCCCCATTTTCAGCCTCTTCCATAATGGTTCCTAATCTATGAAGGATAATATCGGCCTTTGTCCTACTTCTCTAAGCTCTGCACCCTGAGAGAGAGGGGTGCGCAATGGATTGGGGCTGCGGTGGTGTCCCACCCCCTGTAAAGAGTGGATTTATTTGGATTAGTCCACTAAGAACGAGGCAAGCTGTTTCCTGCATAACACCAACATGTACCCTCGCAAAGAAATGAGGTTACCTTCGTGTTTCAGATGAGAACGAAACCTAAATTTTGCCATGGACGCGTCTTTTTGTCCGCGATCTGCGATGTCTTACCGTCCTCTTCTTTAACGGCGGCCGTCGGGTTGCTGTCGGGCGGACTGGGCTCAGGCACCGGGGGTTGCTCAGCCGCGACCCACGTGGGCTCGGCGCCGTTCATGTCCTCGCTGCTCACCGAGCTGTCATCCTGACGGGGGACAAGACAGTCGCAGTCTTGACAAGAGCATCCAAAGTTTTCAGATCCTCCTGTACACTCAGTTGGTCTACGGTTCACTCAGCCATTTAGAAAACAATCCTGACATTTTCTGTTGTACATTTAAAGCGTTATTTGATCCATATAGCTGTTTGTGCCATGACGAGACCCAAATCCACAAGTCTGGTAGAGTATTTAGCATGAAATAAAGTCTACCTTTGGCTTTTTTTCTTTATTTTGACAAAACAAGAACTTATTTATTCACCATCATGTAGTATATTTGAACTGCTTCAGAAAGGACTCTAGTGATACCTTTGTAAGCCTCCCCTTCTCTGGCCGTTTTCTTGATTTAACTCTCGAATCTGGCAGCAGATGTAAAATACAGGAGCCTCCCGGTTAAATATTACGTTTCCTGGTGCGCTGCTATTTTTAACTGTTAGGCACCGAGCCTAAAGATGCCTCTTGTAGCGTGACACAAGTCTGAGTAAACATGGGGACAAGGATTAGAAAAAAGGAGAGCGGAATAATCTCTCAAACTATTCCGAGGCTGAGCTTTGGCTTCAAACAGCAGAAATTATATCATCTGCCGAGAGGCAGATTTCCGAGCAGTGCCGAGCCCCACGAAGCATCGCGGGCCCATCTTGCTCTGCTAAACGGTGACATCCCTTTGGCCTGCGCGCACGCCGTCATGTGTCAGCTGGCGAGAGGGGAGCAAATCTACGAGCGTGTGATGGAATCAGAGCAGAAACATCAACATCTCCTCATCCCCCCCTCACAAGAGCACAGAAATAGGCCTAAACTCCTGGGAATACGCTTCTGTCCCTCTGTAAGAGGTTTTGAGGGGGACCAAAATGCTCAGTGACAGCTCAATTAGGTACCAAGTGAGCATTAAAGAGAGAGCAGGAAAGAGTAATTACAGTTCATGTGCTGTTTGAAATGTGGCGACATTAATGTCGCCGCTCTGGGAAAGTATGAAAATGATAAAGTGTTGGGGGGGGTTACTTTTAAAACTGCATCATGCAAGAGTTCCCATAGAATGTTTTACATGGCGTTCAACTCACTTAATATAGAATCAAATAAACTTTATCAATGCTACTTTGACAATCACCAGTGTTCTGCATATAAAACAAGTTAGGAAGTGACGGCTGACGCATTCACAAATTTCCTGCTTCAGTCAACACTACCAACACGCAGCTTGAACTGTCCCAGCGCAGTAGAGATATGGAACAAATCGTAACAAGTCAACACCGAAGGAACCCTGTGCCACGGTTAGTTATTAAATCATTGGCCTGCTCATTCTCAGCCGGCACACAGATGCGACCAACTGTCAGGGCATTTCTTAATTTGTACTCACCCGCAAATCACAGTCTGGCTCATTGTTCCGGATAATCCTAATTATGCCTGAGTGAGGGACATCATCATCATCAAAAACCGCTCCCTGCACTTTAGTGACAGTGCTTTCTCAGGGCTTCTGTCACAGGCACACATGGGAGTGGTTCCGTGTGTGACGTCACTCTGCACAGATTTACTAATCCTCATTACACGGCAAGCTCCTCCTCCCAGCAGGAGGACTGCACCGATCCTACTGAATTAAAAGTTCAGAGGAGGGGGATCACAAAACGCCCCCCCAACTACCCCCACAGCCTCAATGACACTAAAGACAAAATAACCAATTTGTGTAGTCAATATAAATTTAATTACAGTGCAAAGTGCAAAGGAGATCTTATCATTGGGCTGACTTTCTAATGAATTCATCAGGACACCTTGTATCCGTGGCTACGCTTGTCACTCACTCACCCTCTCCGTGGCAGTCATGCACTGCAGTTTCATCTGCTTCAGGTAGGTGGCAGTAAGGGGCATGTTGTAGTCAATGAGGTCAGGGACCAGAGAGCTCGGTCTGTCGTTTTCTAACAAAGACAGATATGGAAACACACGGCACAGGCAAGATTACACTATGGAAAAAAATAGGATTTAATGATGAACAATCAAAACTGAACGAAGCGGATGAATAATGTAAGAGCAAATCTGTAACCGTAAATAGTATATTAATATGTAACGCTGACAGGAGCCACTGCAAAATGAGTATCTCCACTTTTTAATCTTGGAATAATTCATCATTTTAATTGAGCATTTTTTTCTAATAAGAATTTTTTCATTGTCCTGTATTGCATAAGTTTTAAGGTTTTAAGGATTCAACTATTCTTCCAAAACCCACATTTGGAGTAATTATTAAACTTGAGATTTCATTTCTCGGATTAACTGTGGTGGTCATTTATAAGCGGGTGTTACATAATGGCTATTTCTACTGGTTCAGATTAGATTTTGAAATGATTTTTTAAACGTATTTGTGAAATTGTTGGGCCATCCATTCACCCCCATAGCATTAGCACCACCAAAAGTACGCTGAATTCACTATTACCAGTTCCTGTTTCAAATGTTAATGTGGTTGTACACATATTTATTCTTACGTGTTATATATACTTTCTCAAGGTAAATCCTTAAATCATAATGAGCCTAATTTTTCTACGAGTTTTGAGCAGATTCGAGGCCTTTATTTGGTGAACATAAGACAAAATTGCATCCGTGAGAAAATTTAAGCAGCAATTAAGTAAAAACTATCACATCTGTGCATTCAGGTCTGACTGTTTGGTGACTCACAGAAGAAACTGTAATAACTTCCTCAGATTTTTAGAACAACGGCGGCGACGGTTCGAAAACCTCTGGTAACTGGACAGTACACATATAAATATGACCCCTATACATTTCAATTTCTTTTAGTTTGGCGCCGATTCCCTCTGCAAGGGAGTTTTGTGTAATGTAATCACACAGAAAACTTTTGCAAGTGGAGCAGATTTGCTGCAACTGCTCGTCATGTCTTGACTCTGCAACACCTGAAATCAAACAATGTGGCTGAGAGCTGTCTGCAGCCCCCAAACTGGCCACTAGAGGGAGTGTGTGATCATTTTAGAGGGGCCACATGATCCTAAAAGATGTGGTCCTGCTGAGTCTTTGTTACATCACGTTGGTGATGGATACGCACGCAATATGTTTTATTAATGAGGTCCGATTCACAAATACTGTACAAACACCTAAGATGACTCCAGCTCATATTTAGTGTGAGATCGTGTGAGCCAAAATAAACCCCTCGATCTTATTTCAGACAGTGACCAAATGACCAAATGAGGATTTCTGTGAATCATATGATTAAATCAAAAGATGATATACGGCTGCTGTAGCAGAAGATTGATTTACAGCATAGCAATTAACCCCATCCACTCTTAAAGGTTAATCTCAAAAATGTCATGTATCAATTAATGATGTGTCCAGAATTAGTGAGCCATTTATGGGTCAGACGTGCATGTGTGCCATTACCTTTGAACTCTGCCGTGCTGGGGTTGATGTGCATCCTCTTCTGACACTCTCCACAGCTCATTAGGAACCGAGTGACCGCCTCTCTGGGCAGGAAGGCGTACGTCTCAGCTATCTGTGCCGGTGGAGTGAGCAGGGGAGACCGGGTGAGGGTTTGGAAAAAAAAAAAAAAAAAAAAAATGGTGGTAGATATGGCTCCTGCTGCGTCTAAACACAAAATGCATGCAGGTGGGGTTTTCTCGGGCTGTGCACATGGGAAAGTTTGAGGTCAGTGATTATGTGTTATCTCTGTGTGGCATGAGGAGGAATCCTCCCTCTAGGCGATCTCACATGCCTTCGCATGGCCTGATTTCAGCTGCAGCCCTGTGCATATTTCTGCCGCGATACCTAAAATTCAAGTGCTGTTCGGCATCTCCTTTCCTCCTCGTCCTGCTCTCTCAGGTACAGTCGGCTCGTATCTATACCTCTCTCTCGTGCTCAGCCTTCCTCTTCTGTTTGTCCCCGCTGCCATGCCACCCGCCCCCTGCTCGCTCCCTCTGGCGTTTCCCTGCAAAACGCGACCTTCACGTGACCATGGAGAGGCAGCGGGGGTGCCCACCCCCACTGGCCTGCCACCATCACCACTGCCACAGCTCCCCATCCCCTTTGCCAACCCCCAACCCCCACCCCGCCCCTCCTGGCCCCTTGAGGCAGCTGAGAGGGAAAGGCCACCCAGAGGAGCGTGCACCTCCCAGAAGGCCACAGTGACAGTTCCATATTATGCCCTGCCCCACTGATGCTGCCTCCTCAAAAGGGTACACTGTATGAGACGTGACAGGACCTCTCTACAGGGCAGGAAGAATTGGCTCCGTGATTTTTTTCAATCCTGAGAGGCGGGAGGGAAGAGTGGAGGGGTACCAAAGTGATGTTAACCCCCCAACACCCACCCAGGCTGCATCCGAAGCCCTTTGACTTACCGGAGCGCCACGTCCGCCTAGAGAACGCAGCTTAATTTGCAACTCATGTTCAGCCTTTGTTCCACAGACATCCACAAGTACTGTCGTGGTAAATGTGGTTAGTGGTTCCCTTGGTAACTCCTGATGCTAAAAATGATATATTGGCTTGGTAGCGCCTGTAAGTATAGCTTCTTTCACAGAAAAAGAGAAAATCTTGGTGGTCTCTGGGTGTTGGGCATGCCTTAAGTCAGGGGCGCTTGGACATTTTGGGTCTCACTTTGGGCCTTTTTATTCACACAAATGACAAGGAGGATCTGCTGCTAGTGCGCTGCAACTCTTCAAAGAAACATTTCTTTTTATTGATGTAAGGTCTTTGTCCGGCAAAGTCACCAAAGTTGTTAAAATTTATCTTCCTCAAGGAGTTATTAAAAAATCATTGACGATGGCTCAAATGTGTTTGTGTTCATATGGGGTCCAGGAAAAATCTAATTATTTGGAGATATCGTGTGATCTCCTAATTTTACATGAAGCTGTCATTTATGGCGGCTAGCGTGACTAAAATATTATACATTTGTTCCTTGCATACGTTTGATATGACTTTTTTTCCCCTCTGGTGCAAACATTAGATCCAAGCTCAAATTTGTCCTGTTTATAATTAAAAACTTAAAAATAACCATTTTGTCCTCAGTCTCTGAAGTACTTTTAGCGCTACATTTGCAGACGTTAGCAGGTTAGGATGCTACATTAAGATTGAATAAATACTTTCTCCTGCCAGATGTTGTCTGTTCACAATGGGTTTCATTTTTTTCTCCCAAAGACCTCTTAAATCGGACAAAACATATTTTTGGGAGAATGAAAATGTAAGTATTGTGGTCCACTGCAGGCACACGGGCGCTTCACCCACCGCTTTGTAGGTCTTCTTTTGGCCCGCGTGTTTGGGTGCTCTGCCCGGGTCGGCTCCCATCTCCACGTGCATGGCGTAGATGATGTCGAAGAAGTCCTCCACCACAGCCACGCGCTTCAGAGACGAGCTGTCTTGGGCCGAGTTCCCGTCCGAGCACTGCAACACAGACGGAGACAGGAGTTCGGTTGAATGTCCCGCCTCAGAGACGACACGTGTGACCGCGGGTGTGAGGTGAGACGGGTCATGGAACTACAGTCGTGCGCTCGGCTCGACGGAGGGCCACTGGACATAAAACTAAAGCTTGTGTTCGTCACTTCAGGTGGTGAAGTCTGATTCCGGCCACCGCCTCGTCTCCGCAATGGTTAAAAATAACTCCAGACGCGCCGCACAGGAGCGACAGTTCCCCCTACCGCCACCTGTGGCGCTCGTGCTGCTGACCCTGTCTCCATAGAAACTGCCGCTGATTTTTTCCCGGGCAGGTGTGCCGGGCAAAGGGTCACGTGACACGCAACACAGGCGGCATCGCCGGGACAACGGCCTCCATCGGCAGCACCAAGCATACGGGGGTTTTCCTCACCTCCCTTTTGTTTCCAGCAATCCCGCCTCACTGCAGTCACCACTTTGTTTTATTGGATCTTATATTGATCTGAAAGTTCGAGTCCCGGCCAGTAAGAAAAATAAACAAATAATAAAAGATCTGGGCGTTTTAATGGAATTGTTTTCTTCCCCCACAGGTATGAAATGGGCTCTAACATTCTCTGCAGTTCGTTTGTGGGTGTGGGGCGATATAGGGGTGGGGGGTCTGGAGTTCAAAAAGTTGTCCCCCTGGCATAGAGGAATCACACTTTTTCTCCCTCCTCTCCCTGACATTTCTGCGCAGTTCCCGGGATTCTGACATTTCATCTTCTCCTTTTCCCCCCAACTGCGTCCTGCCTCCATGCCTTCATCCTCTACCTCTGTCCCGTCCTTCTTTCCTTTCTCCCCTCCTCCTCCTCCTCCTCCTCCTCCTCCTCTTCTCTCTCCCTGCTCCTGCTCTCCCCAAGTGCGAGGTAATGATCGTTGCCATGGCAACTAAAACCAGCTCACAGAGCGGGTTTGTTTTAATCCGGCCCTTTCTCCCTCTCTCTCCCCTTCCA
>KV751321.1:16602757-16613318 GCA_001698575.1 Mola mola
GGCTAAATGCAATGATAATAAATGAAATAATAGCGATCCTCCAGCTCATCATCGCGGCTGAAATCTGTCGCGCTCGGACGTATCGTCATCTTTCTCACGGTGACATCACTGCCACCACCGCTGCTGCTCGGGACAATAGTGTCAGGTCCATTCATGCTGGATTTAGATAATCTCATCCAACTGAGGGGTGTGCAGTGCACCCGCACAGCGGCACCATCCTCCAGTGAATCCTACCCGACAAAATATCCGGCATGCACACACCGTATTCTGCCGGGTGTGTATGCAATCGCACCGTATGGCCTGTGTATAGTATTTCTACCCATCCCTGCATGAAAGGTATCTATGATTCTTTACGAGCTTATAATGTCCGAAAAAATGGCAATTACCAATTTCCTAAAGGTGACACCTTAATGCCTTTTTTTTGTCCCAAAGATATTCAGCTTACATGAGACAAAACAGCAAATCTTATCCAAAATTGCTAAAATGAAGAAATTATTTCTGAAGAAGATGAATTCATTTAAAGCTGTGTCTGTGTGCTGCTACTCTTGGAGCCAAGACTTGCTTTTCAGTCTCCAGCCACCCTCAGTCCTGCTGCCTGACAGAGCTGTTTGGGCTCCTCCGCACTGATAAGCTCCTTAGTTTTAGAACACAAGTCAACAGGGAGTTAAATATTCACCCCTGAACACGGCACGCTTTGAGAGTGCCCATTTGTGCGCGCCGTGTGTGTGTCTAAGTGCAGTGCATGTCTACAAGGCGGCGCTAGCCGAAGCATCTCAGAGGAGAACAGCTGTTGAGATATCTGGTCTCATCAGCAGCGTGCCGTTTTAAAGAGCAAAGGAGACATGTCAGCCTCCCTAATCGCCAACAACACCGCAAAACTCCTGCCCTCCTACTTCTCCTTTCCTGCTTCTCCCTGTCTTTCTAATCCTGGAGGACTTTGCTCTTCCTCAGCCACTGTACAACCAGCCCCCATCCCCTGTCCCACACCAAACCGCTCTGTTGCTAGGAGACTGGAGGGGTTGAGTCTGCTGCCCCCACCCCCGCCGGCAGTCCGCACACATACGCACTGTAGCAGATAGGGGAGAGAGGAGCAGTCCTGCACACAGCCAGGTCAGGAGGAGGGGGAGGAGGTGGTGGGTTCACGATGAGCAGCTGGGCCAGAGAGACAGGCCGGCAGAGACAGAGGAGGTGCGTCACACAAGAAATTAGCTCCATTACGACAACGACCCCAATTCTGCCTTTCACTTCGCTTTAAGAGTCCAGCTAAGGTGCATCACGTAAACATGGAGTTTATTCTGTAAGGTGGCTGCACGATAAGTAGCTTATGCTGTGGTGGCAGCTGCAGAGATGTGCACACAGGTATTGTCTATATGTGTGTGTAGCCGGGAAGTATAGGGCGCAAAGATGACTGTGTCAACACTCTCATGACTCAGATTATCCCACTGCAGATGTGACAACAGGTTATCTTTCAGAGGTCCGTCTCCTCTCTGTAAATCTATCAACCAGCTAATGGACACATTAAGGGAACCCTGTTTCTCGTGTTTGTGTGTCTGAGTGTGTGTGCGCGTGTAACCTTCCCTCTACTGTGGCGACACATATTTGCTTATGCCGCTACGATGTGGGGACGCGCCTTCCTTATAGAGACCCAGCTTAGTTTACGGCTGAGATTGGAGTTTGGTAGATAGCGCTGAGGGTCATGGTGAATGCAAGTCTCCAGGAAATGAATGTCCCCAAAGTGATGGAAACGTGCGTGTGTGTGTGTTTTGTTTGCTCCCAGAGGAAGAAGGAAGGTTTGTGTGACAGAAAAAGTGGAATAAAACAGACCATAACCCCCACATTTTTTTTCTTATAATTCCCATCCCCTTTTATTTCTTTTTTCCATCCTCCTCCTCTCGCAATTATAAAGCTCCTGTCATTAAATCCACATTAGGTACATTGAGCTCTGCCCCTCTGTCCGATGTCCACCTGTGTGTGTGTGTGTGTGTGTGTGTGTGTCTTTCTCTTTCGGCTACTCCCGTGATGAACACCATTTGATAGAGTGTGTGACATCCCAGATATGCCGGCAGGCTGGAGACACAGACGGTCCCAAACAGTCCCGCTGAGTAGCACTGTGGACGTTCCAGTCACTGACATTAAAATGTTCTGCAAATGCCTCCCACATACATAATCACATCCCAGAGTCCATTTCACCATATTCAGGCTATTATCATACTGTCCCAGCTTGTTAAATGTTGGCCTTGTAAAAGTATTAAAAATGACAGTAGCGGTGTGGAAGGAAGATTACTGCTGTCTTAGAGACACTGTGTGTGTGTGTGTGTGTGTGTGTGTGTGTGTGTGTGCGTGTGTGCATGTGGAGCAGAACTCAGACTATCTCCCACACAGGGGGGAGGCCCCCGGGCCAGTTAAAAATGGTGTTAATTTCTCCTCCTATGGGAAAGCAAAGAACGGTCTCTCCATGGCAACAGAGAGGGTGCTGAAGGGAGGAAACACAGAGCGTGCGATCAGCGACCCCCTCTTTGTACAAGCACTCACACACACATTCACACAAAACGAATTTACAGCAAGTCACAGTGCCGTCGTAACATCTGGACTGAATACACGCTGGCAAAAACTTCCAAAATCTGGTTGGACTGTACAATTAGACACAAGTGGATCACAGCCACACACACACCAGTAATGAGATGAGGTGATTCTTGTTTGGGATGGCGAGCGTTTGCCGTTTGAACCCATCAGCGGCACGCCATGTGTCGCCCCTGATACGCACTGCCCGATGGGGCTGAGAGCAAAAAAAACACGCCAGACAAAAAGCACCGTAGATCCTCTCTGTAAAAATAGCATTGATGCAAATGCTGTTGAATAATCGGGCCACTATTCAGTTGACTCTGTGGCCCTTCCTCAAACATGGAGATCCCAGGGGAAATGTGGACTAATTAATCAGATAATAATGATGATGTTCCTCTTCCCGGTTGATAGTGAGCCACAAACATTTAGGGCCTATTTTACCAGATCATGAATAGTGGTTGTGCATTGTATATCAGGACAGAACGTCCCAAAACATCCCTTCTTTAAAATATTCTTTAAGACCTTGTCCCGTTTAATTTGATCCCGTCCACTCACTTTAAGGCCGGAGCCATTGTTTCCTTGCTAATTAAGCTGAGGATTAATTTTAATTAGTCAATGAATTTATTCATTGAGAATTTACTAATGATATGCCTGTTATACTGTGATAGTTTACTAATATGTAAGACAAAAAAAGCAGCTTATGCTCACATCCGAAGCGCATGTGATTTTACACAAAGAAAAAAGCTAAAATATCTAGCTGCTAATGGAGCTGCAGTGATTAATTAATTAATTTATTTATTCATTATTCCAAACTTCACAGGCGCAGACTTCTTAAAATGCATTTATTTTGCGGCATTCTTGTATTCTGTGTCAAGTCAGTTCATTTAAAAGTCAGCTGAAAATCCTTGTTTATCAGCCCTTTAAGAATTTGCACAGGTCATATTTACTGAGAAAGCAATTAATCGAGAACATTATCATCAAATGAGTTAATAATGAAAATTATTTACATACTATCAATGTAAATAGTGATTTGGGCCTGATAAAATGAGTTAAAATGCAGATTTACACAAGCTGGTGTGTATATGAAACAGCAGCTCCAGCAAGCGCACAATAAACAGGAACCAGACAACTCTGTTGCTTTAACTTGTCGTCATGATAAATGTATATTGCACGGTTTGATGGTCAAAGACAAACGAAACCCTCTCCTTTTGGGACCGTGGCCTGTAAGCGTCATTGTGGTGTCGCTTGGCTGAATTCTTTCAGGTAAAATTAAGGTTTGGTCTACAGAGTGCCTGGGCCATTGCAGAAGTGAAACAGGAAGAGGTGTCGTTCTCTCAGGCTATTACTAACAGCAGAACAAAAGCAGTGATTATGGAGACTCTACTCTGAAAAGGAAAAAAAAGCCGCTGATGGAAAAAGGCGAAGAAGGTAGGGTGACACCAAGGTGAAGCAGTGCTGATGTGTTTTTCCTCTGTGGCCCGGTTACCACCGAAACTTGAGGGCGTTCAAAACCAACATTTATTTCTACTAGATCACCAAGTGACCAGGTGTTTCCTCTGCCTTCATCATTCTTCTGCTTACTTTGACTGTAGCCAGGTTGCTGGCAGTGGCCATTTTGCCACATTGGCTTGTCTTCACAACCACTGCGCCAACAGAAACACGGCTTGGGGACATTAGAGAGAGGAAACTTGTCTATTTACTTCATAAATGTGAGTGTGTGTGAGAGTGAGAGAGTGAGAACGAGAGCACGTCCACCTTGTGGTGATGAAAGATGAACTGAGATGTTTGCAGATATCAGTTGGCATGGCAACTAAAAGCAACAGCTCGCAAAACACTTTAAAGACGCTTTTGCAACAGTGCGCACGCCGGCCGAGAGGAAATGCAGCGCGTCTAAGTCTCTCTCGGGGAAGTCTTGTGCCATCGACGTGCGTGCGAGTCCGTGGTGCATCTCTGTGTCTGTTTCTGGCCCTCTTCCCCTCCTCCTCCTCCGTGGCGTCCTCTAATCAGGACATAATGAGAGCTAAACGAGGTTGCGTCTCCACGCTGAGGGCTGCAGGATGCTCGGAGCGCTGCGAGGGCTCCGACTTGTGCAGACACGGGGAGAGGCGGCACGGACTGGACGACAGAGATGTGACGGGAAACGCAGGGAGAAAATCATTCTGGCCTCGGAGACTGTGCCAGTGTGCCCGGCCTTTTCCGTCCCGTCACGCACTGAAGCCGCCCTGTGTGCTTCAGCGACGCACAGAAGAGGCCTTCTCTGTCTGCACGTCAGCCTCCGTCCGTCCCTGCCCCCACCCATCCTCCCGTCATTCAGCCCCGCGCCTGCCCCCTTACAGAAACTTGGCACACCCTGGGAGCAGCTGCAGCCGGGCCCCCGCCGCTCCAGCTCCGCGACACGCCCCGCGCCCTGCAGCCGCAGGAGCAGCCAGTGACCATTGTGCGTTTGCATGTCTGTTCGTGTGTGCGTCACTTTTCCACCCAGGCCCAGGACGGTCTATTTATAAAGTCCACGAGTGCTGAATCAAACATCAGCCTTTCTAACAGCCACATGCCTGTATGCGGTCTTTGATTTTGACTCATCGGTAGAAGGAGCTTGTTTCAGATGAGGTTTTGTTTGTTGTTTAAATTTCCCAAGTGGAGCTGAGTCAGGGGGAGGTCCCCCCCCCCACCTCCCTGCCTGCCTTATGATATTAACTATGAAGTCTGTGCTCTCCTCTCCCATAAACAATGGGCTACAGTAAAAGACTGGTTTAATGTGACACCCGAGAATTATTTAATTATTTCACTCAGACAGTGAGCCTCAAAGAGAAAGTCAGGCTGAGGCCGGAGGGTTAAATCGACAAAAAACAAATAAATCTAAACGAGAATTGACAAGGGCCACACACAGGAGCCAATCGGCAACACATCTCAGGCACCATCTGCACCTGCAGACACACATCGCACCTGCCCTCTCACCCAGAGGGAAACACAATATCAAGGGGAGATTAGAGGAGTTTTGTAAAGGCAGTCGGCCTAAATTAAAACTGTGCATTCACACAGGTATAACACCTGTGGAGGGATCAGTGCCTTTCCACCAAAGTCGAAGGATTCAGCCTCTAACCGGTGCCAATATCTCCTCTAGTTGGTCAACAGGAAATAAAAAACAAAAACAAAAACAAAAACAAAAAACCCTCTGAGGTCCAGAGAGACTGAGACTGTGCCTGTCCCAGCAGGGCGGGGGGGGGATAACTCCCCGAGGGCGCTGCTTTAAAATGGTGGATGACTTCTTGCTGGCACATCGGGCCTGAACACCTTACAGAGAGAGACATGCACACCAAGAGAGCTCCCGGTGCACCGCTGGCAGCTCAACCCGTCCGTTTCAGCCCCGGAACGGCAACACAACGTGTTGTTTAACCGTTTATGACTTCCATTACAGCCCTTCGTCCAGAGACGTACTGAGGTCAGGTCTGAGCACTCACTGTGGGCCCGTGCCGACCCCCTTTGTTTCCGCCACAGCCCCTCACGTGGTCACCCAATTAGGCACAGCTGCCGGGCTCCATCAATACGCGTTAAAACGTCCCCCCTTCCACCGGGCGACCGCGCTCGATGCCGGAACGAGGGCGACACAATAAGATGCGGCAGATGCAGACTGTCCTGGACTACACAGGTGTTGCCAGAGCAACGAGTGCCTGCGAGCCGATCCGCATCCTGCCCAGGACAATGAGAAGTGGGTGCAACACTGGCACCGGGGCTCACTGCCACACGACGATATTTCTGCAAAAAAACACACACCTTTGACTATTTTCAACCCGTTTTCGATGTGTGAAAAGAAAACAAATCATTCATGCCGACGCGCGGACCCGCTCCGTGTTGCTGGGTTTGGACGGGACAGTGAGGGCGCGCGCGCGATCAGTCGGTGACTATGGAACCCGCCGAGCACCACAGCACAAAGGTCACTCTGGCGTCTTCCAAGTTAGTTAGTCTTAATGCCGTCTAGTCCCCCAAAGAGCACAACACGGGAGTATCCCTGACATAACCGACCCGACAAGCATGCCGTTGCATCCCCGCGCGCGCGCACGGCATCATCATCATCATCATCATCATCATCACCATCACCATCATCGCCTTCATGTTGGGCTGCACGAGACCTGAACAGCTCGGTTCAGACCGGATGCTGTCAATAGTCAAACATCCCCTCGAGCGCGCCGGTGACACGACTTCAGCCTCACCGGCGGCACGGCCGTGCGTGAGAGTCCACCTTTTTACAACTGCGGCTGCCAGGAGGCACCGGCGTTGCTATGGCAGCAGCGGATGAGAGTAGGGCTGCTCTGCTCGGGATGTGGACAAAGTGGAGCTTTATGAGGAGAGACGAGGGCGAGCCGGGACGACGGAACGCGAATAAGTTGTCATGTATACGCGCGTGACAGATGCGCGCGTGCAGCCTGCAATAATGACAAGTTAAAGGCGGTGACGGGACATCTCACGCGCACGTACACGCACACACACACACACACACACACACACACACACACACACACACACACACACACACACACACACACACACAGACAGACATGCAGGCGCACACTTTACCGTCGACTTGACCGGGACGTATAGAACCGGTTTGCCCGGAGCTCCTTTCTTGTTGTGCTCTCCCAACACGTTGGTCCCCACCTGAAAGCCCTTCGACTTCACCCAGAATTTGAATTTGGCGTTGATGTGGCTGTTGTCGATGTACACGCCGTCCGACTCGTCGTTCTGCAACAGTGTCTGCATGATTTTGTTATATTTTCTCCGGGTGACGGTCTTTGTTTTACCGGAGTCTCCGTACGTCCGGAGACACCAGTCCTGAAATTCGCTGAACATCTCCGCCTCCAACACGACCGGACTCCGGCTCCGTTTGGGCGCCTCCGCGCACGCCTTTTTTGTTGCCATCGCGCCCCCTCTCTCCCTCTTTCTGGGTGAACCCGTTCAAGCAGCCCGGGATAACGACGAGAAGACTCGACCGGGGCCGATTCTCCCTCTGTGCTTCACGCTGTCCCGCGTCCAGGAGTCTCGGATCGGGTGTCGGGACGCTGCCTCGCTGTGGTTCCCCTGCAGAAGTGACCCGGACGGCTGCACACCTGTTTGCAGAGAAGCAGTGCTGTCCCGAACCGCAGCGCTGAAAAATGTCACTTCCTCACATCCTCGCAGCGCTGAGGAGCAGAGAGGGGGGCCGTCCTACAGCACGCCGAGCGGCCGATCTCCCACCTGTGCGTAAAGAAAATCCAGTCCTCGTTAAACAACAAAGAATACAGACAAAAGCGTGGAAACACGCGTCGCTTTCAGTTCCTATCGACCTACTTTCTACCAGCCATCACTATTCTCGGAGGCGGGTTGCTCAACCCTGAGAAGTGAGGGGGAAAAAAGAAGCTCGCAATGCGCTCCTCTATGGCCACGTATCCGACCAACACGCGCCACCTGGGATCCTCTCTGCTCCTCACACCTGTTTGAATGCGATTCGCGCTGGCACGTCTGCAGCCTCTATCCCGGTACAGCTCGCTTACATCGGCATCACAGCGGCTCCCTGCGCAGTAAAAAGCCTGCGGTTCACAAGTGGCGTGGTGTTGCGCACACGGCGGAGAGAAACTGTCCGATTTGGGGACGTGGAAAGTGAGAGGGGGTGGGGGCAGGATTTATTTGATATGCTGTGTGGAGAACGTGCCAGAAAACACCGATAGGCTGGTGCTGTTGCAGTTTCTCTATGCAGATACAGATGATAGTATAGACACACATGCGTTCAAAAAAACATCCCGGGGCCGACCTGTTGTGATGATCACATGTGATTTTCATGCTCTTGCGTAAACAAGAGCAGTGTGTCCGTGTGTGGGAGGAAAGGACTTTTTCTCTCGAGAAGCTTTTTGCCTGGAAGTCACAACATCTGACCCTAAAAATCAAAACGAAACATTATTTTTCCTCACTTTCGTATATGAAGGCGCACCGACGCGTTCATGGTTGGTCTCCTTCCGGCAGCTCTCTGCCTGTGCAGTGGCGCGCTCTCTTTGTGCGTGCGTGTGTGCGTGCGTGTGTGACTCCCCCTGGCCTGTGCATTACAGGCCCATGCTGGTGGTGGCGACTGCTGCTGTTGCCATGACAGCAGTGCAGCAGTGCCGTCTCCGGCCGTGCAGAGGGTGAGTGGGATGCCCCGTCCTCATCCCTCCATCCTGACTCAGGCGACGGCGCGCTGGACAAAAAGACCCCACCCCGGATAGAGAACAAAACCCCGAACTGTCGGTTTCCTGCGTGTGTGTCTGCGCCGGGAAAGGATGTGGCCTGTGCGAGCTATTTCGTTTCATTTCATCATGTGGTCTGGTGCTGCAGCTTTTCTCAGGACTGGCCTGGATGCAGGATGAGCTGCGGGCACCCCCTCCACCTTTCCACCCCTCCACCTTTCCACCTTTCCACCCCTCCACCTTTCCACCTTTCCACCCCTCCACCTTTCCACCTTTCCACCCCTCCACCTTTCCACCTTTCCACCCCTCCACCTTTCCACCTTTCCACCCCTCCACCTTTCCACCTTTCCACCCCTCCACCTTTCCACCTTTCCACCCCTCCACCTTTCCACCTTTCCACCCCTCCACCTTTCCACCTTTCCACCCCTCCACCTTTCCACCTTTCCACCCCTCCACCTTTCCACCTTTCCACCCCTCCACCTTTCCACCTTTCCACCCCTCCACCTTTCCACCTTTCCACCCCTCCACCTTTCCACCTTTCCACCCCTCCACCTTTCCACCTTTCCACCCCTCCACCTTTCCACCTTTCCACCCCTCCACCTTTCCACCTTTCCACCCCTCCACCTTTCCACCTTTCCACCCCTCCACCTTTCCACCTTTCCACCCCTCCACCTTTCCACCTTTCCACCCCTCCACCTTTCCACCTTTCCACCCCTCCACCTTTCCACCTTTCCACCCCTCCACCTTTCCACCTTTCCACCCCTCCACCTTTCCACCTTTCCACCCCTCCACCTTTCCACCTTTCCACCCCTCCACCTTTCCACCTTTCCACCCCTCCACCTTTCCACCTTTCCACCCCTCCACCTTTCCACCTTTCCACCCCTCCACCTTTCCACCTTTCCACCCCTCCACCTTTCCACCTTTCCACCCCTCCACCTTTCCACCTTTCCACCCCTCCACCTTTCCACCTTTCCACCCCTCCACCTTTCCACCTTTCCACCCCTCCACCTTTCCACCTTTCCACCCCTCCACCTTTCCACCTTTCCACCCCTCCACCTTTCCACCTTTCCACCCCTCCACCTTTCCACCTTTCCACCCCTCCACCTTTCCACCTTTCCACCCCTCCACCTTTCCACCTTTCCACCCCTCCACCTTTCCACCTTTCCACCCCTCCACCTTTCCACCTTTCCACCCCTCCACCTTTCCACCTTTCCACCCCTCCACCTTTCCACCTTTCCACCCCTCCACCTTTCCACCTTTCCACCCCTCCACCTTTCCACCTTTCCACCCCTCCACCTTTCCACCTTTCCACCCCTCCACCTTTCCACCTTTCCACCCCTCCACCTTTCCACCTTTCCACCCCTCCACCTTTCCACCTTTCCACCCCTCCACCTTTCCACCTTTCCACCCCTCCACCTTTCCACCTTTCCACCCCTCCACCTTTCCACCTTTCCACCCCTCCACCTTTCCACCTTTCCACCCCTCCACCTTTCCACCTTTCCACCCCTCCACCTTTCCACCTTTCCACCCCTCCACCTTTCCACCTTTCCACCCCTCCACCTTTCCACCTTTCCACCCCTCCACCTTTCCACCTTTCCACCCCTCCACCTTTCCACCTTTCCACCCCTCCACCCCTCCACCCCTCCACCTCTCCACCCCTCCACCTCTCCACCTTTCCACCCCTCCACCTTCCAACCCTCCACCTTTCCACCTTTCCACCCCTCCACCTCTCCACCCCTCCACCCCTCCACCTTTCCACCCCTCCACCCCTCCACCCCTCCACCTCTCCACCCCTCCACCTCTCCACC
>KV751321.1:16614326-16641986 GCA_001698575.1 Mola mola
CCCTCCACCTTTCCACCTTTCCACCCCTCCACCTCTCCACCCCTCCACCTTTCCACCTTTCCACCCCTCCACCCCTCCACCCCTCCACCTCTCCACCTTTCCACCCCTCCACCTTCCAACCCTCCACCTCTCCACCTTTCCACCCCTCCACCTTTCCACCCCTCCACCCCCCCTCCCTCCACCTCTCCACCCCTCCACCTCTCCACCCGTCCACCCCTCCACCCCTCCACCCTTCCATACCTCAGCGGTGGAAACATCTCAACACTGCACTTTTTTTTTAAAGTTTTGCTCCAGTTTGTTGTCTCTGCAAATCATTATCTCGACACATAAATCTCGACAAACCAGTTTCACTTGCTATTCACTCACTTTACTTTACTTAGCAAAAACCACAAGCTTTATGGATTTGGTAATATTTTAGTTTGGGTGAACAACCAGAATTGTAAAAAGTATATATACCCAAAAGTCATATACTTCAGGTGAACTCCTGACCTATATGACTTTATGTACAAGTATGACAGTAAATGGAAAATCACACATTCAAATCTATCGGGGGTGGACCAATTATCTGCCTGGCTGATCAAATGATCTGATGTTTAATTTTTTTCCACCAACCGTACTACTTAGCAGGACTATGTAGCAGGAAACAAAAATGATAAGCACTAGTACCTCAAAATGTCACTTAAGAAGAACACTCAATGTACTTAGTTTCAATCCGCTTCTAGAAATAAACCACTGTGTCAAAACAACTGATAAACTGTTAACGTATGACTGAGATGATGTTTTAAAAACTCAAACCAGGTAACCCAGCGATTTCTTCATGTGTTCTCTGACACACGTGAGGACGTTTTGAGGGATCATATATATAGATATATGTAAAGTATACATCGGAGGAAAGCGTCAAAATATGAGCAGGTTTGTGACTTTATGTAATCCTGTTAAAATTAAAGGCTATTTACATGTTAATATCTCTGTAATGTTAATAATGAAACATTGTTTATTCACTAACACTCACGGGGGATATTTTGTACTTAGTGAGTACAATAACTTTAATGTTTTTAGTATACTTCGATATACATTTTGCATGTATTGCATCCGAGAGTTTGTACATCTTAGTGTCACCACCGTACTCAAACAAATGATGTAAATGTTTCACACAGACCTGAACAAACACACTCACACAGCAGGACACTTCTCTGGTAGCACGCTGATCCCGCTCGTCCTCTGAGCAAAGATCTTCCCTCAGCACCACCATTCGCCCGTTTCAGCTGTCAGACCCATGGGCAGGGTCACGCCTCTTCGCTCCTAATGAGGCAAAACTGCTGTAATTACGCTCACAATCCCCCATCGAACCAACTCTGTCATCATGGGGTGGACAACTCCACTGCTGGAGGGGCCACAGCAAGGGCTGTCTCTCACAGCGGGGCACCACGTTCAAAAATAAGAAGCCATGCAATTTAAAACGTCTGGCCTGGTAAAGGCAGCATCTCATTCAATCTTATAACTTCAACGGACATTCTGCTTATTTGGCAAGTTAAGATACTACAACCCCTCCTGAAAACACGTATACTGTGCTTCTGCAGGCAGCTAACTAAACTGTGAGCTTATAGAGGACAAGTCTGACGTGCTAAAAATGGACATAATGGACTAAAGTTTTTCCCCGTTGACAGCTGGTTTTACAATAACATTACGTTTTAAACCTTTCATTTCCGGGTCAATTTTGGAGGAGCTCAGCAGCAGTAGCATGATCATTTGTAAAAAAACTGCAATGACAAAGCTTTTTGAATTCACTAAGGCATATATTTCATGCATTTAACTGCTTTTTTTCTCCATGGCAACAGCTGACAAGGCTCATGGGTTAATATAGTATTTAAAGTAGATTTTTCCACCGTGCCAAAGCGACAGACAAAGCATGAGGTCTCAGAGGTAAAGTTAAAAAAATTAAAGTGAGCGGTCATAACATAAAGTTATATGATATATGATATGATAGATATGATCTATCTATAGATCTATTGAAAAATGCTGTTGAATTGCATTGTCAGAAATGTAGTCTGTCATGAAGTTCGACCTATAGAGCTGAAAGTCAGGATGTCTTTTTCTATGCTGCTTTGTGTTGAACAGATGTTTGACCTCCGGCTTTACGCAGGCGCAACACTAAATTATGCGCGTTTTGTCACTACATGGTAAAGTATTCATAAAATAATAATGAAAAATCCTGCATTCAAAATCTACATTAAGTTGTAACTGTATTAAAAAAGTAAAAGCATTTTCACTGATTCCTGTTATAAATGTATTACATGCAGATAGATATAAAAATTCGGAGTAAACCCAAAAACATTTAACTTGTACTTTTATATTGTTTTATTTGTTTTTTGTAGTTTTAGTATAAGGCAGTATAAAAATTAAAAACTTCATGTGGAGTTGATAACATGTAAGGTGCATTTTAGATATCAACTGGTTTTGTAGAGTCTTGTTTTTGCAGCTTTAGACTATTGGCTAGTTTAAAAATTAGAATATGGCGACCCTTTGTCTGTTATTTAAGAAAGAGAAATTTAATACTGTATATCGTAGACTTATTAGAAATAAACTAAAATGTTTCAAGAATTTATTTTTGAAAATTATGACCCACAGTTAATAAAATTTCCAAAAACGCATTTCAAAATATTAAAACTGCAATTGTATAAGCCATAATCATCTAGGTTAAAACAAAAAAAGGCTTGAAATATTTCATTTAATGCATGGCTGTATAATACATTTGAAAGCTTAACTTTTTGAAGTAAACAGAGACAGGCCTGACTGGAATGCTCATAATAATTTAATGTAATAATTAACATTGTCGTTCGACCCCTAACGGGATAAGCGGTAGAAAATGAATGAATGAATGAATGAATGAAAAATTATGAAAAACATTACACTTTTCTACAATATTCTACTTTTTTTTTTAGATGCACAAATATGCTAGATTTTATTCTGCAAAGTCACTATACTGTAGTGGAAATATCAATATTATAAATATCAAGTAGAAGAATGTATAAATGACAACTGCATCAAAAGTGCTTTGAAACACTTGAAATTTAAATGCACTTTAAGTGAATTCCACCACCGATATTATCACTAAATTCTGTTTCCATCACAGACATACTTTTGTCCTTGGCAGATTTAGACTGCAAACAAAGAGAATGTCTGCGTATCTCGCTGTAAAGAGAACACTTGTGTAGCTGTTACATAAACACACAAAATCTGTCTTCCAGGAGAATTCAACACCCCCAGCGGTGCTCAAGGAGGGACATACAGAGCAAACAGAGACGCAGACACTGACACAGAGCTGTGACTGTTAGACTGAATAAGAGTGCGGCAGGCTGGTGTGCTGCGAGGGGAGGGATGGTGATCTAGCCAAGATCCATGACCTCAGGCTGGCCAGTTCACACTGATTGGGCCGGTGTTGATCTTATGGATTGATAAAGTCTGAGTGACACTTTGATAAGCACTGCCTCCTGATGGTGGAGCTGAAACCTTCACCTCCTTTGTGCCTCCTCCATCCTGACGCAGGCCTGTCCCACGCAACATCAACAGCACACCTTTCTGTTCCAGTGAAGTGCCTGTTATTTGTCTCTGCGGTAAATGTATGAATCTTATGTCTTATGAAACAACATTTTCCCACTTAACACTAGAGGTTCTGATCATGTAAATCCTATTATTTGCTGGAATTTATAAACATTAGCCCTTTTGTGCATTTCTATTATTCATTTAATTTGGTAGTTTTCGGTACTTTTGACATTGAAAATGACCTTACAAACTAAACAACTGTGTCTAAATGTGTTCCATTAACATCCATTCAAAATGAACTGATAACATTATACATTATTAACATTATGTAATGTAGTAATAATCACTTATTAACAGTTATCATCGTTCATTGTTAATCAAAGTACTTTTTCAATCATTTCTAACCATACTATTAGCATCAGTTAACACAGTAATGCCTTTCACTGACAGTTAGATAGTGCACTGAGATCCGTAATGATAATAAATCATTTTTTTAAATCCTGAATTATCCATTTATTAATGCTCTTTGTGACCCTTATTTCAAAGTTGAAAATGCCCCTTAAGTAACTCCTCAGTATTTCATAAGAGCACCGAATGAGCCAAACTTAACATGAACGGAACACTTATCCCTTAAATCATGTTCAAATGCATGGTTTTAAACTATTGAATGTTCAAATTAATATCGTAGTTAACACGATTAGTTGACACATTGATTAACTTTTCTTAAATGCTTAAAACTGCATTAACTAATGTTAATCATGTACCCTTATTGTGAAGGGGTACCAGTTAATCCAATAATAACAAATCCAATAATTGTGGACTGGCACCGTTCACACAAATGACTGACAGGCTGCTGATAAGTACAAAGAGAAATTTGCATATGGGGAAGACATGTATACGGAAGATGATTAAAGCCACACAAAAAAATGAACCCTGAGTTTAGAGAGTTTTGAGGAAAAAGATCAGAATTAAAATCAAAACTCAAAGAAATTTTTAATCTGCACCTTTCCTTTTTCCATTATACTCACACTAATATATTTAAAGAGCATTGTGGGGTGATGTAGCTAACAATCTAACAGGCTCTATAACACCATGAGTAAGGATTTCTCATTCACTTACTGCTCATATAAGGCCAAGAGATCCTCAGGGGGGCCAGATACAGTATGTGCACGACGATTAAACAGTACATTCATGCATTTCTGTCTGTAAATGAAATATGTTTTTTCAGATTGTCAAGATCCTTTTTTTGTTGCAATTTGACTGTGACAAAATATGTTGTAATTTTTCATTGGGAAAATCACATTTTCATTTTCAACACAATCTGTACCGAGTCTTTTAAACAGAGCCCATAACTGTATAATGGTGCAAGGCAGGAAGAGAATGAGCGGTTTAAATTCGTTCTTTAACGTGTCAAATTGAGCACAGTAGCTGCATGTGGTGCACGTAGCTAGACAGATTTTCAACAAAGAATAAAGGCCATACTGGTGAATCTTGTAAAGGTGAAAGTCTCATGAGGCTTTTTGACACTTACAGGTGTAGAAAAAACAGATGAGGTCAAACACTTGTACTTGACTAGACTTTTGGACAATATGAAGGACTTTTTGATCTGGAAACTCATTCAATCAGACGAATTTGTTTATTTTTTTCTTTTCAGGCTAATGTCACGTATAATGCGCGTCATGATGAGTCCATTATATCACCTCTCTTTGTCTGCTCAGTCAGCCACAGCGACGAGCAGCCAGAAGTTGCATTTAGCAGCCAGGCATGGTGAGGGGCTGCAGTGCGACATGAACACACACTGACAGCCTTGTGGGACCATGAGGCGGGGAGGCAGGAAGCTGTGGGGTCAGGGCCCGGGGTGGCTACAGACCATCGGGACAGCGTAGCCAAGGAGATGACAGGATGGGCACAGTCGCCATGGAAACACAAGCGGCCCAGGCAAATCGTGGCAACTGGTAACTAAGTAACAGGAAACAACGGACCGTAGAGGGCGATGCATGTAGTTAATGGTGAGAGGAAGAGAAGAAGGGAAGGGCAATGATGAGGACATAAGGGTCCCAGTTGTAGCTCACCTCAGACCCCGCTCCTCTAAAGAGGGAGCGGCTCATTCCCGCCACACACACGTGCGATGCACTGACAGTGGATTAGTGGGAGCAGCAGAGGCAGCCTCCACCCTTCCTCCGCCATCATTTTCTTTGTTAATCCATGAGGGGGTGTAAATGAGCACACACCAGGAGGAGAGGAGAGGCAGGCGGGAGTGCAGCCACTGAACTGAAGGGTGTGTGAGTGTGTCAGTGAGGGTAGCTATTAAACCAGCTTTTTGTCAATAACAGAAATGTGAAAGTGGTCACTGGTGTTGGTGAACTGCAGAGAATTATGGCCAGAATTCTCCGCAGCTTCTTTCAACTTGAATGGGCCTCACACTGACTTTTAGATCATTGTTCAGCTGTCCAGCAACTTTGCTGTTTTGATTAGCTACTTTCACTGCGCCAGCTGTGGCTGGCATCTGTTTTCTATGAAAAAGGCACTAAAAATGTACCCTCCCAGCTCAACATCAAACTGGCTGACAGGCACAGCTAGAGAAAAGCTGGTGAATATGGAACATATAGCTGCTAATGAGCCAGATATTTCCCTCGGGAGTTGGTGACAACCAAAAGCTGAAAGAGAGTGAATTCAGAAGTTAGCTGACCTGCCTTCAACTGGGCAAAATCAGTCATTGCTGCTTTAAAGGATCATTCTGCATGTTTTGGAGACACGGTTTCCAGTGTTTGATGAACTCAAGAACCCCTCATTAATACTGGCATTTGAATTGATTTCAAAGTGGATTTTTGGATTTGTTTTTTTGCAAAAAAAAAAAAGAAAAAAATACAGTGACAAAAGTTTGATATTTCCACCATTTAATTATTACTTTTGCTGTGTTACCTTTACTGGCCAATGTCAAAATTCATCCATTACTTTTAGATCTTTTTTCAATTGGTTATTCAACTCATGTTCTTCACATTACTTTACCTGCTTTACAATCTCTCCTGGGGTAAAGGTACCCCATGTTGGGCCAATACCAACTATTACTAAACAACGACACCAATATATAACAAGTATTTGGAACAACTATATATTGGCACTAAAAAATGAAAAATCTTAGCGTCAAAATTTAGAACAAGCAGTAAAGTACTATTCCAATTTATTTTTTTTTACCATTTTATTGCAGGGATTTAAACAAACTCACAGACTGGAAATCAGTCACACGACTGAGAAACAAACAGATGATAATAATAATAACACTTAAGGGCAAGGCAAAAACTTAAATCTAAAAACAGGAAAATGATCTAAAGGACAGAAACAGACACAAAAAACAAAACAAAACACCTGGAAACAAGACGCTCAGAGACTGTGGACCCTCGGCCCCTGTGATGCCCCCTTTCATATAACATGACTCAGCTACGATATGGTGGCAGCTGCTTGTCTCCATCATGCTTTGCAATGTCACAGTAGCTGAATGAAGATAGACCTATCAAAAGATGAATTCACCAGATCCAGAAGAATCCTGTGATCCAGCTCATACTCCGCCATTTGATAAGGATGGCGCGCTTGTTTGCTCTAAGGTTTTTTATACTTTGGTATTATTAAAAGTCAAAACTTCAAAATGTGCCCTACCTCCCATTGTGAAGAATCTTAGAATTCTAGAACCTGGATCCAGATTATCCCCAAGGAAGACTTAGATTCTGTGGAGCCCCAACTTGTGTAATATCTGTATATTTACAATACATTTAACATAAAATTATATGTGAAACATTATCTTAAATCTAGATGTTGATATAAAAATTCAAAATCATGACATACTGGCAACATTCCATTTTTTTATATAAAAGTATTGTACTTTTTAATTGATTAAATTAATCTGATATCTGTAGCTACCAATTACTCTCTAGATTCAGACTAATTAATTAAAATTATAAATACTAGGCCTAGTATATTAGTTTTGTTTTAATTATTAGTTTCATCAGCAATCAGACAAAAAACTAAGAATGTTGATAGAAAAATTACAACTCTGAAAATCTGCAATGCACATGGGATACCTTCCACGCAGCCATCTCTTTAATCTAATTCCAACAATGATAAACACACCTTCACTGTTATTGTTAGATAGTAGGGGAGCTGAAAACAGGGACTTCAACCACCAAACAGCTTTAGAATATCTTTAAAATAATCATCGTCAATTATCTTTTCCTTGTATGTTTTTTTTGGTTTCTAAAGTGTTTCTAGAAACAAATATTTTAAGCATTTAAGCATCATTCATGTCATATAAAATCTTATCAATCAATCAATAAATTGTTGCTGTTAAAGTAAAGTGAATGCTATTGGTGAATTTGATACCTTTGCTGTTAAATGAACCATGTTTTAGGGGAAGTCAATATGCAGTGCACCAGTTCATTGTGTTCTCTGTGCTCTGGTTTAATTTTTTTTAATATTAATTATTTATGTGGCATGTAAAATTAATTACACAATTGGAAGTTTAAAAGCTAAATAAGTGCAAATTAAACACACACTTGACAGGTGGACGGACATAGTAATTGTGCTAATGAGGAAAATTTGCATGTAAAATACAGGCCGCAAAAACAGCATCCATCAAGGTTAATACATGCAACAAAATTTAAGATCAAATTCTGTAGAGGTATAAATAATTTAAAATTAAATGTGACATTAAAGTTAAGGCATGAGACCCTCAGCACTTCCTGGCAGAGCCGTCTTGGAGAGGTTGCACATCTGTCAGCCCACTTTCTGTGGTCTGAGAGGCTTCGAGGGGCCCAGAGGAAGCCTGTTACCGCTACACAAAAGCATATTGTATTTATGACCCCGGTGACCTAACCACTGCTCATAACTAAAACTTTATCTCTGACACAACATCTGCTTCTTCAGCTGGCAGGCCTGAGTGAGGCAATAGTCGCAAATCCTGCCGGCGGAGTAAGAAAATTTGCCTGACTGATATCATCAGCAACCATGAGCATTATGTGATCTGTACATTCACAATCTGCTGGTTTGCGTTCCTGGTCAGCTCCACCTGTGTTTATGGCCTCGGTCATGCTGCCGCTACTCGTTCTGGACAGCTGTTAATGGGCTCACCGTGGAGAGGCACATACACTCCCTGCTGCCGAAACACTCTACGGTTCTTCTCCTACCGCCCTGATTGGTTGTGACGTGCTTAAAGTGGCCCCCCACAGCTGCACTGACATCCACTTTACCGTGACTGTGTGTCACATCTGATTGCACCTGTCAGGCTCTGTCCTCTAAGCCTTATCCACTGAACGCTTCCGCTGACCTTTGTCTGTCCTCTCCCACCTTTAAGACTTTACTTCCCTGTTTTTAGATCAGTTGTTATTATTCCTTTCCTGCACGTACCACTTGGCACTTTCAAATGTGGTTAAACATCATGCTGTCGTCTAGTATTGCTATTTTATTCAAAAAACTGCAGGATTTGCAGGAAGTCAGAGCACAAAGTGATGTGTATAATGTATGTGTATTTTTTAGAGCCAACAAATCCTTTCAACGACAAAACCATCTGTTCTTCTCTCATACACTAAAACATTTGTTTTCTCAGCACAGCAACTGTGGTGGTTTTTTAAGTGAAACATTTCTGATAAAATATAAAAACACAAACAGTAGCTGGCAGAGATAGAAGTAAGAAATAAAATTTTACCAAACAGTAATTAGGTTGTTGTTTTTATATACCTGCTGTTCTTTAGCGTGTTTTTAAAGTAAGTTACTTATGAATATGTACATGAATGACCACATTAATTTAAAAAGGAGATTATATGTCCAGTCACGTATTCACGGCTTTTTGTTTCTGCTGCCCCCAAGTGTCAAAATAAGTTTTAACCGGTTTATAAACATGTCACAAATATAAAGTTTCATCTTAATGAAGCTGAAATGACTTTCCAAAACAGCTGGATGTAGTAGTTAAAACAGTTAAACTAAAACAAATTCTGCATTCACTGGGATTCTTTCCATCAGAAAGACATGCAGAGTTGTGCAGAGAAGTTCATTGCAGTCACAGAAAGGATTTACTGTTGTCATGGGGATAACTGGAGACACAAACACTTCAAGAAAGTACTGTTGCCCGCCTGAACGTCACTTCAAGTTCGCTGTTGAATTACACCAACTTGGTAGTAATCAATCACCCATAGCAACAATGGAGTGATAATAATGGCACAGAGGAATAAGTTAAGCATGTATGGAAATGGGGACATGCATTGTTTTTTGATCTTTTCATTGGAATTTGCTGAAAATCAGGAAAATTCGGAACACCACGGCCCTCATTATCTAAATGTGGTGAAGCAGAAGAAACGTGGTCTATCAAACAATATACTTACAGTAGAGTAATACTTTGAAACTGCAGACTGCATGACCAGATGGCTGAGTGGCTAAATTGTTCTTAAAAGCAGCTTATCCACAAAAGTGTCAGCCAAAAATTCTGGTTCCCCGTTTTCTTCCTCTTTCCTCTTCCTCCTAATGCACCCCAGCCTCGAGACACACGAGCGTGGTTATGACTTTCCTTCGCTCGCGTTCATCACGTTTCATGATTGATGTAACTCTGTTGCTATTTCCGATATTAAATTATGCGACAGATGCAGCAGTAACTTTCTTACAAGATCAAGTGGCTTAAAAAGTAGAAGAATTCCATAATGTTTTAAGTGTGAGGGTTCTTAACCCGAGACTTAGTCATTCACAGATATAACTAAACTCGGTCTGTCCGGTTGAGTAATCTAACCAATCCTCGAGTAATGACAGGCTGTTTATTTGGATAAGAGCTCCTAGCAGTGATACGATGAATCGAATATGTGCTTCAGAGGAAATACATATGTTAAGACAGACTGGTCAGGGAAGACTCTTAAACCATCTCTCTCACTTGAGCACGTGTTTTCAGGACTCGTAGTCTTTGTTCGACCAGTCATTCAAGTTTTACCCAGTGGACTTTATGGTTTTCTGCTTTTGTGTGACGCCCGAATGCATTTTGGTTCACCTCTCTACCTAACACAGGATGTAACTATAGAGGGTATTCCGTTTTTTTTTTTTCAGATATGTTACCTTATTTGAAGAACAAAACGCATTTATACATTCTCTACCCTGACTGAAAGGCTGCCACATGAGGAAAAGTCCTATGCCTTACTTTCTCTCACTCCACTCTGATGTCCTTGCCCTTTGGGAGGATGGGCTGATGGTCAAACAAAGCCTCCCCCAACCCCCATGACCCCGCTCAGTGAGTGAATTCAGTGAGTGGATCTACACCCAAGACAGATGGCGTCAAAAAGGCCCATGGCTGTCCTCGTAATGTCATCATAAAACCACATCCAGGAACAATTTGTTGTTTCCACTATTAAAGCTATATTTCACACCGTATAAAGCATTTTCACATCAGGCCTTTTACACCTCAGTATCGGCCCATAAATATTGTGCGATGAACATAAGCTCGCCCACAGCCGTCAGGGTTCAGCCTTTTGTGGTCCCTTCTCTAAACGCTACACTTACATTTCTTCACAGCCTGAGCTCGAACATAAACTGAGACACACACATTAACCTCTGCACCTCCTGAAGGACTCTCCGTCCCAGCCTCCCTTTAGTGCACGTATGGCACAAAAATGCTATAACTCAATCCAGTCAGGTAGACCAATGGATTGATTTTGTCTATTTTATGGCAAACTGATTTTAATATGAACATCTCACTCCACAAGTCACCACAGCGCCCCAGCCGACCAGTCACTTACAGTGCTCACCGTTGCCTTTGTTGGTGTTTATGCTAGAATTCCTGGCAGTGAATGCAATGACGAGCTATTTAGTTTAATTCATACTGCTAAAATAAATTAGTAAATTAAGTTTTTACAGTGTCGCAGAAATTACATTAGAAAAAGGATCCATTTGGCTATTGAACTGTAAAATATTTTTCATTCACATCAACACCAAAATGTCCCCATGAACAACACAGTAATGACTCTGGTATATAAATGTAAAGATTAAACTTAAAACAAACAACAATTATATCGACAGAAATTAAACAAGGGTAGCGTTGTCAGCCCAAAACTAAAAACGAAAGGCAGAGGTTTCATGCAACTGAGCCAGTAATGCAAGAAACAGAAAGTTCAACTGAAATAAACTTTTGTGGGTACATAAATGAGAAGTGACAAGCAGCCCATTTTCTCCTTCTTGACTGCAGCTCTGTGGAAAAGTAATTCCCCTTTACATCATTTCTTCCATTTTTGTCACACCCAAATGTATTTGGTTTTCGAGCTATTTAAACAAAGAAAATGAAAAAACACAGTTTCTAAATGACAATCTCATTTATAGACAGGAAAAGGCTATTCATTCATCCATTGTTCAGTTTTCTAGATCAACCAGTTAACCAAATCTAATTGATAATCAGGTTCGATTCCACCGGTCACACACAGGAATAATCAGCTCCAGGCCTGTTCGATCTAACCATGACTCCAACAGAACCAGGCTAAAAGGTTTCACAACAGCACATAATGCTGTGAGCCAAAGAAATACAAGACAACAGATGGAAAACAGTCATTAAAATCCATCAGTCTGTCACAAAGCCATTTTTAAGGCTCTGGGACTGCAGCGAACCACACTGAGATCCATTATCTACAAATGGAGAACACTTCCAACTGTGGTGAACCTTCCCAGAGGTGGCAAGCCGACCAAAATTCCTCCGCGAGGAGGTCACGAACGCACCAAAAGAACATCTGAAGAACTGCAGGGCTCACTTGCCTCCGTAGGGATCGGTGTTATTGCTTCCACATTAAGATGAACACTTTGCAAAAACATAAAAAGCATAGAAAGTTTGGAGGTTTTCCACAGTTACTGATGATGTCTATTTTGTTATTTGTCTGCCAAAATGGGTGCCAACGTTGCCTGCCTGGGCTCTTTTGAATCACTGTTTTCGTTTAGCTGCAGCTATGAAAGCACTGTCGGAAAGCTGTGGGTTTGTTTACTGCTTTATCCTGCTGTTAGATTTCTCACCAGGAAGAATCCAGAGCAGAAAAGCCTCCAGAAACAGGCCCGCAAACTGGGTTTTTACAACCTTAATTGCTGCGGCACAGTGTGGGAGTAGCAGTACAGCCGCCATTACAAGCTAATATGCTACAGTTCAAAAAGACTGTGTTGCAGTTTCATTAAACCTAAAAGCGGCTAGACTGACATATTTATTTTCATTATTCCAATAGTTATCGCTTGTATGAATTGCGAGGTGTTTTGTTCGGGCTAGGCTAAGTTATAACATAAGCAAATGCGAGGCTATAACGTTGTGTTCGTGACGAAAAGAGAGGACACTCCTGTAAACGTCACCCACACATGAAGGGTGAGGTTACACGTTGGTGTCACTCTCATCCGCAGCTTTTTATCACCTCATTTATGGTGGTATCTGTTAGCACAGGGATGTGTTGTTTTACGTGCAGTGGCTTCATTCACAGAAGTGAAATGGCATTTTATGCCACGCTAATAACTACGCTATAGCTAAGGTGGAACAACTAGCATGTTTGCGTGCTGTCAGCAGGTAACACCGCGGCAGGTTCGGTTGTTTGTTGGGCGTGGTGCGGCACAGGCATCATATTGGGCTAGTTATTGATCAGCCTGCTATTTTTTTTGAGGGGGAAATTACTGGTTTAGGTTAGTGCCCAGTGTGAAAATACCTGAAACCCCATTTGACTGGTGTATTGATATGGCGGCCATGTTTGTGGTTTATCATTCAAAACAGCACTGATTTAGATAAATTATTCAAAACAACGATCTAGTCGCTTACTCAAATATGGATGGGCTGATGGTGTAGCAGGGTGCAATTCTACCATTGGGCAACCTCCACGGTCCGTGGCACAACGTAACATCCCCGGCGGATGCGGACGTCACTGGGGCCGGTCTGCCTATCGGAGAGTGTGTTTCAGGAGAGGCAGGGGGACCATCTACCCGGGAACAATCGAGGTAAGTTTAAAATTGTTTTCTCTCCTCATAAGTTGCCACTATTTTGCCCATATATTCTCCGATAAAGGTGCTTTACAGACAACAGGATCAAGGGTAGTTTCTGTTGTCCCGGTGTTTTGGAAGCCCAGCCGGCTGCGGGTTTACTAGACAAAGACCAGCTCGCACAAACCCACGACGAGATCTGCGGTCGCGAGCGCGAGGTTTTGAATTCCTAACGACTGTAATAGTGTCTTTATGCAGGTTACTGCAAATATGCTTATAGTCAGGGTTAGTACGTATAGTTTGTCGAAACGTGTCATTTTATCTGTAACGGTGAAGCATGAAGATCTCTGCCCTCATGTGTAAACCGGGCTGCGGTGGCTGCACCATGCTCGTCCTGGGGAACGGTCGCATCGTTGGATGCAATGTGGCACCCGTGTTTCACTGTGTTTTCTCGGAAAAGTAGTATGAGATAGTGTGTCAACGCTCAAGCTTTCCTGGAAGTAGAAGTTCGCGGCAAAAATGGGCAACGCGAGATTTCATTAACCCCCTTTTTTTTTTTTTTATGATGAAGGGGAAGGGGAGGAGACGTGGGAGCAGCGTGTTGTCGCGGTCGACTGGTCTGTAGAGCTCACATCGGCTATAAGCGGTAGAAAATGAATGAATCTCACATCGGTTTCTATAGAAGAAAAGAGTCTCAGACCAGCAAAAGATGCAGATGTGACAATCATATGTGAAACAGCCCTCAGCCTTTATTCTCCAGTGAGACAATCGGGGATTAAAACCCTCCCACTTGCAGTCTCACCCACCACCCCCACCCCTAGAAGTCCCTAATGGGTTAGGTGTAAACGACAGCCTTGGTAGTACTGACAACTATGAGTTTTTAATGAATATCAATGAATATCAGATCTCCATCTGAAAAGGTTTGGGAAGGGCATCCGACAAACAAACTTGTGCAAAGGTCATGCATATCAGAATTGTTATAACGAAGAAACTAGAGTGATGCTGGAGGAATTGGTTTATGTGGGGTCCATCTTAAGGGATTGAGAACCCTAAAAGGTGAAGTTTGTCTTCCTTTTTTGGAATGTTTTATAGGATATGATAGGAAGTGCAGTGCATTGGGCAAAGGTTTTTACCGGAAGATTTACAAGTAAATTATAATAATATATGCAAATAATAGACTGCGTTTATTTAATACCTAGATAATAACTCGCCTCTCATGTCACTCGCGTCAGTAGAAGCAAGCTAGCTTGCATGGTGCAAACTGTGTGGTGTAAATTGGGTTCACTGTCTTCCCCAAAGCCACTTTAAAATGTAGACAGGAGTAACCAGAGCTCAATTCAGCAACACTGTGACTGGTTGGCAACCAGCTTTACCTACTCCTCCAGACACCCACAGTTCAAATGTGATGCAGTGGTTGTAATAGATGGAAGCATTAAAAAAAACAATCAAGGCTTGAACACAAATTTAGTATGAGAATAATGTTTTTGATTTTCTATGGATTAATTCAGTAAAAGACGTGGTTTTGTTTTATTTCCTAGAGAGGTGAAGATGGCAAGCACAGTGGTTGTGACAGCAGAAGCCTTCAACATGAAGTCAAACCGCTTTATTTTGCTGAACTGGGTCAACAACCTGCTAAAGACGAACTTCAAAGATGTGCGGCAGCTGGGTTCAGGTGATTAATCATTATTAGCAAAACAAATACGTTTTTTGTTTTTTTTTTCAGTTTTTAGTTTTAGTTTACTTTATACATGGCAGCTGTTAAAGATGTGTTTCTCCTGATGCACAGCAGTGTATTAGTGTTTCAGACCATACCATTATGTCTTCTCCCTCTTTCAACTTTGCCTACTCATTCAAGGAGTTGCCACTGCGAATCATCCTCCTCCATCTTTCCCTGTCCTGTGTCTCCTCTTCTCTCACACCAACTATCTGCATGTCTTCTCTCACCACGTCCAGAAATCTCCTCTTTGGTCTTTCGGTTTGCCGCTTGCTTGGTAGCTCCATCTTGAGCATCCTTCTAATAAGTCATCTGCCCACCTCTGCACATGTCTAAACGAGACTTTGTGCTGGTGTTTAAAACAAAATTACTGAAAATTTTAAATTAGTCTTTTAAATCTCTGTATGATCTCCCTCTCACTATTTAATTATAATAATACTTATTACTTATTAGACTATGTAATACTTGTCATTTTAAACTAAATCTCTTTGGTTTTGAGTTTAGTTTCACTCTCATATGAATGTGTATACAGACATAGGAAATGCAATGTAGTTGTTACCAAATTGATTTAAATTTATCCCAGATTGGCAATAGGTGTGACCAATTGACCAAAAAGGCACATGCATCCATTTGGTTTTGTATTCACTTGACTTCCATGGCGAATTTCAGCATTATAGATAAAAAGCTGCAGAAGTATTAGTTTTAAAAGAAGTATGAAATTGAATTGTGTCAGAAGCTTGGGAATTATTGCTAAAAAGACGAATAGCATGAGATTTTGGCCTGTAAGCAAACTGCTTGGGATTAAATTCACGCTCAGTTATTCTAAAGCTCTCTGATGTAAAAAGATTTTCATTGATACTGATGTCAGAGCAGCTGGTCAAATTTTTATTGGTGAAACTTGGTACAACTGGATTGGGGAAGTCAGAGAGGATGCAAGCTTATGTGTGTGTAAAAACCTGTTAATAGAACATAAGATTTTTTTTCTCATGATTTGAGTTGACAGCCAAACATTTGGTCCAGGGGACAGGGTACATATAGAAACTATTAATTTGCTTGTGGTTCTAAACTATTGTATATTGTCAAATCATCTGAATCGCCTGCAGAACAGTGGAACATTTTACAAATCTAATCTTTATTCAATATCAACATAAGCATAAAATTCTTCTTTTGTAGTTTTTTTTACTCAAGAAGTCAATTTAGTTTTATTTATATAGAGGCAATTTGCAAAAACATTTATCCCATGACTGTAAACCTTTACAGCAGGTCGTGACGTAGCTCTTTCATTCTGACTTTATTTAGATACTAATTTAATAGACACACAGCATTCTCCCATGAGCAAACACAGTGCAACAGTGGCAGACTCTGGCTCCAGTAGGCGACTGTAAAATATATGTAAGAAAAATTGCAGTTTATGAATATTCATATATGAATGTTAGATAGGCCTAAAGTGAAAAGTGTATAAATGTATAGCTATTAAATTGAAATATTACACGGGAGCGGCTGACTGAGAAACCTAAAGAGTTGGTAATTGTGGCTGATACAAATTCACAAAACAAGCAGAATAGCCACAGTGAGCTGTGAATGTTTGCACTAGTGTCATGGTTAATTACAGCTCAGCTCAGAACAATATTAACAGTGCTGTCAGATGACAGAAAATGGGTGCTCCTTTGCTGAAACAACATTTCTTGGACTTTATCAGTTTGTGTATGATCCTACAGGTGCATGCCACTGTCAGATCATGGACTGGGTTCTTCCTGGCTCTGTGGACATGACAAAGGTGAAGTTTGATGCACAATGTGAGGATGACTATAGACATAACTTCAGTCTCCTTCTTGAAGCCTTCAGCAAGTACAGCATCACAACGGTATGCACTGTTTCTCTAGTATATTAGCCTAACATGTTTTTTACTTCTGTGTTATGTTGGTTTAAGGACACAGTTTACAAGGCATAGCCATGATGATGAAATGGAGCATGCCAGTGTTTTTACCCTCTTTGTACAACCAACATTGTTTTAATTAGTGGAAATGTATTATTGTATTTAGATTATACCAACAAGATAGGGAGCTGTAGATATGTTGGCAGGTGGACAGAACCAGGCTAATTTTTATAGTATTTGGAGCCAAGCTGACTACGTGCTCTCTATTGCATTATATTTAGTGTGAAATTGCTCATCTCCTCTAACTTTCTCAAGCATATATTTATTTTATTGTACACAGTAATATACACTTGTTGTTCAGTAATAATTTTTCCTTCTTCTGGGCTTAGGCCATTCCAGTTGAGAAACTCATAAAAGGGGATTTTAAAAGCAACTTTGACGTACTGAAGTGGTTCAAAGCTTTTTACACGGCAAACGAGAAGAATGAAGAATACGACCCTGTTAAGGCTCGTGACAGCCATGATATCAGACCTATGGTGCCACAATCTCCACAATCGGGTAATTTGTGATGTAATGTTTTCTTTCACTTTGATTGTAAAGTAAGGCACTACACTATGTCTAGATCATCATGTTCCTAGTAATGGTCTAAAAACTTTATTTTTCCCCACTTACTTCATCAGTGAACCCTAACATGGACTCACCCGCCGGAGAAAATGTCAGTGGAGTAACCAAAACATTTCCTTACACTGAAAAGTGGAAAGGTATCTATGAGTGGGCTGACTGTAGCACTCTTGGAGAGCAATATACTTACTGCCACTCTTGTGACAAAAACCTAAGCACATTTCGTAGAGGCCTTATGGAACTCAGGCGACATGGAGAAACAAAAAAGCACAAAAAAAGTACTCAAACGTCCAAGAACACTGGCTGGCAAATACAACAGTCTGAACCACTCCCCTGTAGCGACGCAGCTATTCAGTTCATATTCAAACACTGTTACACTGGCTCTGCTACAGGTGAAACGGTATCGAGACATTTTGCACGCTGTAAACTAGGCTTGCGGTACCCCAAAGATATTGAATCTGTTTGCCGGAATACTCCATATTGTGTGTACATATATGGAGGAGTACCACTGGAAAAGGATGACACTGTCTCTGTTGTTCTCATTGGGTTTTTTGATGTTGAAGCTACCAGGCATTGCATCCGATTTCTGGATGCTTTTCCATCAGACGGTGGTGCAGGAAATCAAACAGCGGCAGCAGTGGTGGAGACCTTGAAGAAATTTGGGTTACTTGCAGGAAATCTCGCTGCTGTATATTCTGACGGTAATGGTGTTGCCTCAGAACATATCTGCTCACATCTCAGGAAACTCAACCCAAACATCATAGCCTTAGGTGGACTGTACGCTATCTCTGATGCTGCTTGCCGTGCTGGTGTCAAGGAGCTGTCCAATCAGGTTCAGGAGTTTATCACAGACATTCATGCCCACTACTCATCGTCCTCTACCAAGAACAGACACCTCAAGGTTCTTTTTGGCTCAGATTTCAGCGCGAATGCCCCATCATTTCATCTCAACACCAGCTGCCTTACATTTTGCTTGTTGGTCACAAAAATATTGGAAATATGGAATGATCTCATACTCTACTTTAAGTCTTGTGACACTAACGATGATGAAGCCAAGATAATCTGCTCTCAGCTGCAGGATTCCAAAGTCAGGGCAACATTTATGTTCCTGGAGCATGCCCTAAAGCCTCTCCACAGTTTCCAGAGGCATCTCCAGACACAAGAGGGAGCTGCTCGAACTGATATTCTGCTCATCCTGGAAGAGGCCAGTAGCCTGTTGCACACCTACACCTCCTACTTCCTTCGTCCTCAAGCTGCTGGTCGTTTCCTCAAAGAGCATGATGCCCAAATACTTAAGAACAAGAAATTCCACCTGTCAAGCCCTGACCTCAAGCTGGGAGGGAAGGAATTGGAGGACTTCTTGAATGGGTTAGAGACTACAGAGACAATGCCAATTTTAAAAGAGGAAGCGATGTCTTTTTACGTTGCACTCACAGTTTGCATTGCAGAAGAGCTGCCTCTGAGCGAAGGGGTGCTAAAGAGCATGGCTCAGCTGCTGAGCCCCCACAGCAGGCTGAAGGTTACAGGGAAGGCAGTAGGGGAGCTTGGGATAAAGCTGGGAATCTGTAGCTCCCCTGAAGAGGTCAACCAGCTCACGAGTGAATTTCTGGACTATCAGCTTACTGGAGAAGGAGAGAGTGAAAAGGGAGACACGGACAATTCGGTACTGGTTTCACTGGAGAAACACTGGGCCAGCATACTGAAGGACCTCGAGGCTACCTCATCCTTCAGGAAGCTTGTTCTCAACTTGTTGTCTTTCCCTTGTCCTCCACTCGATCCTCAGCAGATGTTTACTAAGGTACAATAAACAGAGGAGCTGTAGCAACATAATTCTTCTATATTTATTTAGTTTTTATGATGTTATTAATTTTTTACACTTGTTGTCTCAGGCCTTGGAGAGTGAAGATACTATGCTGTTCTCTGAGACCGATGCCTTAACAGAGAACGAGTGTGATGGGACTTCTGATGGCACACACCCTGAGAGCAAAAGCTGCAAAGACTTGTCACTTCACAGTGAGGGTGAGAAGATTAAAAGTCGTCAGATAAATCAGACCGTTTCAGTTTACACCTTAACCCGTCACTCTTATGAAAAAAAAACCTTTAATAGGATGATGATAAGGATTTGTAAGAAACAAATGTTAAAGAGCTTTAGCGCTGCGTGAAGGAAGTCTGGATTAAATCCTACCTTCATCTTATTTTATAATTTATTTTGACAGTGAAGCCATGCGAAGTCCGCCTCACAAAGATAAATCGTAAGTAAAACAGTTTCTTACTTATTTGCTATATACATTATTTTTAAAAGCAGTACTTGTCATGTTATTGTGAAGGTGTGACTTTCTGCAGCTTTTTGGCTGAGAAACAAGCAACAACAATTTTAACAATTTCCCCCGGGGATAAATAAAGTATTCTGAATCTGAATCTGAATCTGAATCGGAAAAGTAAATCGTTACACAAGTCTTAATTTTCTAATTGTTTTGTGATATCACATTGCTGATCTCAACACTTAAAAATCAAATAAAATGCTTTTCTGTTTCCTTCCTTGTAGAAATAAACAATGAAAATTATGACTTATCGAAAAAGGTAAGGTAAAAATTTTTGTTTCTTATTCTACCACATCTTTAGGATAAGAAGCAGCCTGGTTTAAAAAAAAAAAACTAGAATGAAAAATACTGTTGGACTCAGCTTTGGTGAATTTAAACCCAACTGAATTTAACCAGAAAACAGAAAGAAATATTTTAACTGTGCCATTTTTGGCTATTATTAAAATTCTTTTTGCCCTTTGGGTCTTACATTTTTCATTCTCTCTCACTCCCACTCTTTCACCGTACTCGCCTCTTACCAAACACAATCACTGGTGTGATGACGTACAGGTTGGCCCTAACCAAAGGATGAGTCTGTGTGTGTGTGCATGATATTTGACTATGTAATGGGAGTGTGTTGTCTCTCAGGGGACCGGTAGGGGAAATTTTGGCTGGGAGTGCAGCTTGCGCCAGAAGCCACAGGCCCGTGCAGTGTTTCAGGCTGGTGCTAGCAACTGGTCCAAACCCATTAATCTTGATAAGGACAGCAAAAAGGGCCTGGAGTCCCAAGATGAGGTGGTAGGTATACTCAAGTATACTACCTGAGCCATGACTGGCCTGCCCTCTGAAATGCTACCCTAACAAAATCGAATTAATTTAACTAATAGTTAATTACCAAATAATTAATTTCAAGTAGTGTTTCAGGTATTTTTTCTTAGCGTTGGATCATAAAATTGTTTCTCTTAACTAGATTTAGCTCAATAATTTCAAATTACAAATGATGAAATAACTTTCAAAAAATACATAACGTTCACTATACATTTCATTTTCAGTGTTAAATGAAAATTTTCTCATGCTTTTCATAGGCTTTAATATTGACTATACATTCTTTTAGAAAGTGGTAGTCAGCTCTCAGGAGATGTGAGACTGGTGTGACGGATGCTGTTCAGTCCTTTTGTTGTGAAAAAGGGTGGAGTTTATTACTGAAGTTAAACATCTAAACATATTTGTTCTGAGACAACTGAATGAAAGACATCAAAATCACTGGCTGCTGTTTATGATTGTTGTTTAGACTCTGAGCTTAAAAATAAAAAAAAGAAGCTGTGAGTCTCAAGCTCTATCTCTTGTACATCCTCTGTTTTCATTTTTGGGTCACGTGTAATAAAACAGAAGAAAGATAATATGTCTCCCATACAGTATGCTGTTACTCATGTAAAAATTCAGTTCAGATAATTTATTTTGAAACCAAAGTGGAGGAGATGTCTGTTAGGTGTTTGTTATTGGATTTCTGTAGTTTGATTAGTCATTATGTTTTTGTAAATTTTAGTGCTTTTAACAAAGTGAATGTTTATTTCTTGATGATGAAGGGCTCTTTGGCTTTTTGTTCCCTACATTTGTCACGAGAAATTAAATGTTGCAAACCACTAAAAGGCTTTAATCCATCAGAAATACACAGGTCTTAACCTAAATTGCTTCTCCTCTTTAAATCTTGATGTTTTAAATGTGGTTGACTTTCAGGCAGCGTTAGAATCATCACCATCCAGTAAACCTACACCAGGAAGACGACGGAAAAATACCTACCAGGTAATATGACAGGAAAAAAGCCCCGATACAGTTATTCATAGTATTATAGATGAAAATGAAATGAATAGCTGCTTGTTTTATTGATTATTTTGTGTCTGCAGGATGGGAAAGGTTTTCTGACAAGAGAACTCGTGTGGGGGAAAGTGAAAGGGTTCTCCTGGTGGCCTGGGATGGTGTTGCCTTGGAAAACCAAGTCAGCTCCCCCAGGCGTGCGGAGGGTGGAGTGGTTTGGAGACGGGATGTTCTCAGAGGTTGGAAGTACTGTTCACGGTCTTAAGCTGCAGAAACTCTTCACATCTGTTGAATGGAATTTTTACAGTGTTTTCTGTTGCAGATTTATACAGAGGATCTTGTGTCATTTGGATCCTTTGGAAAGTTTTTCTGCAAAACTTCCTTTGCTGGCTTGCCCCTCTATAAGGAAGCCATTTTTCAGGTCATCGAGGTAAGAGACAAAAATAATGCAAAATCTAAATATTTTTCAACAAATACCACTTTAAAAAGTTTGTTTTTCATGTTTGTCATCATTTCTGTGACTTTTGTCTTCTTGCACATCCTCAACTTTCTCTTGGCCCTGTCTAACTTTATAGTTTGTGAGCCAGTCTTCAACTCATTTTAGTTATGGTCAAACTCAGGAAAGCCTAAAATCACACAAGGATTGTGATACTGTGTAAATGATGTCTCAGTTTATTCATAATCCAAGATGATAATATAGTTGCAACTATTTCTATGTTTCATGTTAAAATAAAGCATTTTATGTAATGTTGAGTCTAGTTACAACCAAAAGAATCCTGGAATCTGAATCACGCTACGGCATTTGTTTGCTGGATAGTTGGAGTTGTTTTGTCCTATTTTTTTTATATCCGTTCTTTTCCTATTTGTAAACTTGTAAATCGAGACATCAAAAAATGCCATATCTGTCAACGGTGAAGAATCCTTTGAAAGAATACCACAATCCGGTTCTGGAGCTAGATCATCTTCGAGGACGATTGAGATGTTGTGGAAACCTAACTAGTGTAAAACATGTGTAATGTAGTGTAAAAGTTGAAAAGTGCAGTAGTTTTCCAATTAGAAGTCCGGTTATATATATGTATGTTACTAGTGTATACGCATGAACAGGCCAGATTACAGTTCCCATGGGAATCTTTTTACAATCATTTAACTTCCCTTTTATAGCACCAGTGCAGTAGCTCCCAAACCACAAAACCACAGTTTGGAAACAATTTTGGTTGTTTTTCTTCTTTGAGGTACCTACTAACTGCTGCAAGCTGCTTTCAGTCTGCTGGCTGTAGGTCATGTTAACAAAATTACACAGCTTTTTTCAGCATCACCAACTGACTCCTTATATAGATGTCAGTTTAGCACTTTTACTTCCAAAAACTGTTTTGGGCTTAACATTGATTATCCTCTATAGAGCTAAGTGACTATTTGGTCCTCTCAATGGGAACGGGGTCTTATTTTCACATCACAGAAACGTTTCATTTATTATTATGTCGAGACGGTTGCTCGGTGAGCTCAGTGAATGTGTTGACTCAGTTCCAGGAAATGTGTGTCATCCGCAGTTAGCAGGTGAACGTTGTTCAAAGTCTTTTTCCGGGGCGGAAGGAGATCGTGAAAAAGAGCTAAAACTGATGCTGGAATGGGCTTTTCAAGGATTTCTGCCTACAGGACCTGAAGGATTTTTACCTCCTGGTAGGTGCACATTTATAACCATTTTCTAATTGAATCTTAATTAGATTTGGGTACAGCCTCAGTGAGTAGATTGGTTCAGATAGTACAAGTTTCTACAAGTACACATACCTCTTTTACTTGTCTTTATCTAAGACGTTATTTGTTAAAACCATGTTGTTTTTTCCGTGAAATGTATAGTTTTAGTCTTTTCCTGTTCTGCAGATGCTGCTGCTGCACAGCAAAGTTCTTCTGACTCCAGCCTGTCTGACCACCAGCCACCAGCAAAAAGGAAATATGTTTTTAAAAATAAGGCAAATGCACCTGTCATCCCCTACAACAGAGGTCTGTTTTTTTTTAATAAAATGAAATTCATTATCATACATTATCACCTTTTTTTTTATTTTAGTCCACAGGCATAACTATATTGATTTTGTGATTATCATTAATATTTTTCCCCATGTTTGGTTTGCTTTTGCATTTTACATTACAGAATCGATTGCAGAAAACATCAAAGAGAAAGGCAAAACAATTAAAGGTAAGATTTGTGTTCGTGTATTGAAGACGTTTGTGATTTAAAATCTAGTTTGACGTACATTTAAAATTCTTAATGTTGATAATCTAATGGTTTGCAATTTCAGATTTTTGTTTGTCTTGTGGCTCATCTGAGATTGATGTTCAGCACCCATTATTTGAAGGTGGTCTTTGTCTGAAATGCAAGGTAATCTGTTAACACGATCTCTATTTTATGTGGTCTGCCTTCCTCCATCACAGCCCAGTTTGTCAATGTCTAACCTCCATTCGAAACACGGCTGCCACTAATATTCCAACTGCTGCAAAATGTGCTTGTTACTGCTTGTAGGATAACTTCACAGAGACGCTATATCGCTATGATGAAGATGGCTACCAGTCATATTGCACCGTGTGCTGCGCTGGCTTGGAGGTCATTCTGTGTGGCAATACCAGCTGCTGCAGGTACATGCTTTAATCCACTATGTGTAAGCTGTGTGTAAAATGACTGTAATTCCCAAAATTTAATGCAAAAGACGAAGACATAAATACAAAGATCATTGTCACTGTCAAAATTCTTATTGTCCTGACTGTAGCTTTCAGCTGTTTTAAATCAACTAAATTAGAAATGATTATTACCTTATTGTCTTGACACTATAGCATAAACTAGCATTTTTAGGCAAGATTGAATATGTTTGCTTTAAAATTTGTGAGTTTATGGATGATTGTTGGTGACATTGTACATAATTACATCTTTGGAAAGTGTCGCCCTGAATATATAAATATGTGTGAAAGGATGCAAATATATATGGTGAAATGGTCATCTTTGAAAAAACTGCGTAGGATTTTACAATTAAGGGTACATTAATTAACATTAGTTAATGCTGTAATAAGCCTTTACTAACAGTTAATTAGTGTGTCATATAATCACTTACTGAGAATCTTCTTTTTAACTAGTCCTAACCATACTATTAACATTAATTAACACAGTAATGGCAGTTACTGTAAATAATACAACGAGACATCATTTTGACACAGACTGTAAACCAGCTCTAATCCTAATAAACCATTTATTAACCTGAATCAACCATATATTAATGGTCTTTTTGACCCTTATTGTAAAGTTGACAACATAGTATGGTTTTAAACTTTTGAATAAAGTATGAATTAGTATCTTAGATATCATGAAAACTGTTAGTAAACCATTAGTTGGCTCATTAATTAACTGTTACTAAATGCCCGTTACTGCATAAACTACTGTTACTGTACTACTATTAATGTGCACTCATTATAAAGTGTAAGCAAAAAAGAACTACAGGAATTATTCATGTGACTTGTTTGCATGTAATACACCTGTATGTGCTTATACTGTGTGTTTGTACTGAATGTACCTGAAGAATCTACCACTAAGTTCAAAGTAATGTCATTCCAGTGTGGAGTTGCTACCGTTAATCATCACCTCATAAAAATGTTTGTTTCATGTCTAAATATGATTTTTCCAGCAATTACCTTACCTCAACAGACAAAAACTGTTCTGTGATGTGTTTTCTGTCTAGTGTCAAATTGGAACATCAGCTTTTATTCTAAATGAATACAATAAAGCAGTAAAGATTCTGTTATTTGCAATCGGATGGCTTCCTGCTAACTGCTCTCTTTCTTTATTGTTTCTACAAAGTTATCATTTTATCATTTGCATGAACTGTGTGTTGTCTGTGTCCCAGATGTTTCTGTAAGGATTGTCTGGATATCCTGGTGGGCCCAGGGACCTTCAACAAGCTGAAAGACGTCGATCCCTGGAGCTGCTACATGTGTGACCCGTCACAATGCGACGGAAACCTCAAACTCAGACCAGACTGGAGTGTTCGGGTTCAGGACTTCTTTGTCAACAACAGCGCCATGGAGTTTGTGCGTACCAATCTAGACTTTTATCTTTAGTTCACTAGAATTCTAGTTTGAATCTGCACCAGTTGTACAACTTACTGCTAATATAATGGCTGCACCTACTGAAATAGCTCCAGGATAGACATGAAATCAGGTGTCAGTCTGTTTCATAAGCACCTAAAGCACAGATAATCTGCAATGGCAACATAATAGTAGCTCAAGAACCAAATCAAAAACATACTAAAGGGTCAGCCCACCCTAAAATCACACATGTATATTAATGGTGCCATTTATCCATCTAGATTGTTTTGAGTTTCCAAATGTTTGAGATGTCAGCTTTAAAGATGATCACATTCATGTAGACTTATAATAAATAATTTGCCTAATATTTATTACAGTCAAAAGGAAAAACTTAACATCTACTGACAAATTTGTTAGTGCTTGTCTTTAAACACTGCTACTCAATTATTGTACATGAGGATACAGTTTAATGTCAAAGTTAGAAGTCTTTAATACTTTTACACTCTTAATTGGTGACAAAACAAATGTTCTGCTGGTATGACAGGTTGCACGTATGAGAATTTTGGGTGTCCATGCAAATGCATGTTATTTGGTCGAGGTGGTGTCCCGAAAACAATGTGGGCTACATAGATAATTGGAAGACTTTCTGGGGGAGACCTGGTTTGATTAGCAGGGATGGCGTTCATCCCACCGTGGATGGTACCGCTCTCATATCTAGAAATCTGACAGAATTTACTAGAACGTTAAAACCCTGACGTTCCCGAGTCGAGACCAGGAGGCAGAGCTGCAGTCTAACACGCTTCTCTGCATCTCAGTCAGAGCGGTTGCCTGCCAAGAATAGAATAGAGTCTCTGTCTATGTCTATATCTATGTCTATGTCTATAGAAACTGTGTCTGTCCCCCGACCACCTAAATTTAGAAAAGTTATTAAACCTAAAGTAAACAGAAGAGGAGCTAAAAACAAAAACTTAACTGAAATCAAAACAACCACAAATTCGGATTTGAATAATATTGCAATTAAATGTGGATTGTTGAATATTCGATCACTATCATCCAAATTTCTGCTAGTCAATGATCTGATAACTGATCATCTCATTGATTTATTTTTTATCACTGAAACCTGGCTGCAGCAGGATGAGTATGTCAGTATAAATGAATCGACACCACCCACTCGTGTTCATTTTCACATTCCTCGTACCATAGGTCGAGGAGGAGGGGTGGCTGCGATATTTCAGTCCAGATTATTAATCAACCTTAGACCAAAATCTGGTTATAGGTCTTTTGAAAGCCTCACTCTCCGTCTTTCCCACTCAAACTGGAAAGCTGAAAAAAACAGTTCTGTTAGTTACACTATATCGTCCACCTGGTCCGTACTCAGAGTTCCTATCAGAGTTTTCTGAGTTTCTATCAGAGTTAGTACTCAGTACAGATAAAATCATTATAATGGGTGATTTCAGTAGTCATGTAGATGTAGAAAGTGACAGCCTTAGTTCTGCATTTCTTTCATTATTACACTCAATTGGCTTTTCCCGGCATGTGAATGAACCCACTCACTGCGTCAATCACATCCTTGATCTTGTTTTAACTTATGGCATTATAATTGACAAGTTGACAATTTTTCTTCAAAACCCTCTTCTATCTGACCATTACCTCATTACATTTGAGTTTACATTAATTGACTGCACAGCATCTAGGAATAAATTTGGCTATAGAAGATGTTTATCTGAAAATGCTGTGGCAAAATTTAAAGAGAATATTCTGTCATCATTTGCAAC
>KV751321.1:16652382-16675544 GCA_001698575.1 Mola mola
TTATAATTTTTAAAAAACACTTGAAACATTTTAGTTGACATTCAATTAATCTAGAATATGTCAAATGTTCACTTTCATAAACAGCCAGATAATCACAATAGTCTACATTTTTTAAGATGCACTAGTAGTTCCAAATGAAGTAGTAACCTTATTTTGTCATCCTGCAAACATGCTGAACGACGTGTAGCACATGAAATAGACCCAAGGTGCATGCAATTTGTCAAGTGGAAGGATAATTCGTCAACTGCGATGGTCCTCTCATTGCCAATATCTGTTTCTAAATTTAAAAATCTCTAAATGGCATTAATAATATTGCAGTTCCCACTGACATTTAACATAATATTGTCTGATATATATTATAGTATTATTCAAATGTAAATTATTATCATATTTAAATGATGTGCATCTGGTACTTTTAAGATGTGGGTCTGGGGCCTCGATGCTAATCTAAGCACATTTTCAACATAACTGCAGATTTCCAGCATTTTCTCACGCGCTGCCTGGATGGAAATGCAAATAGTTCTGTTATAAAAATGATGATGTCACGCTCATGTTTATCTTTATGCACAAACAACAGCATATATGTAAACAAAGAAGAATTGGTCTTCATCTCTGTCCCATAACTTTAAGACGTTTCCTGCACTGGCTTCTTTTTAGTGTGGTGTTTTGCCACCTCTGTGCTGATATGAAGTTGAATTATGGTGGACTGAAGATGCTCCTCTGGGAGGAAAACCCACATTGTTGTGTGTGACAGCGGAGGAAGAACACGTGTGCTGAGCGGAAACGTGAAACCGTGTCATTGTGTCACTCCGTCCTTGACCTCGGCCGGGCAGCTCCCAGGCACAGGAGATGCAGGAGTATTTAATCAGATCTGCCCCAGTGAAATCCGAGCCTCCGCTTCACACCGCCAATCAACCTTCAGTGTCAGGCGTGCTGTATAAAGTTACAAAGCGAACGCGCTGAGGGGCTGGCTGCAGTCCGCCAGGGACAGTGAAAGTTAAGGGTCACAGATCAGAGAGGGGGGAGGGGAGGGATCATGCTCTTAACGGGCGAGGAAATCTTAATCTTATGAACCACTTAGCAGCTACTATTTCTTTTTTGAGAGTGTGACGCAACAGCCAGCCGCCCCTTAGTGAGGAGTAAACCCGTTTGTGCAGCTTAAAGCAAACCTTCAGATTTCAGGGTGAGACAGTAGAGCCAGGGGCAGAGAGATGAAATACTTTTGAAACAAATCTGCTCAGATCTTAGAACTTTATTTAATAAAACATGAGGTTATTCTCTACAAAACACCATCGAGATGGTAGAAAATTACATCACGGTTCACAATATGCAGTAACTTTAACAATATTGTAGTTAGTTGCGGTGATTAAAATCAATAAGCATCACCTCTAAATGGAGCTGTTACAAATCGCAAAAAAAGCAGAAAAGCACTGAGCTATAAAGGTTGTCACATCTGTCCTAAACATCCCACATACAGTCTTCCAGCTCTCCCTGTTGAACCGGTACGTTTCATATCGCTCTGATTGCTACCAGCCGTCCTGAAGTGTCGGTTTAATCGCTGTTTTCTGCTGCCGCTCACACACAGCTCTGAGATTCTGCGGCCGCGCCGACCGCAGGCGAGTGTCTGTGCTGGCGCAGTTTGCTCTGGTTGGACGTTTGTTTCTGGCTGGAGCGAGAGGAGCGCGCGAAGCAGAAGGTCAAGGTGCTGCCAGAGCTGCAGTCGTAGTTTCCATCCTGGTCAGACAAGTCACAACAAACAGCGGACAGTGAGAGAAAAAGCAGCTGGTGAAACGTTTGTCCTTCGTGAATAACCAATTTAATTTCAGTTAAGTTTCAATTAAATTCAGTTCTGAGTGATTCGGGCCAATCTCACCACAGTAGTTCTCCAAAACTGAAAAAGAAATTCTACTTTAGGTGAGCCTGTCCAATTTTAAACATCCGCAGGTCGTGTCTGGACTTAGAGAGAAATGACCTTTCATGTTGGGTATGTCAGGAATCGGTGTTTAAATGTATTTATTATGTTTCCCAGTTTCTAGTTTAGGTCATGTCTTACTTTTGTCCCTTTGTAAGATCGTTGAGTGTGTTTGTGCCTGACCTTCTTCCATGTCCTTACTGGTTTTTTCCACTGAAATATCTGAGCTCTTCCTAATTTCTTGTTTCTTTTAAATTAATTGGTTCTGTCTCTGTTTTTTAATGTAAAGATTTGAGTTTTTTGAGTCACATTATATCAGTCGTCTACATCTGGGCTCAAACCCTGATCTTAAATGTAACAGGGTATATAGTAATATATGTGAAATATGTAAGGACGGTATGAATATATTTGAAAATTAACATTTTATTTTAGAATTTAATTGAGGACAGCTGGGGAGGGACAACTGAAATGAGGTTTAATTATCAAGGCATCGCCTTCATTTTGTGAATCATTGTGTTTTGCATGTTTTGTTTTTTTTGTCCCACTCACCTCTGCCGCGGCCGTGCTCAGGCTGTGTCGGACGCCGCTGCTCGGGCTGCTCCCCTTCTCCTCCTTCTGGGCCCGGCCGGCCTCCTCTCGCTGCCTCATGAACCTCTGATTGACGATCCGTGTCACGCTGTCGTTCCTGTGCAGCGGAGCGGCGGGAGGCCTCGCCGGAATGCGCTCCATGTTCTTCAGGCCGCTCTTGGTCTTCTGGCCTGACACCGCTGCCGTTTTCTCCGCCCTGCCGCTCACCCTGCGCAGGAAGTCCGTCACCATGCCGTAGCGGTTGGCGCCTGCGGATTTGCCCGGAGTCTTGGTGCTGCTCAGAGGGCTGTGGCTCTGTCCTGTGTTTGCCCTGGGATGTGATGTCCACGCGAGGCCGGTGTGGCTCTGGGGATTTAGGTTCCACAGCGCTCGATCCCTGGAGGTGGGCGTAGATGAGGACGAGCTCAAGCTGGTGGATGAGTGGGGGGAGGATGCACCGGATGCAGAGTGACGCCGGTAGAGTTTCGGCGAGGAGGTGGCGGTTTTGGACCTGTCCACTCTGCCTGGTACGCCATCCAATGAGGTGGAGATGTGGTGGGAGCGAGCAGACACGAGCGAGGTGCTGAGGACTCGAGAGGGACTGCCCCTCACTGAGACCGAGCCTTGTGTCCCATCTGTCTGCAGACCAACACTCACCATCTGTGGCCTCGTGTGGGTCTGAGTACCTGAGCAGGCCACGGCCACCCACTGCCCCTGCACTCCCCCTCCGTTCTCCTGTGAACCGCCAGGAACCCTCTGCCTCCAGCTGGCCGTCATCTCCTTCATGTCATCGCTCAGGTTGGCAGGGGAGCCCAGACAGAGGGGAGAGAAGGAGGTCGGCGGCGTGCACCAGGGAGAGCTTGTGTCGACAGATTCTCCGTCTGCGACGGGGCTTTGCTTCAGCTGAGCCAGCTGGACTCTCCGAGCTGACGGGGGGCTGTAGTAGATGCGGAAGGCCGACTTCTCTGGGGCAGTGTGGCTCCTCTCCAAGGACATCCGCTCAACGTCAAGGTCAGGGAAGCTTAGCGGCATGATTAGATGGTCCCACGTCTTAACGGGGTCCTCTTGGTCCAGCTGGGCAGCCTCCTGGCTCAGATAGCACCAGTTCTTCCTTCTGTAGCCATGTGGAGAAAACTGTTGCCTGAGTCTTTTCCCCCTTGGGCTTCTGTGGAAACAGCAGGTTAACACATGGTTTTTAACCTCAGGAACAAAGTGCATAAAATGTGAATGCAGAAAATACTGACCTGTCAGCTTTAGGGTGTCGTTCATCACAGACGCCAACAATGTCACACTGAGCAACAACAGAGAAAAGAAATATGAACCAAGTAATACCTGCTGAATGCCTCTGCAGCAGTGACCTATAAATCCATCAAAAGGTCCAGACCATTGATGGAATATAAAGATGGAGGAGGGAGCTCCCAAAAAGTAAAGCCAAATGATCCTGATTGCTCCCTGGTGGTGGGCTGCAGTATACGTCATAAATTCCACCACTTGACGTTGACCAGCACAGGCCAAACTAAGATCTCAGCGAAAAGGTCAAATTTGTTTTTCAGAATGGTGATAGTTCTTATCACAATGATGTACGATTGAAACGTTTTCTGATCAGTTTTATCAAAGCATTCTTATGAGCTATATTTTATGTTTTGGGTGGATTCCATAATTCCATGGCACTATTTTAATAGATCACTACTAACACAACAGTCACTTGACTGATGTTTTTTTTTTGTTTGCATTACAGTTTTTATTTATTTGTCTTAAATGATTTAGTTGCTCTGGTGTGTAATAGTATTTCAACTGTCACTCTTGACATTGTTTGGAGAAAAACAATGTTTTTTATATGCATAAATACTTATGTAAATAAATACTTATATATAGAATTTTTACTAAATATATGGTAATTTTCCCGTGAAAAAAATATGAACCTTTTAATGAAAGTCACACGATAACCTGTTGCTAATTTTGGTCAAAATTTCAGTTTATCTGCTATCTTGGCTCGTGACCATATACCTGCTAAAAGCCCACCAATTGTAACTGTATTTTGTGTTTACCATGCAGGCAAACATGCTAAGCTCCTGAGCACCAAATGTGATGTAATGGGGTAAGTTTTTCACTCATGTCAAAGTTAGCTACTAATTTACAGCATAAAGTGTAAATTAGCGTGACGCTAACATGCGTAATTAGCATATTAGCCCTGCCACTGTGAAAATGAAAAACCACGAACCGAACCAAACAACCATTAAAGCAATAAATCTGATCTGTGCCTTCAGAGCTTTATTCATGCTGTGCAAAAGGCCTCCAGCATTTCAGTGGCATCGACTCAAATGTTGGATTACATTTTGTATAAAGATCAGAAATATCTTTCCCTTTAGATTTGGGCAAGCAGGTGAAGTTTAGGAGCTATATGTTAAATATGTGCGCTCGTGCACCTGTTCTGAACAATGTACAGTCCAGTGTTTTTCCTGCAGCAGATTTGGACATGTCCTTCCTGTTTGGCTGCAGCTTCTGCAGGAGATTAGCCCAAATACTCTGCAATGAGTCTTTTCATGATGCCCGTTGAACTGTCAGTAGGACATGTGCCCAGGGAGACAGATCATCAGCAGGACTTCTTGCTGTATCGTAGCCTCACACACAGCAGGGGGGGGGGACTCACGCCTGAAGGGTAAACACCATCCTCACCTCAGCTGCTGCCTTGGGTGCCTTTTTTAATTCAGTTCGCTCACTCTGAAGCTCTGCACCAAGGTCCTGCAACAGCCCCTGCAGCACAGACATGGTCTGCTCTTTACCCTGCTTAAAAAACAAAACAAAACACAAAAAACATGTTAGTTACAGTTCAGTGTACCACAGGCTTAAAATCCACACACAGTTTGATAAATATTTGCCTGTTTTTCCTCCAGCTTGGGTCCCTTGACCTGACACCACTGATGAAGGATCCACAGAATCTGCAACAAAAGTCTCCTTTTTGGGTCCCTGCAGCTGTGGATGAGGCCCCGTTGAAAGGAAGATGCTTGTCTCATTTGTTTGTCTCTCTCCTTAACCTCTGCCGTGCGAAGGTCTTCTGCACAGTCATGCAGACTTTGAGCATCGCGGTCAGCACCGTCTCCAGAGGGAAAAGAGAATGTGTAGGAATCCCCCACATGTCCGTCCTTGTGGACATGGAGCTCGCCTGGATCCTCTCCGGTCAGAAGTGTCTCCACCCGACCGATGAAAGCCAACAACATGGCGTGGAGAAGCTCCAAAGCCTCATTCAGAGGCCCCGGCAGGAATAGCTTCTGTGCCTTGCCGTTCATGTCTCCCTCTGCTGGAGGGGTAAAAGCAGCAGAGGGAGATGAGCAGTGGCCGTTTTTTGGTGGCATCATCAGGAGCTGGATGGCTGCACTCAGAATGAAGGAATGATCTCTGAGCGCCACAAGAGTTTCATAGTCCTTTGCTGTGAATCCTTTAAGAGCTCTAACAAGATGTTTGTTGTTTTTATCACCCTCGGGACTGTCCGAAGGGGCCCGCTCACCACCTACCGGACCCTCTCGTGTAATATGACAAGCACCATTCGTCCCTTCAGTCTGCGATCGGCTGCAAAGCAAAGAGGTCTCAACATCACCTTTACCTTTACCATCATCTCGTGTCTGCTCCTTCGGTGCGCATCCTGTTTTCAAACTTCCTTCTTCTTTCTTTGTGATCGTGGAGGCCGACATGTTTTCCTCCATCACGTCCCGATTCTCCTCCTCATCCCCTTCCCCCCCTCGCCTCCCCATTTTATCTCTCAGGTCGCTCATTTCCGCTCGCAGCCCACGGTTCTCCACCTCCAGCTCCACGATGCGCCTGCTCAGGAGCGTTGCCTCCTCTTCCACCAGTTTGAGGTGAACTTTGACCTCCGCTTCCCTCGAATGGGTGTAGTGTTGTTTGCCTTGGGGCGACAGGGCGGCGTCTACGTCCCCATAGACTGACTGGTATTTGGCCAGCTCCTCGCGCGTGGCCTCGCTCTCTGATACCAACTTGGTGAGCTTCTTGCACATGAGCGCTAATTCCTCTTTGGCAAAGTGGAGTTGGCACCTGAGATCAGCGCTGTCGTCCTGCCAAAAAAAAAAAAAACAGCGACAAAGGTATGATGCTCACAAGCAACTTTTCATGAGTGCAGCCACATCTGAAATCAGACAACATATCGAACCTCAACCTGTTGAGAGAACCTCCTCTCAGCCTTGCCGGACACGGATCGGCTGCTTTTCTTCTTCAAAGTGCTCTAAGGAATAAAAACAAAGCAAAGAGGTTCACGTTACGAATGACTAACTGTAGCTTATATGGCGACTTCAGCTGTAGACTAGGCAGATACCTCAACATGCAATAAAGGAAAAGATATAGTATAAAACTATTTCTTTACAGGTTTAATGAGAAGATGGACATCATTCTTACATCTGTCTCTTCAGTAGGAAGCCACAGTTAGGACACAGTTAGCAAAGGGAGCTTGGAGAAAACAAATGCATCTAGACAAAATCCTAAATCAATAAAACACCTAAGTCAATTAGACATCAAGCACACTGAAAACACAGAAACGCTCCAAGCAAAACACATGACGACTGATGATGTTTCCCCAGAAGACTAATGACTTTTCCGTGACTCTTAAATTGAAGTTGGCAGTTCATCAGTGGTCTTTTCAAAGTGATATGAGGATATGTTTTTTGTGCTGTTATCTGAATTGGCAGGTTAACAGCATACAAAATGCAGAGGGCCAGGTTAACCATCTGTTACTGGCTAATATCTGAATCATACCGTCGCAACATTATAATAATAAGAATAAAAAGAAACGTCTTCACAAGAGAATGTCGTGAGCGGTTTGCAGCGCAGTTGTCAAATAATTTAAGCTGTTTTCTTAATTCGCTGGTATTCTGTCTACATGCATTAAGTTGCAGTACATTGAACAGACGTGAGCTACAGAACCTGGGAGGTGACACTTGTGGGACAAAAACCCCCCACAAATTAATAATGAATAAATTAATAATAATAAATACATTATTACAGTTTGTCGATTCATCATTAATAGCTTTGCACTCTCCAGAAATTGACCATTTTTATGGTAATTCATTCTGAGGGGTGAAATAAAATGATATCCAGCTGAGATCAACATTTCTAAACCATCAGTCTGTGGCTGAACAAGGTTACATACTGAACTATTTTCTGCCAGGCACAGTGACCCTCAAGTCTTATTTACCACAACATGGTGTTCTTTGTGTCATTGAAACAAACGAGAAAACAAAGCCGCTAATGAGTTTCAGATGTGTGAGTAGGTGTAACAAACACAGAGCCAGGTCAGAGGTTTCCCTTTGTATCCAACGTTAATGCTAAGCTAAGCTAACTGGCTGTTGCAGTGCCCTCATGCTGTATTTACCAGGCAGCTGGCCTTGTGCCACTCTCAGTGATTCCTTTTCTCATGTCAGAGTCCTTCCCTGCCCAACTCGAGTGACTTTATTTGTAAGTCTGAGAATGAGAGGAATGTAGGCTTCTGTCTGGCACCATTGTCTCGCTCTTAGACATTAGACAGAATGTCACTGTGTTAATAATAGTTGTCTTCAGGCTAGAAGTGCCAAATATACAGAGCGGATGTCAAAGTTCACGGTCCGTGTTTTGGCTACAGAGATACAGGACACTGTGACTTCAAATGTGATGATGATGTTTCAAAATGAGAGCAGCAGCTTTTGTACTTTTACTTTTGTCAGCGTTTGTGCACGTGCAGCCTTTTGCGACCTGACTGCACCGTGTCTCCAAATCAAGACGCTCAAACAGGGTCACCGTATAGTCCAGCGTGAGTTCCCAACATGCTCATCCTCCTTCACGTCCACACGACTGTGTTTTGTGCTCCTAGATTAGGTAATCTAAGTGGATTTCCCTGCTGGGATCAAAGGGACTAGCAGCTGCCTCCGATGAGTTGCCCAGACCGCCGCGTTCACGCCAAAGCGCCGAATCCTGGATTAAACCAAACACGTGTCACGGTCGTTCTTGCACGAAGCCATCCCAGCACAAGAGGCTGCAGGAAGAAAAGGTGAGCTGGAAATTCAACCACTGCCAGGGTGTGGCAGCCACCCTTTGATAAAAGCATGCGCCGGTTGTAGGTCAGGGTGTCAGCGCACAAACACTTGTCTTTTTGAGGGCCATTAATACACACTGATCCAGATTTAGCCTAGTTTAATAAAAACAGAAAGAGAGAAAAGCGAGAGAGGGAATCTATTTTTGTAATCTCACGCAGCCTCTCTGCCTTCCCTCCATCCGCTCAGTTTAGGACATCAGCTGTGCCTGAAGTTCAGGCTTCAGCATACCAGGCTGCTTCGCCCTGCCCAGGCACCCGGCAGCTGCCGGCGGGCCGTGCCCTCCTCGTATCATTGATCTGCACCGGGGTCATGTGTCACCTGACGTCAGGGTGACAGAGGGATGAGGGGGACAACTGGCTGGGATGGGTGCAGCTGTGCAGCAGCAGAAATGGAGAGGAGGATTCCTGACCAGAGGGATGGAGGCAGCTTATGTTTCTGTCCAGATTTAGGATTGACCCAATATAACGGTTTACCCTGAATTCACTCAGACGTGTTTAAAGGGCTCCTAAATACTTTTCCTTGAGTAAAAGTTTGGTTTTGATGGGATTTTTCCCTACTCGTGCAACTTTCAGAAAAGCACATCCTTTTCCTGCAACCATACAGCAGAATATGAGTATGCATTTTCCTCCTCCAAATTCTGCACCTGACAACAGTTGACACACATTTTTGAGTGAGGGTGGGATGTGGTGGGAAATTTCTCACCTCCCTGGTTCTCTCCACCTCGGCCTGTAAGACCTGCTTGGCCACCTCCAGCTCCTGTGTCTTCTCCCGCAGCGCCTCATTTTCCCACTCCAACTGGGCATTCTTCTTCTGCACCACCCCCAGCTCGTTGTACAGACGAAGGGACACGCTCTTCGCCACCTGTGAGAACCGCAGGTTATTGTAGCCACAATCACGCATGAACACAAACAGGCACTCTGGCACACCAGTGTAAAAGCCCCAACCCTCCCACATAAGAGCGAGAAGATGGAAAGAGACACTCTTTTCTATTAGAAACAACAAAGCTGCATTGTTTTTCTTGTCACTCTTTGTGGTTATTTTCCCATGGTGTGTCTCTTTGTACTATAGTTCAGAGGAGGATTAGGGCCAGGCATGAGAATAAAACAACATGTGAGAAGACGAAGATCCTTATTCATTCTGCACTTGTGAAAAATGTTGAACTGTTGAGAATTTAAAGCCGACCTTTCAAGACTGTAAAAGGCACATCTACAAACTGTCTGAACTTCACAATCGGCTTTAGTCCAAAAGAAATTCTTCTCCTTTTAGCTCAGACACACAGTGCAGTCGTCAGCATAAACCATACAAACTTGGAAGAGGTGGCTGCATTTGTGCAAGCTGGGTTTAAACTGGTGTGCGAGGGTTTCTATGGTTACACCTGCGTGCAATTCAGAGACAACAAGAGACAACAAGACATCTGATCAGCCGATCCTGAAGGCGTGGAGCTCAGGCGGGTGCGGGGACTTTATTGTTGAAATCGTATTTCAACACTATTGTCTACATTTCGTCTTTTTTCTCAAAGTTCTCATAAATGTTTTTCACATGCCTGGCCCTAATCCTGCTCTGAACTATATTTTGATTGTCATTCATTTCTCTATGTAGCAATTTTGGCTTACTGTGGGGTTGATTTGTGTCTCTTTGTCACACAGTTTTGCAGATGTATAGTGTTTGTTTGTGGTCATTTTGGCATTTTCAGGATTTGTATGATAATTTTTGTGGCTGTTTCACGCTCCCTTAATGGTCATTTTACGTCTGTTTGTGGTGCTTTTGCATCTCTTTGAGGATCTCTTCATTTTGTGATGCTTGAGCATTTTTATTGTTATTTTTCTCTTCATGACTACCTTTTTGGCAGTTTCATGCTCCTTTGTGGTAATTTTTGTTCACTTTGTTGCCATTTTGTGTGTAGTTTTTGCCCCTTTGTGGTGCCCCTTTGCAGCTCTTTGTAACTTTTGTGTTTATTGTTTGGCATCTTTTGCGTCTCTCCGCATTTGTTTGATTGACTTTCCAACAAAGAGAGTCACGTGACTTACGGCATCGAAGAGTTCAGGGGGCGTCGGTGCTAGGCCTTTAATTGACGCTCGTGTGTTTTAATGATACTGTTCTCAGCAGCAGTTGGTTTGGTTAAATCTGAAAGTTTTTACAAGGAAATACTTGTGACAGGAATTCCCCATATGAGGGTGGGGGTGAGCGGGCGAAGCTGTTAGAAATCTTACACCGCCATACCCACCCCAGCTCAATGAGTGTGACCGCCACCCTGATGTCTAATTTAACAGCCGAACAATTGACTCACTGGGATTCTGATAAAGATTACTGTGCTTTTAAGTTTTCTGCTCATGGAGAACAACCCACCACATAATTGCACCGTGGTACTGCAAAAATATAAACAGACCACATGATGAAGACATTTAGAACTAATGATTTTTTTCTGTGGCACTCACAAACAGCAGGAGTATTTTACAAAGGCATATGACTCAGGCCACCGTCAGCTGATTACAGTCCTCCTGCGGGTATTAACAACAAGAGCGCTATTGCACCGAAAATACCCACTTTGATGTTGGCCAGTGGAAAAGAAATGATTCAGGCTAAAGCCAATTTCTGAGAAGGAACTTTTAAGTTTGGTGATGAGTGTTTTACATTTTACAGGCACACACACGGATGTGGGGAGAGGACTTTTACCTTGATATCGTGCTCCAAGCTCCTGACCAGCTCCCCGTCCACCTGTCCCGTCTGGGCCACCCGGATGCTGCGGCGCTCGGCCTTGCGGAGGCGGTACTGCAGGATGCGGCAGCTCTTGTTGGCCTGCTCCAGCTGAAGCCGCAGCTCCTGCAGCTGGTACACTTCCTCCTCCTGGAACATGTCGCGCATTTCCAGCATCTCGCATCGAAGCTCCTCCACCTCATCCTGGGACAGACGGAAATAGAAAGTACAGCCACTAAGGAAAAGAAGTAGTCTGCTTTGATTGTATGTCCAAGCATCCCTGTATGTAACGAACTGATGCATAGTAGGCCTCAGTCTTGTTTTGTGATTGAGAAAAATACAAGCTTATTTGTCAATTACATGTTTTTATTATCTTTATTTATGTTTATTGGGAGACATTTCTGCACTGAAAGGTATTCAGGTAAGGTCAAATGGATTACAAAATTTAACACTTTGGATTTCTGTTATCTGTTATGGTTCCTATAGTTATTCTACATCATCTTTTTTTAATAATATCTTCTCCTGTGACCCATGAATAGTTTTGAGATCAGCTACATCAGTTTCAATCAACAAATTCAGCAAAAACAATATCATGCCTGAAAAGCATCTTTCTAATCAGCCTGTCAAAACAGTATAGTAACAATATGGTGCGTTCTGTTTTCTGATTTAGAGAGTCTCGAGAAAATCACCCTGTTGATGCCACTATGATGTCATTGGGTAATCTCATTTCAGGTTTAAATAAAGAAAAAATACAGAAATAAAAAAAACTTATATAAAGTTTCCTCTGGGATGCCTTTCAAGAAGATAGAAATAGATCAATTGCCCTAATGTGCCCTTCCAGTGGTCAAATCCCAATGAAGTGCCTTCTAGTTTGCTTTTCCAGTGGATAGAAAGATGATAAAGTGCTCTATGGGGTGCCCATCCAGCAAAAAAAATGCAATAAAGTGCCCTCTGAAGCACAATCCCCCAAAAATTCCCTCTGGCAGTCCTTTTTAGCAGGTAAAACATGATTGTGTGCCCTAATGTGCCCTTCCCGTGGACAAAACCCCCCAAAATGCCCACTGGTGTGCCTTTCCAGCAAACAGAAAACAATAAAGTGCCCAACTTTGCCCTTTCTGTATAACGAAACATAATAAAATGCCATCTACTGTACACTTCCAGTTAACTAAGTGTGATAAAGTAGCCTATAATAAACCATTCCTGAGGAAAAAAAACACAGTAAATGCCCTCTAATGTACCCTGCACTGGCCAGAACGTGATAAACTGCCGTCTAGGGTGGACTAAATGCAACAAAGTGCCATACAGAGTGCCCTTCATAAGAGTAGGGCTTATGCCTTTTAAATTATTTTTGCCCCTGACACTCAAACAACCAAACACCTCCACCAATGGGAACTAATGCATGTTGCTATCCAGCTGCATGTGGGAAATGCAGAATTTAATTCTTTTTGAATAAAATGAAGATTTCTCAAACTCAGCTGCTCTGATTTTGAACTTTGTCCGAGTCAACACAAAAGTATCAAGCAGGAAATTAAATCACTGGAGTTGGGCTTTAAAATGTCAACACCCATCTTTTCCTTTAAAGGATGAAGCTGTAATCAGAGCTTCTCCAAATCTGCAGATTCATATCTTGCTTTTGGTGGGTTTTCATGTTTTCCATTTAAATGCTTTATCATGGAAAATGCCACTAATACCATTTGCCTGAGAGCTTCATGCGGTCCCGCAGACTCTAATGTAGACTGACGTGAGTATTTACAGAAATTAGCTCTGGTTTTCAGAGCACAAGGGCTTCTAATAGAACAGAAAATCAAGCAACAAAATGCAACATGAAAAATGAAAAAGGAAATGAAGAATGAAATCAATCGAGATGTCGTGCAAGCGGAGTTAAAGACACTGAAAATGAGATCAGAACAAAAATAAACTTACTTTCAAGTATTCGTTCTCTGATCTTAGATCTTCCACCTCCCTGACAAGATCCTCGGGTGTCTCTGCCATCATGAGATCCACGAACGACCCCGGGGAGTTCAACAAACTGCGGCCACCTTGAGCAGCATCAGGTTGGAGAGCGCAGTTATCCGCCGCTGGCTTTGCGCACGGTGCGCCTTGGCTGCCCGGGCTCACATAAGCTCCCCCGTCTATCCAGCTTAATTCATTGTCGGAGCTCGGAGAGTCGAGCTTGTTGCCTTCAGAGGGGCAATCGGACATTTCCGAGCTGCTGTCTGAGGAGGAGAGCTTTCCGGATAGGCAGCCGGAGTCTTTACTCAGGTCCTCTGAAGCGTTGCTGGCATCGGACAGTTTCCTCCGCGCGCCGGGGCTCCTCCGGCCCTCGACACCGGATGACGCTTTCCCCGGGCGTTTTCCCTGCACCGCCGCCGGTTTCATCTCCTTCCCGGCGTGGCACTGGTCGGGCTGCGGGTCTCTGGAGATGGAGCCACTTTGAACGTTTTCAGCAAACGTTTCTTTCATCCGTTTCTGCACGGAACCCTGCTGGTGCGCCCTGGTTTGTCTCTGGCCCCTGAACGCGGTCTTTGCGCTCTTGTCCCCGTTCATCCCGACTCTTACCGTGGAGAGAAAAAGTCAACCTGAGCAGCTTTTTCAATCCAAGATGATCATAATGTCCACGGCTCACAGTTGACTGAAGCGATCTCACTGTCAGCTCACTCCGCTGGCTACTGAAACTTCACCAAAATGCTCCCACAGAGAGTGTGGCTGTGAGTGACTAAAGGCTTGTTTACGGTTTCCGGCCATAATTTCCAAAATAAAACACTTTCATTGACTCCCCCCACGAAAATGTTTAATATTTATTTTGTTCTTGTTTTCATAAGCGTAAAATATTGTCCTCCCAGATTTTTTTTTCATTTTTCCCGGTCTGTTGTTGTTTTTTTAAATCAATAATTACAACAATCACCCCGTAAGGATAGATGAATTATGATGAAATAGAAAGACTTTCAGTAGAATTACCAGTCTTAAACTGATTTTTACTTGATAGCAACCGCTATCTCCAATTTTCTGCATCAAGGAGTAGCTGATTAGAGCTTTTATTTCAAAAATCCCCTTTGCTTCCTGTCTTAAATTCAGTCCATACCGCACAGATTTCACTTTATGGAAATTTGACAAACAAGTAACATGGAAAATGTATTTTCTTCCCTTTAATAATTCAACAGTTTTTGCTACAATTTTCGGCTGAATTACATTGATTCGATCCACATGGCTATTAAAGTTAAAACACATTTTTTTCCTCTTCATTTCAGCAGATCCTGCAGACAACATACTCAATATTCACACGTCAGTTCAAAAAAAATATTTGGCGTATCCTTTTCAGACTATTTACCCATAAACTGGACAAATAATCCAGTTTAAGTTTATGGTGAACTATTCACAAGTATAAAACTGCCATCGTGTGGATTCTTTCAGTAATAGCCTGATTTATGAGGCAAATCAGACATGCATGACACACAGTATGAGAGTGATTTGTACTCGGCATGTTATTTAAATTCCTTGCACAGCGCTATGCAAGTAATGCTAAAAAATCAATTCTGCAGTATACAGCATCAGTCAATATACAGCTTCCTAATTTATACAGTAATATCAATGTATATCAATATCAATAATGTTTTCATCTTTTCAATTCCACACGATGGTCAGCAAGTTATTATTAACAACTGCAGTATTAATAAATTACAATGAAAAGAAAATTTTGATTTGCAGACTTGTTGGATTATTAGAAAGTTAGAAATCCAAGTGCATCAATTAATGCATTATTAGTATAATTTATTCGTTCTTTATTGTCAAATGCAAAGGGTGATTACCAAGTTCTCTTATGCTCTTTCAGTGAGCTCAGAGAAAATTCAGCAACAGTGTCAAATTTTTTCACAGCACATTTTACACATTGGAGCTTAAAAATGCTACTGTAGAACAAGATGGAGAAGATTTGTTTGAAGGGAAACTTCAAAGTCTGAGAATTATCTACTTAGTTTTCCATTAATTGAACCATACTGAAGGAATCACTTCAATCTATCTTAAAATAAAATCATATTTCTTTTCATCTTTAATAGCCAGCTACGACAGGCAGTGCTTTGATTGGCTGTTACACCTGTCAATCACGGTGTCCTTACCGCCTACTTCCGCCCTGTATCGGAGGCAGCGTACTCTTCGATGTCTGTTCCAGCGGAGCTGCAATTTGACCTTAATTCACAGGTAAATTTAGCTGAACTGTGTTAAAATCTGTCTGGCAGTATCCGTGTTGATAACGTCGTCTATTCCCCGCCGCCTTCCCTTCAACTGACGTTTTCACTCGGTTTAGTAGCGATGCTAACGGCTAGTTAGCCGAGTAGCTTGGTAACGGACAGATAAGGGTCTGTGGGGAGCTGAGCAGCTGACAGCAAACCGCATTAGCAAACTGTAATGTTTGCAATTCACTGCATGAACTAAACTGTGTTTGGCTGTGAGCGCCACAACCAGCTTTCCCGCCTGGTTCAACGTGTCCGTGCTTTTGCAGGTCGTGCGTCTGGCTGTCTGTGATGCTTGAAGGGAGGCTGGACTGGACTGCAGGGACAGGCCGATGGTGGAAACATGACGTCTAAGTAACTCATAGTTACTTTTTGTGCTCAGAATGAACAGCGAAGAAGAGTTTTTCGACGCTGAGACAGGTGAGAAAGTGACTTAAAGTGAGTCATACTTGCTTGTTGTAGCCTTTACTTCTATCACCTTCGCCTTGTGTCTGTCAGGGCTGGAGTCAGATGATTCCTGTGAGGTCAGTTTCAAAGATGCCCTGGTGTTTGATGGTAAGAAGGTGACTGACGGCAGCACCACGCAGGAAAATGGAGTGTGGGAGCGCAGGTAAGACATCATGCAGAGGTGTGGTATGCATGCGTGTTACCGCATGACCACATTTGAACTGTGACAGGTTTGAGGGTTTCACATCAACGGGGAAGTAGAAAAGACCTGTGCAGTTACATTTTTATGCTGTTAGATATAAGGCACTTCTTCTGCAGTGTACTTGGAGTTACTGACAGTTTAGCTTGTCAAGACAGTTTACAGCTTTAGGACTTGAAAAATTTAAATTTTTGATGTAGTACTTTGTGTTCTGTGATAATAGACTGTTTTTTGTAAGTGAGAGTCAGCTGGTAGCGGAATCTCTCTTTGTATTTTTGCTGATTTCATTCTTTTCTATAAATGTTCTCCAGGAAATCTTTGCCCACTGACATGATCTCTAGAAACAATTTCAGTGTTTGGAGTATACTGAAGAAATGCATTGGCATGGTGAGTCTTGTCGGCTTCATTACCAAACTAGGAGTACAGAAAGTTATGCAAAGCAGATTTTATGCTTGCAATTTACTCTGAATATCTACTTTAAATATTACAAACATGCTGTTTCAGATCATTGATGTAATGTTTTTTTTGGAGAGGGACATTGACATGTTTCAGCTTTGGGCACCCTACAAGATTAGTCACAACTAAAGTCTTTGCAGTCTTTCTTTCTCAGCTTACTATTATTAAATTGGAAATTGCTTCCATTTGAAATAACCAAAAATACTTTAAACGAACATCAAATACAGTGCATTGAACATGTTTTTATGCACCCTGGCAGCTAAATGCCAGAGCATTTTGTGACATAAGTATTACGTAATGCAAGAGTTGTTCTAGTGAGATATTCAGCATCACACTTTGATTCTATCACTAAGTACGTAACTGCTCATTTGTCAGGTCTGGTCTTTTATGTTGTCATGTGCTGTTACAGGAGCTGTCCAAAATAGCGATGCCAGTCGTGTTCAACGAGCCGCTGAGCTTTCTGCAGAGAATGTCAGAGTACATGGAACACACTCACCTCATCCACAAGGCCTGCAGTTTGTCTGACTCAATAGACCGCATGCAGGTAGAGATGATGTTTGAATTAGATTTTTTTTTTTTTTTTTTTAATTTATTTTTTCCTTAAAGGATTGTTTTTGTGAGATTGGTCTGAAAACACCTGGACTGTTTAAAGATGTTGCACTGCTTTAAGGCTGCAACCAACGTATCTCGTTATTGATTTGTCTGCTAATTTGTTGTTCTTTCAGACTTTAAAGTTACTATAAACAAAGGTGACATCTAACCAGCACTTTACAATTCTTAAGATATTTTGCTTCATATAAGAAATTTTGCTCTCATTTACTCAATTTCTGTGCAACAGGTTGTTGCTGCATTTGCTGTTTCAGCTGTAGCATCTCAGTGGGAAAGGACTGGAAAGCCATTTAATCCTTTACTAGGAGAGACATATGAGCTCATAAGGTATCAGAGAACAGAGCAAGTGAATAGGGTAGTTTTGTTTGAATATTCGACGGGCATAAATTAACCAAATGTCTTTGTATGTGTTTTTAAGAGAGGACCAGGGATACAGATTGATCTCGGAACAGGTGAGCCACCATCCCCCCATCAGTGCCTTCCATGCGCAGTCTCTGAAGCAGGAGTTTGAGTTTCACGGCTCCATTTACCCGAAACTCAAGTTCTGGGGCAAAAGTGTGGAGGCCGAGCCCAAAGGCACCATGACACTGGAGTTACTGAAGTGAGTATTAGCATAGACATCTGCACATTCCTGCACTATCAGCCTCATTTTGCCTATCTCAATATGATAGTTTTTATGTAATTATTTTTTTGTACTCTGCCCCAGATGTCATGAGTTTTTAATGCTTTCTTGAGTTTTTTGTTTCTTGACCAAAACTTCAGATTAAAAAAGTCATCAAAAAGTTACATCATCAAATAATCCTTAATGTATAATTTTTTTTTTTTTATGAAAAATTTGTCAGATAAGATGACTAATGGCGCTTTCATATCTTTTTGTTTCATATGACGCCAGAGGCAGCAGCTGGTAAACAGGGTGAACCAGTTATCCTGGCTGAGTCACATTTAAAGCTAACTATGTTACTATCTCACAAACCACAATACAACCAAAAATTGTATTGAAACAATTAATACCTATTGTGTCCAATATTACACTTAGATACATGTGAGCAGATTTGTTTCCTTTGGACAGAGTGAGACAAGATCTTTTTCCACTAGAAGATGTGAGAGTGGTTTCAAACTTCTCTTCTAATTCTTGGAAAGAAAGAGAAAGCGGGTATTTCCCCAAAATGTCCAACTATCCCTTTAAGATTCTGTGGATTTCTTGCAGACATAAAGAGGCGTACACATGGACAAACCCAATGTGTTGTGTGCATAATATAATCTTGGGGAAACTCTGGATTGAGCAATACGGAACTGTAGAGATAATCAACCACAGGTATATGGACAAGTGGTAAGATTTAAACTGGTTGCAGCGGGGTTTTTATCGGTTGACATGTTTTGTTTTTTTTTGCATGTGATTCATCAGCACTGGGGATAAGTGCGTGTTAAACTTCAAACCATGTGGCATGTTTGGGAAAGAGCTGCACAAAGTAGAAGGTCATATCCAGGACAAAAGGTAAGAGCACTATCACGACAACATTGGTAACAATAACCTGTGGCTGTGATTATTTTGTCTGGGCTGAATGTGATGTCTTTGCTGATAAACCAGTAAGAAAAAGCAGCGGGTGATCTATGGAAAGTGGACAGAGTGCATGTACAGTGTGGAGCCCAAGGTCTATGATGCGTACAAGAAGTCAGACAAGAAGACAGTGGGAGAGTCTAAAAAGCTGAAATCGGTGAGTGGTGCTCAGATTTTCAGCAGATTCTGTTTTGGCTGAAATGTGGCGAGCGATCTAACATCTGATCCTCCTCTGAGTTTGCTCCTGAGTTTGTCTTTGACATGTTTTATCTGTCTCACGATGTGAAGTAATCTGAATTTCACCCTGAATTTGTTTCTCAAATGGTATCTTTTCCTTTCACGATAACATGCAGTGGCATTAGTAGAAGGTAAGGTAAAAGTGTATTTGATATATGTAGTGTGCTGCTGCTGTTGTCTAGTTCAAGTTATGTTCCAAGTGTAGTGAATGATTAGTTCATTGCCAGCACTAATCCATAATGTCTTGCAATGACATGCATTATTGCTTGAAAGACGTTGACGTTGTTGAGTTTGTGGCTCTGTGAATCACCTGTTTGCACATGTAATGTATGTGCTGTAAGCTTTAGGGTGGATCAGTTCGGATCTGATTATGTTATTTATCTGTTTACGTGCGTGTGTGTGTGTGTGTGTGTGTGTGTGTGTGTGCGTGTGCGTACGTGTGTGTACAGGAGCAAAGCTGTGTAAGTGAGGAAGCAGATGAGATACCGGAAGTTCAAGAGACTGTGACTGTGATACCAGGAAGTGCCTTACTGTGGAGGATTACATCGCGACCAGATCACTCAGCACAGGTCAGGGTTTCTCACACACAGGAAAATGTTTATGCCTCTTCACTGCCAATTTCTGGGTTTTGCCAGCATCCATCCTATTTCTGTGAAGAAGTTCATCCCAAAAACAACTAGAAGTCTGAAATGTAAGGACTGTCACAGTGACGGACTTTCCCTTGCAGTAATTAAGGGTGGCTTAATAGCACGATGCACAATATTATTGCACCCCACCCATTTTATTTTGGCTATCCCACAGTGATGAGGTTCAAACACTGTTTCTTCTGTCTTCTACTCGTTTACACATCTTTTTTTTAAAAAAAAAAAAGGCAGATGACAGTTTTCCAACAACGTTTACAACATTTTTCCTTTAATAAATGCAGAACACAGGCGGCTCCACCCACGCTATTTTTCATTTTCGTTAAGAAAATTAGAACTGGCGACTTGTCCAGGGTGTACCCCGCCTTCGCCCCAAAGATGCTGAGATAGGCTCCAGCCCCCCCCGCGACCCCTAACGGGATAAGCAGTAGAAAATGAATGAATGAATGAATGAAAGATTGTTCAGGTGAAATCTTAAAGTGCAAAATAATAAAATATGTTGTGGAAAGAGAAGTGCCTATATTTTTTTCAAAGGAACTATAAAACAAAAGATGCAGGCACTGAATATGTGAAAACCTGCTGTACACCTAAGTATAACATCTCTGATATTTATACCTGGGTTGTTATGGCCTTGTGTCTTGTGAGGAAAAACAACGTGTTGGACCTTGTGGGGTTTCAGACCAGAGTGACGATGTTCCCAGCAGCACTATAAACTGTGATGGTGAGCTCGTGAACAAATGTACATGTACTCCCAGGCAACTGGAGAGTAAAAGAGATCTTATCTGTTTGTTGCGTTAGAATCTGTCGGGTCCTCCTAGGTAACGGCTGCGTTCAGTATCGACTCAAACCCGCTTGGATATAGATGTGGCTGCAGGGGTGGTTTGCTGTGACTTCACATGCTCCATTCGGTTTAGCTACCAGTGTAGTCTCATCTGCTCCTGTCATGTGCGATGGTGACTAAATTGCCGTCCACCACGTTTGCCTTGTTAATAGCAAAATTGGTCATTTTACCGATTATCGCACCGCCCTATGAAAAATGATCTCATTTTCATTTTGAGTCAAAGATGAGCTGGTTAGAATTAAGTTTGGCATCATCTTTTTTCCTCCACTAATTAAAGAATTCATTTTTTAATTATGATAATATCACAAAAATTTTGAAATGGATAAAATGATGACGCGTTTTACATAATTTGAATGTCCTCTAAAAACAATTTTCCGGCCACAATTCATCACCAATCTTAAGGAACAGGGTGAACATGGCACCATATTTCACATTTGGCACTAATCTTACACACTAGTGGACATACAGCACCATCCCACCACACTCTCAGTGGTTTTGCTGATGTTATTGCTGCATCATGTGACAAAAGTATAATATAGGTCTGCTGTAGAAATAGTTTTTTAAAAGTTTTCCAAGAACTACACTAAATTACTTTTTAATTAAATCCCTTCAAAGTTTTCTGTAATTATTACACGAGTCTAGAACGACATGGATCCAAACCGCAACTTGAGTGTTGCATGAAGGCTCACAACCTGGAGGAGTTATTTCCAGTTAATCCTGCTCGAAGAACTTACTTGCGGTGCACATCATTAAACATGTACACAGTACAAACCGAACAAGAGCCTACTCAGTAAAACAACCGCGTCCATTCATTCAGTTAGAGTGGAGGCAGAGATACATGTGTTACTATGTCACAATAAATTAGCATAGACTTAACAGAAGAACAGTAATATCAACCATCGGTTTGTAATTTGCAAAAGTGATTTGGATGAGATGGTGGAGCTGGGGCGGATACATATTGCTGCTTTGTAAATTTTAAATTTATAAATGGTAAGGTTGCCGTGCCAGAGTATATCCCGCTTTGATATTTTACTCCAAATGGAATGATAATTACCAGAATAAGCATCCTGTTGTATTGAACAAGATATGCAGCAACTATGAACACATCAGGAAACTGAGGTAATAATCAAGTGAGAAGTTTGGTGTTTTTTTTCTCATTATGGATGGATGGATATATAGATGACTATCAATCCCCGGAGGAAAATTAATTTGTCATAGCAGCCTTAACCATGAAATAATGACCCCCACCACCCCAAAAATAAATTACACAGTACAAAAAACACTGGTGTATTAATGATGATGAAGTAGAAAACAAAGTACAAATCCAAAACAAAAACAGTGTAGTATTAAAGGAACCCAAACATATGCCATTAGTCTATCTCTGGTGTGCAAAGAGCAAATGGTTTTGACAGTATACATGTATTGTGAGTGGGCGGCACAGTGGTGCAGTGGTTAGCACTGTCGCCTCACAGCAAGAAGGTCCTGGGTCGAATCCGGGTCAGGACGTTTCAGTGCCGTTGTGGAGTTTGCATGTTCTCCCTGTGTCTGCGTGGGTTTTCTCCGGGTACTCCGGCTTCCTCCCACATTCCAAAAACATGCAAAAAAAACTGGGGTTAGGTTAATTGGTCACTCTTGCCTGTAGGTGTGGATGGTTGTTTGTCTCGGTATGTAACCCCTGCGATAAACTGGCGACCCCTAACGGGAGGATAAGTGGTAGAAAATGAATGAATGTAGTGTAAGAAGTATTATATTACATGGTATATGGTAGGATATGAATAGTCAAATATAGTATAATAGCAATTTTTAGTAGTTTGTTATATAGACAATATTATTAGTTGTTTCCAATACTTAATATTATTATTAATTATGAATTAAAATAATGAGCTTAGGGGACAGAATTAACACCAGCTGACCACCAAATGTAAGTATATTTTCCATTTTGCAAGCAAATCTCATATATACAGGAATAGGGTCTGCGTTCAGCTGCAGATCATAATCAAGTCTTAAATTTACTTCAATTTGTATGGGAAGTCAAATCAAATTCTTGACAGACATAAATGGTGCATTCTTGTGCACATCAACCCAGACATCAATAAGCAAATGGCCACAAGGGTTTGATACTTTGTCATTGTCAACACAGCATTTCGAATTAGATTCAACAGTCATAACAATATTTAATTTGTTGTTATTTCAGTATATTTGTATACTATAGTTAAACCCTTTATGCACACATTTAATGTGTAAAAAAAACAAATATTGGCAGGTGATTAGACCTCTTTCTGAAACTAGAGTAGTTACCTCCTGTTGGTCATTACAGATAATGCAGCCTAAAGCCCCCTCTGCATAAGATTCATTCAGAATACTTTATTTATCCCCGGGGGAAATTGTTTCTTTACAGGTGCTCCCTGCAAGCAAAGAAGTGAAAAACAAAATATATATAAAAGGAGTATGTACATCAACAAAAAGAGTATACACAAGAGTACACACAGTATACAGTATACAGTAAGGTGTGAACGGTGCAAAATAAATAAAAGTGCGACAGAAAATAAACAGTGCATGAGAACTGCAGTACAAAGACGAATGATCCGAGGGAGTGAAAAGGTCCAAGAGCCATTCAGAGGGAGGAGTTGTACAGTTTGATGGCCACAGGCAGGAATGATTTCCTGTGGCGTTCAGTCATGCACTTAGGTGGGATAAGTCT
>KV751321.1:16686194-16698708 GCA_001698575.1 Mola mola
ACACGCAGGTGGCTATTTTTGTGGTTGTTCTGTACGTTTCGGTCTTTTGTACGCACCCAAACTGTGTTTGAGGTTACTGAAAATGCACATTTTGGAAAACTCCTTCCAGGGTGAAGATATTCCGAGATTCCTGGAGTATTCTGTTCAGTAGCAGAGGTAACGTCATTGTTGTTAGTGTACCGGAATCAGTAATGATGTTTTGGCTATGCTTCTGACTGGTAACTTTGCTTTGCAGTTACAGTTCCATCACCCCCTGCTGACATGACACGCATCTGACAGCACTTCACAGTGTGTTTTTTTTGTTTTCATGTGGACAAACATGTTTTGGAGAATTTGTGTTGACGCGATTATTTTTAAAAAATGGCGGGGGGAAATCTCAGTTTTCAAAAATAGCCACCTGCGTGTGAACTCGGCCTGAATTACGCTGCCAGAAAACACGTGGTCCCTGAACTCCTCTCATGCTGGGTGTCATCCCCAGGGGAGGGCGGTCTGCAGAGCCTTCTGGGTAACATGAGCCACAACCAGCTCATGCAGCTCATTGGACCCACTGGACTGGGCGGGATCGGTACGTAACTAAGTCCTCAAGATGCAGAGCTAATAGTGTAAGATACCGAAAAATCAAAATAGGACATTATCTTTCATGTTCTGTTTCTGACTATCAGGCGGTCTTGGGGCTCTGGCCGGTCCAGGCTTGGCCAATCTCCTGGGCAGCAGCAGCAGCAGCAGCAGCAGCAGCAGCAACGTTCCAGCGGCCAGTAACTCCTGCACGAGGTGTCTTATTCCTCATCTTATCTCCACATCTTTGTGTATGAAACACATAAAGTTTGGCTTGGGAAGTAAAAAAAACAAAACAATGCAGAAGGGGATTCATTAGGTTAAAGGAAAATGGGTGCCGATTCAATTATCGATATCGATTCTAATTTTCACATCGTTCAGTCAGTTACCAGTAATAACTGTTTGGCGATGGTCTTCTTTCAGTCCATCCACAGCCGTCACCCCCACCTCGACCTCTGCTGCCAGCCGGCTCAGCTCCTCCCAGGCGCCCACCACTCCCATCACCCCCTCCGCCACCTCAGGATCCTCCCCCACGGCCACCACCCCCTCCACCCCTGCTACTGAGACCTCCCTGGCAGCGGGGGCAGCCAACCCGGCGCAGCCCATCCAGCTGAGAGACCTGCAGAGCATCCTGGCCACCATGAACGTGCCTGCCAGCAGCCAGGGAGGTGAGGAGAGCATGAGATCAGACATTAGGCTCATTAAAAACTGCAAGGAAATTAGTTAATCGCCTGAGGGAGAACACATAATTAGGTCCTATTAGTGCAATTTCAGCTAATTATGCATTAAATAATTGTCATTGTGAGCACAACTGACTGTAATACTGTGCAAGTTTATTCAGTACTGCAGTGCAATACTGAATGAGAAGGGAAAGTAGAAAAGGCCTCAAGAAATAAAGAATGCACTAAATTCTTTGAGTTGGTGGAGAGAAAAAGCAGTGAATGTTTTTCTGCATCTGCATGATTCTGAATTAATGATACTTCAGCTCCGCATTATCAGGAGCCCTCATTTTTTACATGCATAAATGATCAAGTGTTTGATAAAATACATTTTTTTCACGGCCGTTTAAACACTTTTCCTGAAACTATTGCTGAATATAAAACTGAAAACAGTGAAGTGTTTCCTCAGAACTCCTCCAATCCTTAGCAAAATGAGACCCGAGTTCTCTCTCATCCAAACTTAACACCAAACAAAAAAAAAACCCCAAAACATATCGCTTGTTGAGTTTCAGTTTAAATACAGATGTAATTAAACACTAGCTTGGGATACCTCAAAAAGTTATTGGACATTAATAATTTTTTGATGTTTTTTTTGACTGATTTTGATGAAATTTTCATTAAAATTGTATCTTTGCCCACCCTACAGCTGAGGTGAAAGCCACTCAATAGCTTTTTTTTTTTTTAAGCCATAGCTCGAGACAGAATTGACATACAGAGGTCCAACTAGTGTCAATATTGTAACTGACAGCTCTGGACATAACTTCTGAATTATTGTCGTAAAGAGGTCCAACTGGTGTCATTTGGCAGTGGCTACAGGTGATTTTTTGGGGCTTTTTAAGGTCAAAGGTCAAGCTCACTAAAAGGTCAAACACATTTTTACCTCTGCCAAGGATGTAATGTTTTTTTTTTTTGCCGGTTTTAGTTATTTTATTTATTTATTTGTTGGTTTGTTTGTTAACAGCATAACTTGAATAGTTACAGATCTTGATGAAATTTCCAGGAGCGGTGGGAAGTGACCTAAGGAACAATTGATTAGATCTTGGTTGTGATTCAGATCAACATCTGGATCTAAGAACTTTTTAGCGAATTAGGACCAATTTCCACATTTTTACTTGTAATTCCACAAGTGTTTAGATGCTTTCTAGTAGTACAGTATGATTTTCATGCTACATATTACCATGTTTCTTATTATATGTGTGTACAATTCGGCAGTAATTGTTCCCCTTTTCCTCTTTTGTCACTGAATGTTGCAACATATATTTTTTTTAATATCTAATTTATATTTGTCCCAAAATAGGTTGCATGTATATGGAACATACATTTCAGAGCTGGCAGCAGGGTTGTAATACAATACCGTGACCATCGTATCATTCATTGTTTATGCAATATTGATTAATAATTTTTTGAATATTTGATGCTGTTCTTCATCATATTAGGTGGCGAACTGAATATATTTGGGTCTAGTAACGCAACAATATAGGCAAATAGAAGATAGAGGAAACAATCTTATGTTTTGAAAGTAAGATGTAATTACAGCCCGAGTCTTGTGTTAGCAAATTGAGATAGTTGTCTTGAACATTATGTTTATGAAATTCTAATATTAGTTGATTGTAAAAATCTCCATGACTTGAGAGCCGAGACTCCCGACTGCGTCTGAATGCAACAGTGGCTCATTTCCCATCATCACTTACAGAAGCACACAAACAGATGTTCTAATCATACTGAATGGGGTCGTAACAGCTGCAGGTTGGAAAATATGGAAGTTGCGTTTGTAGAGCAACTAGTCAGTGGTGTTTCTTGCCTGCAGTGGACCTCACCACTGTCCTGACGCCTGAGATTATGGCGCCCATCCTGGCCAACCCTGAGGTGCAGCAGAGGTTAATGCCCTACCTGCCTTCCGGCGAGTCGCTGCTGCAGACCACGGACGAGCTCCACAACACGCTCAGCTCGCCGCAGTTCCAGCAGGTGAGAGTTTGCTACTGGAAAGCTCATGTGTAAACTGAATGTGGAAAATGTTTTATATTTTGAATTACCTCCACTAACAAAGCTCGACTTTTCACCCGTCTATATTTGTCGGTTGGTTTGTTTGTTTGCTAGCAGGATGACACAAAAACTACTTGACTGATTGCAATGAAATTGTCATCAAAGGTCTTGGCCCAACCTACAGCTGATTAGATTTTGGTGGTCAAGGTCACTCAAAGGTCAAAAAGCATGTTCTGTTTCTTTTTGTTGTTCATAACTCCAGAAAGAATGGAAATAGAGAAGTCCAACTGGTGTTCTTTTGTAGTTGCAGCTCTGGCTATATATGACTAGCTTTTGGGCTTTCTGCGTCAAATGTCAAGGTCATTGAAAGTTCATACAGTTTTTGTACCTGCTTCCAGAATGAATTGACATAAAGAGGTGTAACTGGAGTCATTTTGAAACAAATCATAGGCTTCACCACAAAGTCAGAACCATCTGGCTCTGTTGTTCAAGTGTCCCCCATCGGGTGGCGCCAACATGTGCTCTTTTTCGCACCAATTGACCTAAAAATGACACTACAACATGTCCAAAACAAACATTAATACCACAGCCTGGTAGAAAGCTGAAATATGAGCTCGGTAAAAAGACTCTGAACTGTATGTTGTCGGGCATTTAGCTGCGTCGGCGGAGGTTTGCACTCTCTGCATGCTTTTTCTTGTTTGTTCATTTGTCACTGAGTATCAGCTTGGTTTATCACGCATTGAAATTATGCAGATTTATGTAGACCATGTTTTGACATCAAGGTCAAAGAGTCAATAAATCGTATTAAGATGGCAACACTCTCGGCTGATAAGCCCATCTTAAATCTTGATGTTAACAGTCAGCATTTTTATGTCCCGGAGCATTGAACTAGCACATAAAATGATAAGCTGTGCTCTGGTTATTAGCCGTCTCTCTTGTTGATATTTATCATCTTGTATTTGTCCCCGTTGTTTGGCATTCATTCCTCCCTGCAGGCTATGAGCATGTTCAGCAGTGCTCTGGCCTCCGGGCAGCTGGGGCCTTTAATGAACCAGTTTGGTTTGCCTGCCGACGCTGTCGATGCTGCCAACAAAGGAGGTCAGTGTTCACATCAAGCACAACTCTTTGATTCATGGCTAGAAAATGTAATAGAATTTTCATGTTTACTCCGGAGATTGTAATTTGCAGGGTTTTTTGCTTTATTTTTTTGATTAGTGGTGGATCAGTCTATTTACTGAGTTCGCACATTACATTTTGCATCCTTTTCTTAAGTTTCTATGTTTGTTACTTTTTTTTTGATGAAAGCTTTTTAATCACTTATTTTTACAAAATGCCAAATATGAAATACTTGATATAATTATACCCTGAATATTTTTTGAATTTTGGACCGTTTGGGCAAAAACGAGGCATTTTTATGTAATTCTGAGAAAGTTCAATGAGCTCTTTTGAACAATTTATAAACTATATAGCAGTTAATCCAGGAGAAACAGAATGTGCCATTAACAATGAAGTGAATCGTTATTTGCCGTTCGTTTCCTGTCATCTCTACCACTGCAGATGTGGAAGCTTTTGCCAAAGCCATGGAAACGGAGACAAAGTCGGAGCAGGACGGAGACTCTAAAGACAAGAAAGATGACGATGAAGACATGAGTTTAGACTAAGAACTCTTAACATTATTATTTGACATATTTATCTAGCCGCTTCTCCTGTTTGGTAACTATTATACATGAAAGGATGAAGTTTATTGTCAATATGGTTGAAACTGATATTGCTGTGTTGAATTATGTATTAACTAATTTAATTTAACTGAACATATATTCTACCTGCATGATGGCTGCTACTGTCAGTAACAGCAGTTACTGTTGGCGTGTTTCTGTTCCAGACTGTTTGGTGAACAAACACTTTGCTCACTGTGGACTTTATTTTGTGACAGAGCTTCTTCCACGCTATAAATAATTGTTGACTTGGTAAAGCGGGAAAAAAAGACTCCAATTACTTTTCAACGTCTGAAGATGTATTTGAAAAACATTCATTTTACAATGAGAAAAACGACCCGTTTGACAACAACCGTGTAATCACATTTTCTGTAGTAACAGATTTTTTTTTTTTTATTTCAATACATTTTACACAACCACAGAAACACATAATAAACTGCATTAAACGTCACTGTGAAAAGGTTATTGTGATTTTCTTTCCCGAACAACAACAACGTCAACGTTTAAGATCCCTACAGCAGTTAAGAAATGTCAACGTAACACATCACTTATGAGAAGACGGTTAACAATTCCACCGCCACTGTAGTCTCAGGCACTTTCGTTCGCCTAATGGCCTCCGAGTCAGAAGAGTTAATTCACACTTCAGTCAGGTTAATACCGTCTGGCACTCGTTGGAGCAACTCACACATAAATTCACATAGTGTCAGAGTCACAACCGTTGGATTTTCTCGCCTCGTCAAAGGATTCTGTTGTCTTACGGTGATTTCAATGAACAATGGAGCGACTTTTCTTTGGTTTACAGTTTGAGCCATTCAAAAGGTCCAACAACGATAAATTACTGTCAACTCAAAACACAACTAGCAAGACTACGGAGGAATACATATCAGTGCTTTTTACAAAAACACAAAATAAAACAGCCTCCGACAGTGAGGTCCAATATTTTCTTTGTGCACCAGAAAAAAAAAAAAACACATGGAAAACACGGCTGGATTAATATAGAACAGTAAAAATATCACATGGACAAAAAGGCCACTTTCATCTTTGATAAAAGCCATAAATTAAAAAGCTGTTTTCCGTCCACGATCTACAGTATCATGTTTCAGTAAAATGGCTAAAAACTATTCAATGTCACAGTGGCTTCCAAAGGCGTTCACAAAAATCAACAGTGTGGTTCTTTGTAGTTTATAATAAACACAAAAGAGGCTGTGCATATAGTAATCAGAAAGGTGCAAGGACACATAGTACACGTTTGAAACACCACCAAGAAACCAAAATAAAAGCACAAAGTGCTCATCCATCATCTCTAACATAGAGCTCATGGCATCGAAATGTCACACGTACAAAAAACATTCAACAGACACATGCAGCCAAGTGTAAATCAATTATTCTTCGTACACAGTGAGGAGAGTGACTCACGTCACAGCTGAAAGAAAATAAATAGTTCCAGAATTATTTGCCTTACCGCAGCTTATAAACTGGTTGAACAACACACACACACACACACTTGCTGATGTTATTAATGAAACTAGCGGACTGTCAGACGTCACCGTGGCCACGCTAACCCTGCTGCACCAGCCTGCGGTAGTGTGGCATGACCTTGCTCTCGGGGAGGTACAGTCCCATCTCCAAGGCAACCAGCACCGGGAACTCCAGAGGAATCAGCTCCCGTCGGTTTATACGGAAACGCTCCTCCAGCTTCTGCTCATTCAAGGGGAGAAAAGCAGAGTGTTTCGTTTAAAAATGTTGGTAAACACTGAAATACCACCGTGCGTCACTCACTTTATCTCAGCGATAGTTTGTACTGATTTGACACATTCATGTGACAACCCCATTTATATTAATTCTTTGTTTAAGTGTGTTCTTAATCGTTTTAATATGGAAAAAAAAGGAAAAAAAGAAGCTGCGCCATAACCTAAATATCATGGACAGACGTTTTAGTTCAATGTACTGGGTATTAGGGACCACGCCTGCTTCTATCTACAGCTAAACAGTTATTATCTCTCTAAACTGACATTAGCAGTGAATGTTTGGTGGTTCCTTCAACAAGCTGAGGTGCAGGTCGAGACGTGTTTGGGTGTCAGATAAGAACCAGAGGCCTCTGCAGGAGCTGATGTGGGATTCTGAACAAGTTTACTGTTTAATTAAAGTAATTGTTTGTTAAATTAAATTGAGTGGTGCAGCGTGTTTATTATTTTTTTGGTAATTTTGCTGGGCAGCATCGTAGCAAACAATCTACCTTATGTGCCACATCATACTGCCCATAGGCCTGTGGGTGCTTATTCCAAAAGTAATCATTGGTTAAGTCATATGACTTTGGCTATGCAGAAACAGCCGCCGCCACTTACATTCTTCTGTTTGTGATTAACAAAATGAACAATTTCCTATTAAGTGTAACTTTTTTTTTTTTAACCCAAAACATTAAAAACACGTGATGTGCTCAGAGTATGAAACATTCACACTTCCCAGAAACAAACAACTGCAATGGTGCCTCTAAGTGCAGGAACTGGGCTGTCTGATTGTGCCTTTTTTTACTCAAACACTACAGGAAGCAGTTGCTGTTACCATGGTAACATGCGCCACCAAATACACCAGGACTAAATCTTAAGGTTTACATACATCCTGGTTCACACACATGTATTAGTGCATCTTGAAAAATTGGAATAACCAAACTATCCCAACTTGTTACACATAAACTAAAAAATATTCTAATTATGGCCTACAGCTCAAAAACGGTGTAATCCATAATCAAAATTAGAATAAGAAAAGTCTTTTCATAACTCATTTTCTCATGTAATAAATATAGAATATAAGTTTAACTTCTAAGAGGTGAGAATATCTTAGATTCCAAATTATTCTACTTTATTTTTAGATTTACTACTATAAATTGATATATACCAATGTAATCAATAAAAGAGTGATTGTTGGTATTAATGCGGAGCTGGGTGCTATGTGTGTTATTCATGTTTATCGAAACATTAACACGTTTCCGCTCTCACATCCTCTGTCGGTGGGAACGTCACTCACGTCAATGAGCTGTTTGACTTCTGGCTTCCTCAGATCGCTGCTGATCTTCGCAGCCAGCAGCACGCACGCTGCTGCCACCAGCTTCCTGTTCTGCTTGTTGAGGCGTCCCTGCAGCACCAGCCGCTCAAAGTAAACAAAGGCCATCGCCGTGATGACCGGCTGCAGGCCGAACTCCTCGCTCACGGCCCGCATCTCCCTCTTCAGACTGGCGGAGAGGAGAGGAGAGGACAGGAGAGGAGGGGAGGGGACGGGAGGGATCGTGGTTACTGGTCGGTAACGGGGCGCATTGTATGAATCACAAGACACCATGAGAGGGGCACCAACAACCTCCCGGTGGACAATGTAAGATATCTGTACCTTCTTATCTTGCTCAGAGTCAGCTTGATGTGAGGAAACTTCTCCTTGAAAGTCTCATTCATGTCCTTCTTCAGATCAGATGGTTTCACGTAGTCAATAACAGTCGTCTGCAGAGATGAAGAACAAACCAGCCTGTGAGAACAGAAGCGCCTCGTGCCTGCATGAATCGCAGCGGAACAGCATTCCTCATAGCCTCTCCTGTCTATCCAGGGATGGTTTTACAGCTGGAGGGTTGTCTTGTGACACACTCTCCTCAGCAGCATACAAACAGGACAGAATGGAGGTTTTGTACTCTCTGACAGGCGTTTACAAAAATTGTCATTTCACAGGCCATGTTGGAAAAATTTAAGAGCTCCTGCTTTCTTGAACAAATGACCTTCCGGAGACTACTGTGGAAGCGTTGCGTCTTTGGCGTGTGTTTGTGATGAAGCGGTCAATGTTCAGTCGCAGGTAATCACATTTCGACCAAACGATGCGATCCGGGGCTGCCCGGTGGTGAGAAACGACACAATACGGAGGGAATCGCCACTTGGTCAGTGGATGGTGGTAATTTCTCTCTCTCTAACTAGTTTGCCAAATATTTCTCCTCCCTGCTGCACGTGGCAGAAACAAACATCCCAATGTTTGTGCTACCTTCTTTTTATGGGCCTATATGGCAGCTTCTGTTCCACCTTTGTGCTGAACGCGTCTTGCCGAGCAGCACTCAAAACCTGAACAACCTCCATTATCAGTAGTCGCAGGTTGTACATATATTCTAATGTTATAAATTGAGTGGCAAAGCTGATTGCCAGCGTCCTCATCGGGCTCCATCTGTGTCTATTTTTCACAGCAGGGCCACAGAATTCAGAATCCACCACGGTGATGAAAAACCCAGAATGCCTCCGATTAATTATTATCTCACATTATTTCATCGCTTCTCAGCAGCACTTAACGATCATTTCTAATGGTATAATTAAAACAATCATCACGACCCAGACAGGAAACTGAAGACAAATGGCTGGATTCAACAATTAGAGAGATGCAAGTGAATTATTTTGCCTTTGATGAATCTATGAATCCCGGGCGACAGCGTCAGTCACAAGCCTGGTGGTCTTCTTACATGCACAACCTGCTGAAACGATCCCACTACCAGGAATCATTGAGAATATAAAGAGGAACTGATGCATATATATTTCTCTCTTTTCACCCATCTGCTCTGCTTTTACGTTTTCTGTCTGTGGGCTTTTAAAATGTGATTAAAACCCAGTTAGAGTGGCTGGAGGAGACACTCGCACCCCGGTCACAGAAACCAGGAACCTTGATCTGACTCTAAGGTACACATGCTGCTGCATATACAGACTCCGAGTGAAAAGTACAAACTCTTACCACATAGGAGGCGAATATCAGCACCCGCTTGTGTCTCCCACAAGGCCACTGAGGGTCACTGAGCAGGTTAGGATCGTATTCCATCACCTCGTCTCCACCTGAAACAACACAGGAACCGGAGGGTGTAAGATGTGTGGTCAGTTAAAAGAGGGGGGGGGGTGACTGTGCGTGTCTGGAGCCGTACATGGGTCCGGTGCCACGCTGGTGTTCAGGCGAGCCGGGGTGAAGTTCCTCTGCCCGCCGGCGCGGAAACGTGATTGAAGGGTCTGAGCCGTGCAGCTCTCTGCCGTGCTGCCGCTCTTCGGTCTCACCAAGGCGTTGGTTGGATAGAGAAACTGAGCGTATGACACCGTCTGAGGTGGGAGAGAAGGGACGAATCAAGCAGCCGTGTCCAAGTGACGGCTCTATTTCTGTTTCTCGGCATGTGTCGGACGTTCACCTTGCCGTAGGAGCCCAGCTCCACACCCTCCAGGGAAGGAAGCAGGTCAGCGGTCGCCACAGACGAGAGCCGGTGTCTCTGAGTGTCCAGCTTAGGATCACTGTTCAAAGGGTCACATCTACGTTATTTTCACCACACGATGCAGACACAGACACACACACACATACACACACACACACACATACACAGACAGACAGACAGACAGACAGACACAGACACAGACACACACACACACACACAGACACTGCCCTTTCCTGAGGGTGACGATGATGGATCACACAGGAGGAATATGAAAACATAAAAGTGAGGAGTGGGTGCTCTCTGCATGGGACGGTTCTTTTTTTTGTTTGTACCTGAGGTGAGCACTCTCTCCATAGGGCAGCACTGAGAAAGCAGCATATAACGACCGCTTGGCACAAATCAGCACGATCCTGCAGGACACAGCAAGTACAGGCAGACAAAACAGATGGTGCGTCAGTCTACAGGCAACGACCGATCTGCTACTGTACACACGACAAGCGTCTGTGCTGGAGAAAAAAAAATCAGTCATAGAAAAGCTTCTACTTAGATCTGCACAAGCCAAACAGATAAAAGTTACTCAAAGGTAACACGGGAGGCACAAACTGCGGCTAAACTAAGGCTATGGTCAGATTAAAAGCAGGTACCAGGAACCATTAATGCAGTAAAGGCTTTTACTGTGGCACAAATGTGAACCAATCACTCACAGTCTAATTAATGATACCCGCAGCCACACTCAAACTGAGCACAAACGTTTGCCAACTAGGAACGCTGCAGGCACAACCAGGGGATCAACACACAGTCAGATATCTAATCTCTTTCTAAGGCTGTCACGCCAGATTTTCACTACATGCCCGGCTGCCAAAATGATCCTTTATTATAGTATGATTGCAAAGTCTACAGAGAAAAATAATTACGAAAATGTATAATAAGGAACAATTACACGAGGCCCATCATCAGTTATTTACAGGATACTGTCGTTAGCATCAATGATAAAATATCAATATTTCATTTTAATGTCACATAATGTCAGTGCTCATAAACTGGAACTCCTCATACTCTTCTACGGGGGACAATGTAACCGGACAAAAATAATAAATCTGCTTCAGGTAATTAGCTTAGTTACGCCTTTGCTGCGTCTCAGTGACCAACAGGCTCTGGAAACCGAAAGAGAAAACCAGGTCGGCTGCACCACGCCAGCAGGAAACACGTCGAGCAGTGATGCAATGTTGATACATGTAATGGAAAAAATGGGATTCACAAACACGTGACTGGTGGGAAAACACAAATAAAAAATATGAGATGTTATTCACAGAAAATAAACCCAGACGGACAAGTCATGCTGCTGTTTTCTAACTCTGCTCAACGGGCTTGATAGACAAGCAGCAGTCTGCTGTCACTACTGTCACTTCAGTCCCATCTTTCTTTCGGGGGTTACCTTACTTTTGGTGCACCCGGGTGTTACGTTTCCTCACCGCACCTCTTTGGCTTGGCTCTGAGGGTGATTAAATTCAACCGCTCAGCAGATATGGTGCTGTTATTCCTCCACAGTCCAAACTAAGTCCCTCTGCCAGTTATAATCGGCTTATTACACCGATAGCAGAGGCAAAGGGGAAGTCTACACTCTTTATGAGTCAAAGGACTACTCCTAAATAAAACAGCCTCCTATGACACGTCCGTGAGGGGAACTTCTGCCAACCTCCTGCACACAGCATGACCTGTGAAGGGATGTCAGCGGATTTCAGACACTCACCTACATCCCCTGGTGTCGTACTGCCTCATGCTCTTAATGAAATGGACTTTCTTTGGCACCTTGGCTCCGGGGGAACCAGAGACATGTCTCAACCTGCGTGGAGATCAAGAGAGTGACGTCAGAGCGCTTCAGGAATGCTGGCGCGACGTGACCTAAACGAGGAGCCGTCACGTGACGTTAGTCACGCCGTAGTCTGGACTTTAAAATCAGGGTTAAATTACATCATCAACATTACATCAGCAGCAACGCCCAAAATGAAGGAGATCAGATTAAAGGCAGCATTTTTTTATTAAAGGAATTTTAGCCTTATCTTACTTCAAAAGCGGACAGATGACCATGACGTATCCCAAACACTAACAATACGGGATAACTGTTTACACAGTTTATGATCGTTTAATACAATAGAATAACATTATTCCCCAAACAGCCAAACTCTGATTTCCGTGTAAATTCATCACATATAAGTGGTCGGTTAAGCGGGTGACGGGAACATGAGAATGAAAGCGAATTCTTGTCACACATGCGGAAGTCGCTCTCACCTCTGCCGTGAATCCAGAGAGGTGCCGGCGACCGGGACCGGGCTCAC
>KV751321.1:16709056-16724006 GCA_001698575.1 Mola mola
AGTCAGCTGCCTGTATAAACAGTGCAAACTTTTACGCTTGCTGTATTTATTCCTCCAGTTCAGACTGGCCATTAAAATACACCTTTCTAATACTAATGTAGTAATAGGACAGTATTTCATAATGGTCAGTACAAAAAGCCGGAAAGAATACACCACTGTACATAGATCTTGAGCAATGGTAAGACAGATCAGATGTCTCTGGAGGTTGATTTAGTGAGAACACCGTAAATCAGTACTTTACACATTATGGCACGGCTTGGAAAGCAGCGACTGGCCATTTAAAGTCTTTTGTGCATAATTTTGACAAAAATTGGCCAGAATTTGTAGTATTGCTGGTAGTTTTAACCAATAAATAAATAAATAAATAGCACAGTTAAAATGCCCCAACAGCAGGTGGAGCCACAACACTCATGAAAGGTTTATGATTTAATGTAGTTACATATAACATATTCTTAACCACTTCTGTTCTAAGGTGAAGCCCTAAAATGGGTTTCATATATTTTGGCTGTAATAAGTTGACAATGCTTACACATAAATATGAAAACAGTAAGACAACCAATGCTACTATGAGGTAAAGGTGGACTAAAGAGGGCTGTTATCAATTCAATCTGCTTAAAAAAGAGATTTATCATTAAACCTACACATATCATTTATTAGTCATTATATCAAAGGACCAAGTAATGCTTTCAACAATCATTTTTTTACCCAGTTCATTTTCCTGCGAAACAATAAGCATGCCTGCTTGAGTAATTATTGTGACAAACCGTCAAACATTCACTGTCAGTTTAAAGCAGTGGGAGCTGTGCAACTTGTCTGGAATAAATTGCGTTTCCACACTCACCTACCTTGGCCTTTAACTACTGAGGGAGGGCGTCTTAGAGCAGTGCGCAACCTGACTTCTTTTTTGTCTTCTTTTCCATCGGCGTTTTTCTGTTGATCTGTCGCACCAGATCATAGAAAATCTACAACAGGAAGGAAGTTCCATCACCACCCCTATTCCTAAGCAACCTACTAGTATGTTGCACATTAGAGCGGTCACCTTACACACACAAAATTCTGAGTGTTATGACACCTATAACCCAAGCAGTTTAATAGTGAAAACAATTGATAGACCATTGATAATAATTGTTGTAGTTATGTACACTTTATGCTTTATAGTACCTACCTCATTAACATTGATCTTTGATTTAGCTGAAGTCTCTAAAAAGGCACAGTTGTTCCACTGACGGGCCAGGTTCTGACCCTGCTCCTTGCCGACCACACGCTCGTCCTCCAAGTCACATTTGTTTCCAACCAGGATCATGGGAACCTGACAGATTAACAGAACGGTCAGAGCGAGATGCAGCGTTGACATTTCAAAGCATAATCTTACTGCATCTTCCACATGTTTCACTGTCATCATTCACTGGTTTATAATCGTATATACAGTAAATGAACAGAGACAAAATGTTTCGTTTTTTTTTTTTAATCAAAGCGAGAATTTAGCCAAAACAGAGAGAGAAAGCACCGTCTTATAAAATAAAGCACACACTCAGCGTGTTATATATCCTCTCTCCAAATGAACAGATGAAGAGAGTGAGTGGCAGATAGCATCCAGCAAAAGCCCTGACATTTCCACCTTGTCATTAAGTTCCTGCCCTACCCCACCCCCCTCCCTTCGCTCTGCCCTCTTTCCCACAGAGACAACTTTAATGAGGCAGCGATGAGCCTGAGAGGAGATTATACAGAGGAACACCAAAGGTTATCACCGAGGAGAAACTCTCAACGGACTTAAGACACGCTGTCAGGTATTACAACAGTTACTGCTACCTCGAGTTGTAAATTATTGATTTGCGGAAAGGATTAAGTGCATTTTTCTCTTCATTTAATCTCGTCTTGTTTTATATTTCTGACTGAATATCTGCATTTTATTCATGTAGTTGCTTAAGTGACTATGTATACATATGTATCCTGAATACATTATTCATATTTATGTATGAGTATAATGTGTGTGTGAATATTAGAAAAATGTCTTTGTTGCATACTCTACAACCATGTTTCAAAAAGTTGGTACGCTGTTGTAATTATAAACAGAAACAGAATTTGATTATTTGCAAACATATAGAATTGCTCATAATTAATTGGAATTGGCGCAAAAGAACATATCAAAAGTTTAAACTGAGAACTTTTTTTAAAAATTATAAGCCCATTTGACATTGGCAACAAGACAATTTAAGTTCTGAAATGCTAAAAGAAACCTGGTAAAACATTTCACAATAAATTGGGTTACCTGGCAACCGATCAGTAACATAACTGGGTATAAAAAAGAGCATCCAGAGAGGTTAGAGTGTAAAAATTCAAGAATAATGTTTCTCATTGTACAATTGCAAACAATTGAGGAATTTGATATCATTAAAAGATTCAGAGAATCTTAAGAAATATCTGGACCTAAGGGACAAGACAAAAGCTGATATTGGATCGCTGTAATCTTTGGGCCCTCAGACAGTCCTATACTAAAAACAGATGATTCTGCAGTGGTCAGAACTGATTGGGCTACAGAAATCTGCCCATTGTTGAATACAGTTTGTTGCTCGGAAATAGCCACTAAATCTCCAGTGTAACGTGCTTACTTGTGTAATAAGAACGCTTCATTACACAACACGATTGTGACAGAATAATTGTTTAGTGATCCCTGTTTTATCCATTTCAAGCTTCATCAATTCAGTTTTATTGAAAAACTTAGCCAGTTCCTCCAGTGGAATACATAATTCACAGAGTGATCGCACAAGTTTTTAAGTCTTATGACCAAAGCACTTCGCTAACAAAATAATATCTAAAAAAGGGGTGAAATGTCTTATAAATAATAAAAAAATAAAAATATAAAGAATATGTTGGGACATGTGCTTGATATCGACATTAATTGAGAGGAAATGTGCGATTATCAGACAGCTGTTTAAAGTGAGGGAAGCAGTCAAAGAGAAACTCAGTTTGTTAGCACATTAACACTTTAACTCAAAAGGAGAAACGTTGCTCAAAGAGCTTCCCCTGTCAAAGTTTATACATGCAGCAAAAATAATTGAGTTCACAATAAGTCAAATGATTATCCCTCATTTCTTTATGACATGCATGGTTTACACAGGAAAACACCTCCATGAAAAAATGTTTATTTTAGAGGAGTTAACACTCACGTCCTCGGTGTCCTTTACTCGCAGGATCTGTTCCCGGAGGTCCTGAAGGTCATTAAATGTTGACTGTGCGGTAATGGAGTACACCAAAGCAAATCCTTGGCCATTCTTCATGTACAGGTCCCTCATAGCTGTGAACTGTTCCTATAAAAAACAGAAACCAGAGGGAGGAGCCATCAGCAGACTGTGTGCATCTCTTCTGTTGTGTCCATCTGATACTCTGAATGTTACTTACTGTTCCAGCTGTGTCGAGGATTTCCAGCATACACTGCTGCCCATCGACCTCGACTTGCTGTTAAACAAAAACAAAACAATATTTATATAAAACAGGAGGTGGAAAATGATTCTTTACTACTTTGTTTTAAACGGTTTGTAAAAAGACTAGTGGCCAAGTAAGCTACGGAGCGAACGAGAGGGAACAGCAATTCTATGAACAACGCAGTGAGCCAGAAAAAATACAGAATTATTTTCTGAATTTTTATTTTGATTATGATTATGCTCTAAAGCACAAAAATGTGAGCGGGCATAAACAACTGACAGTTTGACATACACAGCATCTTGGTCCATAATAAATAAGGGCACTAGACAAGAGCTGCAATTTTTCTAATCGATGATTAATCTGATGGTTATTTTCATGATTGATCAATTAATCATTTACTCTACAAACCATCAAAACATAGTGCTGATCACATTTTTTCAGAGCCCAAAGTGACACCTTCAATTTGTTTCTTTGCTCAAGGCAACTGTTAAAAACCCAAAGACTCATTTACTGCCAGAAATTACAAAGCAGAAAATCCTGACAAATAAGAGGCTGGAAACAACAAATGTTAAGTAATTATGCTCGAAACAAGACTGAAATAATTAGACACATTTGACTCTGAAGAAGATGCTGTGTGTGATAGTCGTTTCCACCTCCTCATAAATTATACAATGAATTGTGGGTTCAGCCCTAGCGCAGCGGCCCAGAGAACTCTTTTCAATATATGTCTCAGTCTGCGAGCGATGGTCTCATCTGTTTGTGCTGCTAAAGCACAAACAGTTCTCTCTACAGTTTTCGCTACGTGTTTCAAGTGGCGTGTGTGGTTTACACCCTGGCCAAGATCAAGCGTACACAGCCTCACGAAGCCAAGGGCGAGATAGCAGATTGTGTTCCAGCATCAAAAGCACATGTTAGGTCACATGGCTATGCTACAGCATGGTATAAAACACTCAAAAACACACAATACTGGCCGTGCCTGGTAAGCAGCCAGTGATCCAGACTGACTAAACTTTGGTCGAATGATGTTCGTAATGCGTTTCAGCTCACCTTTCTGTACGAGTCTTCTATTGTGGGGTCATACTTCTCCACAAAAATCCCTTGCACAAATTGGACTGTCTGAAATGAGGAAGTAAACCAAAGAAACTGTTGTAATTCCAAAATTTTAAATATATATACAGACTCAAATGTTATAATTTACCATCGACATTTATGTCTGACTGGAAGATAATTCTTAACAGGGATCATTAAAACCTTAAAGATGCCTCCAGGTCCGTAAATATTTATTAATCACCAAAGCAAAGGTGTGCAAAATAATCACATCAGTACTGATTTGCTAAACTGTAGTGAAGACATGACGTAACGTGCGAGTCCCAACACTGCAGCAGCCATCACTCACCAGTGCAGATTTTCCCACGCCTCCTGATCCCAGCACCACTAGCTTGTACTCACGCATGGTGGGCGACGTCACTGGACAGCACAATGGTCTGTGAAGGAACAGAGGTAAACTCAGACAATGAGACAAGTGATATTTGTCCATTTCTAGCTACAGAAATAAACCTACTGAGCTACTTAAACGAGTTTCAATTGTATCCAAATCACCCTGAGCTGAGGACATTATCATTGTTCTTGCCTGTTGGTGATGTCGGTGTGGAGCAGTGCTGTTTGAGAAGTATAATGTCTTTTGTGCTGGGTAGACTTATTTGGCAAATTGCCACAGAAAAAAAGCAAATTTGTGAAAAAAATGACAAAATAACAAAATAAATCATTTCAAAAGCCTGACTGGATGTCATGACACATACAGAGTTTAACAATTAAAATAATGTTTTATTTAATACTTATGGTAAAATCCCACAGAGTGTCATCACTCTTGTTTTCAATAACCCTTGTTTGTGTTTCAGGTCACCGTTTTCTCAGCAGATCATCTATCTTCATGCGTACACCGACTGGTAACAATGTTAACCAGAGATTGCCAATCAGTCAACAGGCCACATCCTCCTGCTGGGTGTTTCATGCTCAAATGACGTAATTACTTATAGCCCACGTCATTCTCGCCGCCTGTCATGAAGGAGTTCCATACAGAACTTTGTGACAGATGTACCTAAACGATACAGCCTGATGCTATTGCAGAACTAACAGAACTAAATGCTAACACATCAATACTTTGCTCCAGTAAAAATAAGGGACACATTTTGAAGATGAACAAAACCTAAAAGGTTCTAAAAAGGTGCCAAAGAAGGAACAGGTGGCAATGGTGCCAAAGAAAATTTAAGGTGACTGTCAATTATTCTAAAAAATGACAGTGCCGTCAAAAGGTAGGAGTTTTAGTGCCCCAAATAACATCATCTCATTACAATGCGGAGGCGAAAGTCACAAAGGATGATGTCTCATCGACTCCATCACAGTTTACACGGAGTATGTGGTCTGGAAATCATCGGCAGTCAGAAGAAGTGGCCAAAGCATGAAAACCTTCAGATTAAACTAGAAGTCATTTTGTGAAAACAAAAAAAAAAGTATGGACATATGAATAAATGTATAATTAAGCCACCGAGTAAGAGATGGGTTTTCTTCTGTCATTTTCCGCCACAAATTTCTGAGCTCGGTAGTAGGGATGGGTACAAATATTCAAGGACGGGTTGGCAACGCTGTTATTTGTGGAGCGCTTTACTATTTACATACCTGCGCAGTTGGCCTACATGCACCATGTCAGCCGTGAGCAGGAAAAAAATCAGGGATTAAACTCTGAGCAACCAGGGGAGACGGACAACAGACTGCCTACCATCACATCATCAGCTAGGACTGCTAACATAGGCCGCTGTGAGGATAACAGAGCCGTGAAAATGAGCCTGCTAGTGCTAATAATGAAAATGGTGACTGGAGAGCCGCTTCCATTGTTGGAAGAAGAAGCTGATGGTTGGCCGGAATATAAGCCACGAGAGTGGAAAGATGTACGAGGACAGCTGGGCTGAATTGAAGGCCGATTAGCAATATGGCTGTTAATGCAGACCGTACAAGGTTAAAGGTCCAGTGTGTGAAAATTAGCAGCATCTAACGGTGAAGCAATAGAATGCAAGTGACTGAGTGCTGGCTCGCTGCAACCTCCCTCTCTGAGCATGTGGGAAAACTATGGTGGCCGTCTGTGTTTGATCATCGTGGCCTTTTACTGGGGTTGAGTCTTCTTTGTTGATTGTTGATTCCAATGCCTCTATGCTATACAAATGCAAAGCAAGTTTTCAAGTCTTTCTGTCTGTTGGTCTTTTTGACCACCGTAGTAACATGGCAGCACGAGGTACAACTCTGCAGAAGGGAGACTCGCTCCCACGTCACTCTACATTTATTATTATAAGATTATATATACGCTAAGTTTTGTTTTGTTTTTTTTTTATTTATGGTGATTAGACACTAATTTTAACATTGTTACTAAGATTGATGATCTTAAATTCTACACTATGACGTGGAGTGGTGTGTTTTGGCGCAGGTGTGTGTCGGTGTACGTGAAACTACACTTTGGTTTCCATTGTTGACTATTCAGTTACAGAAATGTTAAACTGTCATATTCTAATGTTCTCTGACGGACATGTAGCCGCTATTAAACAGTAAACAGGAGGTTTAATCTGGGCATTATTCCATTTTCTGTGTCCGACCGGAAACAAGGGAAGAACAATAATTCCATACGGCGCCCCCATTTTTAGATTTTACAGCGAATGAGTGAGTGAGTGGCTGAAAATACTCATCCCTTCTCCATAGATCACATCTCACTGAAAGGAGGAGCAACACTAAAGAGAATCTAAATTAATTCTTATTTCAAAAGGTGAACTTCAGAGGTGAGTGGCAGCACAAAACCCCCCTCATAAAACACCATCTAAGACGATAATCGAATAACACATCTGCTCACAAACGTGTATAGAGACGCATAGAGTGCTTCAGAGGATCTGTGACTCAAAATCTGAAATGCAAATGTAATCTTCATCTGATGTACAAATGTCAAAGAGGGGGTGATGCACAGAAAAATTCTCATTCAAGAACCTCTTTGAATCTACTAATCCTTTGTAATTTGTCAAATCTTGACACAAACAATACAAAAACCACTCTGTCACGCTCGGCCGGCATTTGCAATTCTAACGATGGCATATGAAGCGCCACCAGAAGCCCACAGTGTGAGACAGGCACACGAGACCTTCTACAAAGAGCCATTGTAATGACCCTCTGCTACTCAAGTACACCACACAAACAGAGAATGGAGATCACAGGGTGCATGCATCATTACTAGAGGAGAGGGCAGCTAAGGGTGAAACCATTGTGTGCTTGGTGCATTTTTTTTTTTTTGGCCTATGAACGCAGATGAATTAAAAAAAAAACATGCATGGTTTAAGAGGTTACGTGGGTGTTACAAAACGGGCTTCAAGGCGTTCACATCAGATAAGAAATCCGAGCCTTCGTCTGATTAGATCTGAACACTTCTGCAAATAAACACTTGAGCTGACAACCTTCAGCAATCCTACGCATACATTTTCGGTTTACGAGGGGGGCCTTTTTGTTGGGGGATGTCAATGCTTGAGCAAACAAACAATTCATCTCTTATCATAAGAAAGAAAATGTGAACTGCTACCCCAAATGGATTAAGCCATAGGTGAGCCTGTTAATTATTTAAACAAAACTGCATAGTCAAACAATCATTCATGCTGTGAAGAGAGATTAATTTACTGTGTACACGGCAGCTGCAGATGGCGAACTCCCTCTACATCTGGCGAGGAGGGGGTCCGACAGATCCTCGGGTACACTGATGTCAGGGGGCAGAGCTGCTGAGGGTCGGCTGGGGTCCAGAAAGCTAGCCAAGGTGTTCGCACAGGATATTAGCCCTACATTAAAATCAAACATTGCATGATTCATAAAGTATTTTGAGGGGCAATTATTTTTTTATTCATGTGGAAAAGGGAGTTATTACAATAAATCTGCAGTGGGTGCGTGCAATCAGTGATAATGATGATCCTTTTAAGGGATAACCTGCTGTCTACTTTATGGCATCAGGTGAGTTGTCACGTGTTACATAACAAACAAAACTGTAGACACATGCCCCATACATACACCTGTTGCTGATAAATACACGGCACAATTCTCTTAAAGTATTAGTTTTATTTCCTTTCCCGACATTGTGTCTGAAAACTTAAATTACTTCTCGGTTCAAATCATCATGCAGAAAATATTGACGGGTCAGAGCCATGCGGCGCAATGAACTTTTAACTGAGCAGAATTGAGCAATGGTCCATAAATTAAAAAAAAAATAAAGACGTCAATCACGTTATAAGTTGAAGGTCAGTGACATGCTGGTATGTGATGCAAGAATTTAAAACGGACTGAGTTTCGTGACAACTTGTAGCATAACGCTGGTTAGTTTCGAAAGGAAGGGTGTGGCTATTAGTTTCCCCATACAGCCGAGTGTCACTGTTTTGCTACAACAGTGCAAAAAGTTGACAGTTCAAATGAATAAACTTAATTAGAATACGACTCAAATTATAAGTTTATTTGGCACTACTGATATCAAAAAGTAGCTCGATTACGACTACGCTTCAAATACTCACACGCTAGCATTCGGCTAACATCGCTAGCTAACGTTATTGGGTGTTAGCCTGGAAATTTATATAGCAAGCTGTGCAGCACAAACACGGTGTTAACTAACGCTTGTGTGGCAGAGAGAGAAGCTGAACTCACAGCTCAACGTAATTCCTCGTGTGACAAACACTGAACTCCGTTTAAAGTGGCGGAACGCTGAGCACAACTGTTTGGCTAACACAGGGGGGCTAATAAGTTAGTTAGCCAGTTAGCACTGGGACTGAACTCTCAAATCTCGCTTTGTATTTCCCGTTCAGGTTTCGGTGTTGACACACGCACTACGTTGTCGTTAGCATACCGATAAAAGGCTAGATGTCTAAACACGAATGAGATACATTGAGACACAGGAAGACCGGAACCACAAACCGTGTTTATGCCCACAAGTCGCGAGTTAGTCATTAGCTGACGTTAGCTACATCTAAGTTAGCTCACAAGCTAAGCCATTTTACTGCCAAGAATTACTTCACTATAGTGGAGCCGAAAGTCATTTTGTTGCTTACCGGAGATGATCAAATAGTTACGGTCTAATCTATTAACTAACAGGGTCACAAACTAGATAATTGGCTATTTAAGTGCTAATTTTACACAGGCGTACAGCTACTCAAGGCACTTACCGTGTTGTGCTATGTGTGCGCTAAATCACACTGGGTGAATGTGCGGAAGCGCAGCTATTGATTGGCTCAGGGATCAGCCAATCACAGCCGTCCAAGCGAGAGCGCGATTTACGCGCATTTAGCGCACTTGTCCGGCGCGCACGCTAACGAAGTTTCACAGCACCTGAGTTGACTTAAAGTCACGCTTTACTTATACACATTATACAGGAAATAAAATCATACATTTAAAATGACACAAAGCGAGACAGGTTTAAATAACTCACGCTAATATTAAAGCAAACATCTTTAATGAAATAGAAAAGACATGATGGAAATAATAATGGCGTTATTAATGCCATACCATCCATTTTATTGTTTGATACAACGATGCAGAGTTATGATTGATCACATTTTCATTTATAAAACATGACTAGCCTAAATAAGATATTGGAGCAGGTCCTCAGATCTTTAACCCAAGTAACACCATCATTATCATAACTATGAAAGTATTAAAATCCTTCATTTGAAACCTTAATCTATTGTATGGTAAAAAAAAAAAAAGTTTACCAGGAAAACAAATTCACCGATCAGTCATAACTTTAAGACCACTTTCAGTTGAAGTGAATAACACTGATCACTTCACTGCAGTGCAAAGTTCTGCTGAGAAACCCTTCATCCTGGCATTCATGTGGACGCCACTTGACACAAACCTTGTGCCCCAAACACCCCTGAAGACCAGGCATAAACCCCCATGGCACCTGCACACCCTGATGAAAGTGGCTCTCCCAACTGCGACACCACAAAAACAGCCCAGGAACTGCAGAAGGAAACAGGACAAAGAGCATTAAGTGCCAGCATGGCCTCAAAATTCCCCAGATCCAAATCTGATTGAGCATTCCCTGGGTCCTGGCTGAAAAAAATATGAATTATGTATACACTGTGGCAAAGTGATCAATGTTCTTCAGCTGTCAGTGGTGTTAATGTTATGGCTCATTAGTCTATTTCATGAGTAAAGGTCCTCATTTTACAGCAAAGTGTTGTTTGTTTTTTTTTTAATGAAAAAAGCAAAAAACAAACAAAAAGACAATAAAGTAGTGATAACAGTCTTTCTATAACATAACAGTAGCCTTTAACATTAATGGGCATTAATGTATCTTTAGGACTTAAATGCTTGTAATAATAAATACAAATATTTTGAATTAGAAATATCTATATGAACTATTATAAAGAAATAGAGATTGTTTGACTGTCTCTCAGTGTTAAATTGAAAGAAATCTCAATAATTGTTAAGAAATGTTCTGCTTAAAGATCTAAATATTCAAAATTTTCACAGTTAAGGCAAACAGTCGCTGCTCAGTGTTCACACTTTTTTTGTTTAGGAAGCCGAAGCGTTCCTACATCTCAGAACTTATTTGATGCTCCCAAACAAGCCCGAGCAGAAGTGATCGTGAGAGGCAGCACAGCTGCACTGAGAGCAGATGTTTTCTTAGTTGAAGTCTGAAGTGTTTTGGTGCAGCGACTGTGACTGGAAAGGTCTCGAGTCTGTTTTGGCGTTTCACATTTGCAGTGAGGAGGAAATTTTTGTTTTCAGTCTGTAACGCAGCCTCACTGCGACCCATCTGCTGTAAAGTCACGCTGATTTTAATTTCTTGTTTGACTCAGCTATGCTTTAAAAAGCATTACAATGGGTTAGTTCTGTCCCAATTTGTATTTTTAGATGCAAATTTTATGATTTTATTATTCTATGATTCCCTGCTGGACAGATCACACGAAACTTGTCTGTGTCCTGTGAACTCTTTAAGGGAAAATTTGCAGAAAACAGCACTTTTAGAGGCAGCCCCTGCAGAAGAAAGTGAACATTTAATCCTTTCTGGACTCATTATGAGAAAATCAACTGAGGAAATTAAAAAAAAAACAACATCTGAAATAATACAATATTTCAGATGTTGTTGTTAAGGATATAGAATATATGAAACTCTAAACTTTCAATTAAAGAATGAAAAAATAGGAACTTTTCCCCGATATATTCACAGCAATCCGATTAAATGAGCACTCAGAGCCAACTGTAGCTCTACAGCTGTGGTATCAGCCTGTGGACCCAGACTGGATGATATTAAAACACCACAGACTGTCATGAGGTTAATTTTGATGACTCCCTGACTTTTCCTCCAGCACTACCAGCAGGTCAAAGTCAGCTGCACGGCCGCACCATGTGTTTCCCTGCCATACAATTTTATTGTCTTATTGATGCTCCTGGTGTTATTTTTATTGTGCCACCACGAGATTAACGTAGAGACTCCGTCATGCCACCGAATGTTTCCTGCATCCGATATTCATTATCCTCATTATCCTTCTAATTCAGTGCTCATTAGCAAATGTTAACATCCAAGCCAAGGCCGTTACCATGGTGCCAGCATTGGAGGGGGACCAAATCTGACGTTCCACCTTCCACCTTCCCAGGGGCGTCACATTATTGGTGGCATCAAAACATTTCCTTCTGTTACTATTTAAAGACTTCCTCTGTCTTTTTTTCTTGCTTATCACGTCTCTGTTATTGTTGGCACGACAACGGCCTCCTTGGAGGAGACCCGGCGGGTCAGAGTGCAGTGACTGAATGGATCAGATGAGCTGCCTCGTATCTTCCTCATTACACTGGCTAAATATAGGGTTCGTGACCCCTACAGAGGCTGTGCACTATCGGCTGACTTATGACTGTAAATATCACCGAAGTACATACTGGGGACCATGTTCCAATGCTACTCTAACGAGACATTCCTGCCCTTGTTTAAAACAAACAAATAAAAGCGTTATTACAGGCTCTAAACAACAGCTTTATCACACTGACAGTTATGTAATAGGAATATATAAAGTATGTCTTCCTGCAAACAGACCATTAAACACATTGTACTGCCACCTCATAACACAAGTAACAGGCTACCACAACAAGGGACATGGACGTGCACGTTTTCTCTTGTTCACTTTCAATTTTCAGATTAATATTGTGAACATATGATTAGTTCTTTTTTTTCACAAATGATGCCATTCTTTATTACTAAATTAAGAAGTAGTGTATAATGCACCTAAAAACATTATTCCAAGACTGAGCTAGGATAGGATAGGAGAGGATAGGAGAGGATAGGATAGGGTAGGAGAGATACTTCATTGATACTTAAAAGGAAATGATTTTGTTACGACAGCTACATAGTACAGACAAACCACAGCCACACAGCTACGATAGTAATAGGGAGGAAAAAACATGAACAAAATATATGTAAAGACTTAAAAATATATCAAGTTTATGAATGCATGGCATAAAATATCAAAAATATTGTACTTTGACAGATTAAGGACATTAGTAGGCTGCTGGCAGGTGGCAGGAAGGACCTCCTGCAGCGTTCAGTTCTGCACCTCGGATGGAGGCAAACCCTGTGTTCCTGCTCACATCATACAATCATTTGACAGATGAATTGTCAGAAAATTAGATAACATGCCATTACAATGAATAATAATAATAACAAAGATGAAAAGAAAAATAGCTCTGAAATTAAATCATACTAGAAATGTACTTTATGTATCAAAAATACTTTACTTCTGCAGTGAAGTGTCCCATGTGACTGATATACTGTATATATGACATTATTAGACTGTTAATATGCAGGCATCCATGTGTATTTTACCTTCAAGATAAATCTCAGGGCCTGTGAAAAGATTAATATAGCAAACAAGTGGAAATAATCAAACTCCTGATGCACAAATGTGTAGTTTTTAAATTAAGTTTTATACATTTCGATTATAAAATGACTACCCATGGGACCTTAAAAACAGCTTATTCAATTTTTTTTTTTTTTTTGTTTAAATGGCTAAACATCAAAACAAAATGGATGAATGAAAAGGAACTAGATAAGTGTATCTGTACATTTGAGTGAAGTGAAGTTAAAAAAAACGTAACAGTTCCTTCATAGATAATGGACAAGAAATGTAACAGGTTATGGTTGTATTGTTACCCATAAGTATCCGGATGCTATTTGAGGAGAGAAAGCCAGACTGATGTAAAAACAAAAAAAAAAACAACAATAAACATAAATTTAGAATTTCAGTTGAGGGAGTTTGAAATGGGCAACTGAAAAATGCCAATTATAGGTCTGGAGTAACATTTTGTCTCATGATATTTTCTGTCAGATCAATAAGCTGAAGGCTGTTGCAACATTTTCCACTGTATTATTTTATTGCAATTCCTTATTTTTTTTTTGCCTTTTTGTCCCAAATCAAATTTTGTCTACAATCATTTTAACTTCCTCTTAAAGATCATCCAGCACAGGCCCACTTGCTAAGGTCATCCCTGCTGTCACCTCTCTTCTTCTGCATACTTTTATACTGTGTTGTCAGCATTAATGGACCTCGCTGATTAACTGATAATCTCATTCACATTCCCTTTTTAATCTCTTAGTTGAAATGTTCAAGTTTAAGGTATCTCTTTGAGTCCTCGTTTCAAAGATAATCACAAAAAAAAAAAAAAAATCACTTTTTCCTCTATCTTCAATGCTGTGGCATTTTTTTCATTCTTCTGTTCTTCAGCACTGTTTCTTTTTTCTAAATCAAGGTCATAACTTCACATGTATCATATCACTGGAGTCAGCCTCAAGATTGTAACAGTATTATGGAGGCGTCTCACTAATCACAACTTCCTCTTAGTCATATTTTGGCTTCCTTTTCTTGCTCTGCTGGCTTTTGGCTGCCCCCTCGGTGACAGGAAAATAGAGATGTGAGCGTCTCAGAGGCTGTCACAGAGTCAAAACGCAGCATCCGTTCAGACTGCCAAGACATACTGGATAATGTTGCAGAAAAGCTAAAGATGATTTTTGTTTTTATCCGTCTAACTAGTTAAAAAATGAATGTAGACGTCTCTGCAATAAAGTAGATTAGATGTAAGAAGGCACAATTATTCTTAACTAAAATAATGCTTGGACATCTTTCTACCACGTTCAAGGGAAAGTACGACACTTCTCCATAGAACAAAAGGGCTTTATTCCACAATATAAACTTGTAACATCTTGAGCTACCAAAGGTCCTTCCCACGGTATCCTCTGCCAGGTTTCAGGCTGCGGTGTTACATGTCAGCAGCATCCTGCTACATTGCCACTCAACAGCTTTAATCCACCCGTCTGGGTAGCTTTCTGTAGATCACACCGTCGCTAAAGCACCAACACTACTCAGCGGATATCAAGCCATGTAAATCAATTCAGACAAAAAAAATTATTGCTCAGATAAATAAACCTATTCTACAAAAAAAAAAGGGGAATAATTACAATGAGTACATGTACTAATCA
>KV751321.1:16735790-16753378 GCA_001698575.1 Mola mola
AAAGATGATGACCTATATACCAAAAAATACAGCCAAAGTGTCATGTCCCCAGCCCCCTCGAGGCTGAGTGAAACCCAGGGTTTAAACCCCTCCTCTTCAATCTTAGCAGATGGAACTTGGACTAAACTTAAGGGTGGAAAATACACAACAGGGAAATGTTGATGGTTTCTACCATTATAGACAATCATTATCACGCTTATACATGTCTAAGTATTCATTTCTATTACAGGTTTGGTTTTGATTTGTTCAATAATTTCAAAAGCAGGTGAAATGTGATCAACAACTGAATGCCCATAAAAAAAATATTAAATAGAATAAGCTTAATAATGCATGGTCAGAATTTTCCTGATTTATGTTTGATATTTTGCTGAAATATGGTTTACGTTTTGTCCATTTAGACAGAAGTGTTTTAAAAATATAATTCATATTAAAAACACATGTAAAAGGTCTTAGTCTCGTGTGTGTTGGCTCTTCAATAACACATACATCACACTTCATGCGTTTGGCTCTGCGTGCACTGAGGCAAGAATCTGAAGTCTGGGTGGGTTGTATCTGAGCCTGGTCCTGCAGTTTGTGCTCCTTAGTGTCCAAGCTCTCCGTGTCTCCTGGACCCTGGAATTGCTGGTTTGGCTTCTGCACACACTTAAGAAAACGATGCGGCAGCTCCAGTTAACATAGCTCCCTACCAATTAAAATACATTTGTGTGCCTAACTGGAAATACTTGTAAGCTCAAACATGGCAAACAGTGAGGCATAAATGGTGTAAGTGCCTAAAACCAGAGGTGTGAATGCACAGTATCATTGCCTACATTTTAAAGAGATCTCCTAATCTAACTACTCCTGTTTACCAACGACAGTAAAATAAATAAAGGACAATATGTGACAATAAATAGGAAGAACCAAAAGCTATAAAACAGGTTGAAAGACTGATGTTCTACTAAAGACAGCATTTTTACCTATAGACATAGATGTGGTTGGTTACAGCTTGTCACCTCAAACAAAGAGCACAGAACTGAAAAGGAACAAGGAATCTCATACGATGAAGAGCGTATAGGTCATACATATTGGAAGATTGAGTTGCTGAAGTAAGACTTGACTGCTTGAAGGGATCCTTCTGCTGTAAAACCAATTAATGACTGCTCATAGGAAGGCTCATAATGTCTCTACAAATACTACAGCAATGAGCAGAAAAGACATCATACTGTCCAACACACGCATTATGTTAATTGAGATGCCGATTGGCAACTAACCATGACAAAAACATACCTTTTCAAGTTCAGGATCAGCCTCAAAACACATCAGTTTGGAAGGTGGCTCTGGTGCCTGAGGAATAAGAGAGCTTGGGTAATTATACAATTTAGGGTGACCTGTCAAAAATCTCAAACAGTACCAGACCAGTGACCTTTGCAACAGGTTATTCAATGTTTGGGTTTAAAAGTAATTAAACAACATGTCAGGAGACCAAATGATAAATCCAATCTTTGTATATTAGTCAGATGACAGAGAACAGAGAATATAAAATAAAAATATTGACATAAATTGCACCTTGACAGAGAACATGCATTTCAGAATAATATACTTGTACCGTCAAATCTTTGACAGGACCTGTTTCTTTTTGTTTAAAGTATTTTGGCATCATTAAAGCTTAATGTTACTTTCACTGTACCCTTTAATTACTAGTAGTAATACAACGTATGGATAAAGATTATCAGGAAGTTGTTTCCAGATGACCAACACACTATTGTTTGCATGACACATGTGTATCATCAGGAACAAGTTATGGGGCCATAATGATGCATGCGTCCAACTCACCAGCAGGTTTGATCCACTCTGAAACAGATTGTAGGGATAGAGGATTTTCTCGTAATGCCCTCGGAGGTGCGACCCAACAGCTTTGCCCGGGGCAAAACCCATTTGTAGTGCAATCTTGGTCCATCGCCTGTCCTGACAGACAATGTCGAATCCACCCTCTTCTGCTACCAGCTGAAACAACAGTGAGTTATGTTAATGGTGACAGGTGTTCAATTCCATTTTAGAAATAATTCTAAAAAATAAACTGAAGTGGTGTTAATTATCAACCTTGTTCAATTTATATAAATCCAAAATCTTCCGCTCCACGTGAGGAATCTTTAGGGCACATCCCTGCAAATCCCAAAATTTGGCAATCTGGTCCAAAAAGTTGAGCTTGACTCTGGTCTGTGCCTGGGACAAAATGTAAGAAAATCAAATAATCAGACACATATAAACTGAATTCAAGGAAATCACATGAGACAAGGAATTCAAGGCATACAAGAAAGACAAAGACAGTTGCTGGGGAAAATGATGTTACAGCCAAAAAAATAAACTAATCAAAGTTGACATGTATCCATGTAGCCATATTCCCCTTCCCTTATATAATTAATGCACTTTTAGCTTTCGTGAGGATGATTTAATAAGTGTGTTTAGTCATTTCCAGTTTAAATTTGCAATTTGAGTAAACTGTTGCGTAATAATAACAAAACGTGCAAATGCCATTACTATTCCTTACCATTATTATTAAAATAAAATCAAAAAGTCTTGTAATTACACTGCAAAACATGGAAAATTGTATTCCATTTAGAACACGTGAAGGGAAATAATCACTGACTTAGAGTAATTTGGCTAAGAAAACTCACCTCCAGCTCATTGAGCCTCTGGATCCGAGGAACAAAATGGAGCTTGTCAACGTCACAAGCAAACGGAGGCTGCCAACCCTAAACAGCAACAAAAGTAAACACAATGGCACATGAATGTCATCTTAACTAGTCTGGATTTCTATTTAGTTAGCAGTATTTATTATTTTCATTCTCATGTAGGTAGAACTATTTGTTTATCGTTTAGTTTACCAGAAAAGGGCAATTACAATTATTTTTCAAAACATAGACTCATATAACATATGCTTTAACACTGGTGACTTAAATAAGATCAAAATTAGGAACATAAAAAAGACGTGTCATTACACATGTGCAGATTGTTACACAGATATGAGACTGAAGTTTGGCACAAAAGCAAGGCCTACCGATGCTGGAAGAACACTCAGAGCCTTTTTGGCACATAACTCAAACTCACAATTAATAATTGCACCAATGCTACACACAAACTAGCATCCACAGGGACAATACCCTTTCACACAAGCAGAGACACAAGTTATTGTTTTTAGTCAGTAGCCATCATCCCCCCACTGGCAAACAAAATGGCCAGATGGAAGACTCACTCACCAGCCCAGCTTACCACAAAGCCAACATGGAGGACAACACCCTTCAACACGGGCTCATACAGGAATAGTGGCTCATCATCAAGAAACTTTAAATACAAAAAGTGCAACACAACTGTAATGTTGCCTAATATGGCGGATTGAGCCAAAAACTTCCACAGTCAAAACTTGTTATTTCACAATAACTGTGGTCTTTGGGTTTAAATAACGCATTATGTTTCTTGCCCCTATTTATGGGGCAATTTCTCTGACAAACCATAAAGACAACACTAATTTAGCCTAACCCATGAAACATTTAGGCACTTTTTTTACGCTCAGCCCTAGTTGACTATGAAGTGATGGATCACACAAACTCAAGTACACTTAGTGACCCAGCGGCATCATGATGCTCTTTCACAAATAATCCATTATTAATTCCAACTGCTGGACTTTCGGGACATTGTAGGACAGAAAAGGGAGAACAATTGTTGTCGTCTGTGTCTACCTTATGGTTCTATCTACATCTTTATCGCAGTCGAACGGCTTCCGCGTAGCCACCTATGTCAAAGCCGTGTGCGAAATTATGACAGGTTGGTTGGAGAGCTGCTAGCGAGCATTAGCCTGCTAGCTAAGTGGCTCAATGACCGGACCACGGAGGTTCTGTTATACACGATGGACCACTAATACAACACACTTATATTGGACTGGGGCGCTCATATTGCTGCTTACTAGTTCAAAGTAGACCGAAACAACAAGATTACGACGTGTAGCATCCAAAATTATGAGCTAGCTAGCTGTGGCAGCACAAAGAATGAACATAGCCGTATATCCGCCATGTTGAACAGTCCCTTTAAATCCCGAGCGCTCGGTCCATCTAAACCGTTTTAACGGTGGACTAATTCAGCATCCGTGCCCCTGCCGCGTTTAATCCCCGTTAAACACACTCACCGGGGGCGGCCGGACTTTACAAATGCCAGTTTTTTCGGCGATGGGACGGATCTTATTGATGAAAGCATACGGATCTTTAAATTCTTCCCAGCTGGGCTCGAAGACCGGGCACTCCGGAGGAGGCTTGAACTCGTCCGGCCGAGGCTGGCTCATCGTTTCGGACCGACCCGCTGGTAACTCGCACAGGACAAGTCACCGGTTTGTAAACAAGAGTCGCCGCGCTACGGTGGCGGTGGAGTGCTGTTTCAAATCCCGTTTGCTCGCTGTCGGACTCGGTGGCAGCCAGTCGTCATCGACACGAGAGGAGGCTGCTTACACACACACAAACATACACTCGCTCACACACACATCCATGCACAGTGAGGAGAATGTTCCAAGGCACTGAGCACGTCCGCTCAAAAAACTAGACACCACAACGCTCTTATCAATGCGTGCGAGATTTATGAGGTTCCGCGATGTTTGGCGTTTACGGCGACTTATTCGCTAGTAAACAGAGCCCTGGTTCTCATTTTGTCAGTGTTATGATACAATAAATTAGGTTTTGTTAGTTGTTTTTTCCAGAAACACATCTTGTTATATAAATATCATCATGTCGTTACATATCAATTTTTCATTTTGTTTGTAGCTATAAACTTTTGAAAACACGGCCATAACTCGGATTAGCCAAATAAACTGTTGAGTTGATGAGAGATTGCACTCCGCTGATTGAATTGACAGTAATGTGGTTACAGCTGACATCAAGAAATTAAACCCATAAATGATCAAAATGGGCCAAGTTAGCCCATAGATTATATTGCACTTAATTCTACTTGGCCTGTATCAGAAAGCGTGAATAAAGCGTTTAAGTAAAAATATAACTATAGTAGCGATGGATAGACTCCTGTGACACCGAGCCCCAGTGTTTTAATGCTAAAAACTTGAAAAAACCAACCCATCGAAGTTATGATTTATGACATTTTCCACTCTGTCTCTGACCGACAATGAATTCCATCATATTGTGAGTACTAAAGCAAGAATTTTGCCATTGTTTGTGGTGAATACATAGCACGTTGTACCGTGTAACACATTTCTATCCTTTGTGGACTGTCGTTTTATTTACAATCGAGCGGATGAATACGTCCAGGTGACACCTTCACGGACGCCGGGACTCGTTGTTTAAACACACTGCGTGCACTTCCAGCGAAGTTGCTCCTGGGCGTTTTATAACGTCAGCGAGTTCAGCCCAACAACTCGCTCAAAGTCGTGTCTTCAAGGTCCACTTCAGGGTAATAAATCCACCGCACTTCATGCAGCATCACACTTCCAGTGTTTGAACAAGAACATGAAGTTTTAGACGCGTCTTGGAGTGTACAGACGTTTCTCTTGGCGTTGTGCTTTCAAATGATTGTATTGTTGATGATTGGTGATGTACGATAAGATATGCCAAAAACAATGCCAAAATGGCCTCTATTAATGATATATTATTTGAATGAAATTTGTAAAAATGATGTGGTCTGAGAGCCCTCAGCCATAGTGCTTTTCACAAGGGATGCATCATACGTAGGCGGTTATTATCGGACAATGTCAGTCATTTTTTGAAACTAGGGAAAATCCTCTTTGGGACACTGTCTCTCATGTTACATAAAAGACATTAAAGATATTAAAGAAGAAAGACACGGATTATTAACTTCCTAAATGATGCAATCCCATTTTTGTAATTACCAAGGCAGAGTGTTGTTGCCCAGAGGGGCAGGCGAAGAAACAAGGGGAGAAGAAAACTTAACTCCATAATTTGAAACGGGCAAAATTCTTATCACTATCAAACTTTGCACGCTTCCAAATGGTACCAAATGTACAAAAGGCACATCCTTGGGTCATCAGCAACGCACCTGCCAAGTTTGGGGTCAGTTTGATGAACGGTTTTGGCACTGAACGACATCCAGACAGAGATCGGATTGAGATTCCTCGACTTTGTATAAGATCATGTTGTACATTGTTTAATTATTTATAAAAGTTAATTACCATTAACCCATTTTTTTTTTTTTTCCTAGATTCGGATTTATAGATTCGGATTTTTTATCGACATCGGCTAGTTTCAGTATCGGCTAAAAAAAAGCAATCATATTGTTGTATCCCTACTTTTCATAAGAGCACCACCCTATGAGACTGTGAGACCAAATCTTAGTCTATTTACTGTCATAGTATTCTGTCATTTTGTTTGTTAGTTTAAAATACGTAGCCAGGGAGTTAGACATTTCTGGGCTCTGAGAGTCACTGTTTAAAAAACTGCAGTTTGAAATCAAAATGATAATAATACTACTACTAATAATAGCAATAATAATAACGATAATAACGATAATAATAACTAGCCCATGCAACAGAAAAATGTCCTTGTTTTCCTTCAAAACCGTTTCTTTACTTGCTGCATAGCCATTTTAGTTTGTTGTCTCCTTAATTAGATGAAAAGAAAACACTAGTACAATAAAGACAATTTTAGTGAAATGGTGTATTTATGAAATGATACGCGAAGGAGTGAACAACACAAGTTCAAATTGTGTAAGTTTACTTACACAAGTTCTGGATTCATGTTAAATTCTGCTCGCTTGTTCATCTTGAAGTTATCTACACGTTCGCTTGTATTCAGCATACAGTGGAAGCAGACAGGAAATGTTGGGAGGGGGTGTGTCCTGCAACGAAGGTCCCCAGGCGGGTTTGTAATGTGAACGCTGTGGTTCCATATGTCGCCTTAGATCCGTGTTACACCCCGTGTGCTCCTGTCTTGCACTGACTGTGCCGAGGCAAACTTTATTTCACAGCACAATTCAAATAAAGTTGTCCTCTTTATCCAAAGGTGACATTATAAAAACATGGCAGTGAGAAATATCATCAGTATATGCAGTAAAGATAATGAAATCATTATTAGTATGCTATCGCCCTCACAAATTTTAGTATTCATTATCAGAATCGGGGTACATTTGACCCAACTCTTGGTAATCCTTTTCCAGACAGGCCAGGTCTTCTCTGGCCTCTGTAAACTCCCCCTCCTCCATGCCTTCACCAACGTACCAGTGGACGAATGCGCGCTTGGCATACATGACGTCGAACTTGTAGTCCAGGCGGGCCCAGGCCTCAGCAATGGCAGTGGTGTTGCTCATCATACACACGGCCCTCTGGACTTTGCCCAGATCCCCGCCGGGAACGGCCGTTGGCGGTTGGTAATTGATGCCGACCTGTTGAGACGAACGTAACGATCAGAAAGATGAAGCATGTCACGCTGCGGTTCTTTCCCATGTCATGTTTCTCACCTTGAAGCCTGTGGGACACCAGTCCACAAACTGAATGGATCGTCTGGTTTTTATATTTGCAATGGCAGCGTTTACGTCCTTGGGGATGACATCACCCCGGTACAGCATGCAGCACGCCATGTACTTGCCGCGTCTTGGGTCACACTTGACCATCTGATTGGCCGGCTCGAAGCAGTCGCTCGTGATCTCAGAGACAGTCAGCTGCTCGTGACAGGCCTTCTCAGCAGAGATGATGGGCGAGTAGGTAACCAGTGGGAAGTGGATACGAGGAAAAGGTACCAAGTTGGTCTGAAACTCCATTAGGTCGACATTGAGGGCGCCGTCAAAACGAAGGGAGGCCGTGATTGATGACACGATCTGACCGATCAATCTGTTGAGGTTGGTGTAACCAGGACTCTCAATGTCCATGTTACGGTGACATATGTCATAGATGGCCTCGTTGTCCACCATGAATGCGCAGTCAGAGTGCTCCAGGGTGGTGTGGGTGGTCAGGATGGCGTTGTAGGGCTCCACCACAGCAGTTGAAATCTTGGGGGCCGGGTAGATGGCAAATTCCAGCTTGGATTTCTTGCCGTATTCAAGAGACAGTTTCTCCATCAGCAGCGACGTGAAGCCGGAGCCCGTTCCACCTCCAAAGCTGTGAAAGATGAGGAACCCCTGCAGACACGTGCACTGGTCCGTCTGGTGAGAGAAACAGGCCAGGACAGCGTTCATCAAAGGTTTGGGATTTTGCATATTGTCCCCATCCACTTTGTTGCACAATTAAATAAAAACCATTAACCACACCTTTAAAAGTCATCAGTGGAAATTTCACAGTGGCAGCTATTCAAACAAAAAACAAATAAAATTCTCAACATTATTGTTAGTTTGATGTCTAACATTACCATTTTACGAATACGCTCCATGACTCGATCAATGATGTCTTTCCCGACAGTATAATGACCACGAGCGTAGTTGTTGGCTGCATCCTCCTTTCCAGAGATCAGCTGCTCAGGGTGAAAAAGCTCCTTGTACCTTCCAACCCTGACTTCATCTGGAAAAAGAAACGTGTCATTCGAAATGGCCAGTAAAATCCACTGCAATCTGACGGACCACAGTGGTGTCAAATGCGGATATTTTTCAATTAGATACACGTCCAGGTTTTACCGTCATATTTAATCTTTTCATTCCTATTGACTCACTGGTTGCTCAATAGCTGGGCTGTTATTGCACAACTTTTGTCTCTTCTTGTCACAATGTGATAAAATTATACACGTCTATTATTTATGCTGAATGCAATAGTGAAATCACAAAAATTAGCTATTGAGTTGTTTATTTCTTTAAGAGGGTTTTTATGCTTCCGTGCCGGCGAAAGTGAAGTGGTTAGAGCTTGGGGGTCATAAGTCAAAGGTCAAGGTCACTGCAGCCTCATGTGAAAACAGAAACCCAGATTAAAGCCACTGACACTTTGATCAAAGGTCAAGGCCACTGTGACCTGAAATCTTGTGAGCACAATATCTCCAGAATGCATTGAAGGATTTTTGTCAAATTTAGCACAAACCTACATTTGAACTTGTGGGTGAATTGGTTAAATTTTGGAGGTCAAAGGTCACTCTGACCTTACATATTGTGAAGTCGCAGTATAGGGGGATAATTGGGTGTATTTGAAACAACAACCTGGTCTGTCCTTTAATACAAAACATGCACCTAAACCTTTGAAAAAAAGGTGTTTTTGACCCACCACTTTACTTGCGGAGCCCTATAACTGCCAGTTGATAATTCGTTTTTCTCTATGTTCAGAAAGCCTTTTAATATCTTAAGAGCAAGTAATAAGTAAAAAACAAAAACAAAACTGGTGTCTGTTGCTGACTTGAAATATTCACATCCATTCACTTGACTCAGCCTGAATGAAGTACTACCCATAAAAACTTTGAGGTAAACATATAAATGTTGAAACAGACTTTGTAATAAAGTTTAATTATTCCTCTTATTCCATACTTCAGAAATGGTGAATTCATTTTTAAAAATTTATGCCATGACCCTCCCACAAATGAAAATTAAAGAGATTAATCCATAACAAATAGAGCTGAATGTATTTTTAGACATTTCAAGTAAAGAAGTCATGCGCCATTTCCATGTCATTGGTGTTTCTAATAAGAAACAATAAATGTACCGTACATGCTACTTAAATCGTACCAATGTCACCACTACCTTGTTTGCTTTTTTATATTAAATTAAACACACATACAGGTCTACTGACCAACTACTGTGGGCTCCAGGTCCACATATAGCGCTCTTGGAACATGTTGCCCAGAGCTCCCAGTATTAAAAAAAGTGTGGAATGGGGTGTTGTGAGAGTTTGGTTCTGTAGGACTGTTCAGAAAGGTGCCGTCACAGTCAATGCCATGTTCCAGGCAGAAGAGCTCCCAGCAGGCGTTTCCTGTCTGGACACCTGCCTGGCCCACGTGGATAGAGATGCACTCTCTCTGACCAGGACAGAAAAAAAATATGAACACAAAACACAAAGTAAAACATATATTGTGGTACTTCTTAAAAAAAAATAAATTGTAAACATAAATTAAATTGCTGACATTTTTTTCCCCCCTCATTTTATTTCTGTTCTGAAATATGTACGTTTGTCATCTATAAATAGTGTTCCACGCCAGATATCAACATCTCGAACTTAACCCTGCAGTTGAAAATAAAGAACTTTAATGTGTAGCTGGTAGTCAAAAGTTATTTATAAAGGATAAAAATATGTATGGAAGCAAAGTAGGGCCACAAACTCTAAAAAGCAGCTGAAATAGACAATTATTGGATGTGCCAGCGAGCACAAGTATGCTGTGAAGCACGTATACGTATAATGTGAGTAGGAATGGTGCCGACGCTGGAATATCTGAAAATTAGCTTTGGGTTAAAAACATATTGTGAAGAAAGTAAACACTAGAAAATACAGCTGAAAAAGAAATTCAAGCGTTAAACAGCTAAACACAAACAAATAGATAGTTGGGGGATGGGATGGGGAGATATCTTATTATTTGAAGCTTGTAAAATGTTATTCCTGTGTGTGTGTGTGTGTGTGTGTGTGTGTGTGTGTGTGTGTGTGTGTGTGGGTGGAAGGGCCCTGATTAAATTAGCTAGCAGCAATGCTGAAACTATGATTTGTGAATTTAAGCTTTGCTTATTTAATGATGTTCTATAATTGTCATTATTATTCTGATCGGCCCAGGTGTGAAAATTACGAATATATATACCTTATATACAGTATATAGCTTCAACGTATTATTAACATATTACACCTTATATCTTTTCTCTGAATATACGTTATAATATGTAGTGCGTGTGTATCATTTTTTGTTTTGTTTTTCTCCATTAATTCTTATTTTGTACCCTTTTTTCGTACATATGAATCTGCATTATTTATGTTCATGCTGTTAGATATTATGGGTTTATGACTCTCTAAAATAACTAAATAAATGATATTAAAAACAATAAGGTTTCCCTTTGAATGCTACATTTGTAAATGAGAATCTGTTTTTCAAATTCACCCTATGAACTTAAAAGGGGGAGGATATATCAGTGCCATGCCTACAATTTGTTACTTACTTGCACTTTTGATTTGATGAGAAGTACATTTGCCAGAAAATGACTTTTAATACCAAAGTTACATGTATCAAATACCTGTTATCAATTAAATTTTGCAAAAAGGTGTTGAGTTGTTTATGAAAGTTAAATTCTTCTGGCCTTCCTTTGTCTCCGTACTCATCAGCCAAATGTGTCAGAGGATCAGCCCTTGTATTTGTGCTACATTTTTGCACTTGTTGAGTGTAAACAATGTTAAAAAAAAAACAACCTGTGAGACTTCCTACACATTATAAGTGCTGAGTCGTGTTTCAACATGTTGAGACATTCAGGTTTTCTCTTCCCTGGAGGGTGAACATCCCCTCCAAGATGATTTTTGCTCTCGGGTGACATTTGGAAGACAGAGACTAAAGTATAAAATAAGACAAATAATCCTGCACATGAACATTGTAAATATTCACTAATAAAATTAGACTTTTCAGGACTTCAGTGAGAGCTCGTGAAAAGTTTGAAAGGTGAACATGAAGTCTTGAAACTATGAACACTCAAAGTGCACAGAGCGTTGTGAAGTCATTGTTTAAGTCGTCAGTATTTTGAAGCAATAGGAATGTTTTGTACACTGTTGCGCAGATTTCCACTGCAGGAAACAACAAGGTCAAATTTTCAGAAAAAGTATGATATAGAGTTCTCAGACACCTTTTACCAAAATATTAAGCGTCCCCGTTTTAAATACTGTACCATGTTGCTGCAGGTGTTGTTTGTAGTTGCTGTAGGATAGAGTCCGTTCAGAAGGCTGCAGATTTGTTGACGTGTAGTTCCTCTACTTCGTTCTGGGACAGGTAACCGCCTCCTTCACTGCTCTCCTGCTCTCTAATCCACTGTCGGTCGCTCTTTATCTACAGTCAGATTCACCCATGTCTGGCGATTATTCAGAGGAGGAGGGAGCACAAAGATGGAGGGAGGGATGGTACATTTCCTCCCACCACTTTTTTCTTGTAACTGCGTAAGAAAACACAAGTGGAGACAAAGTCGTTTTTAATTTTTATTTATTGATGTATGAACATAACGTGTAGCTGGTAACTTACTATGTTTGGTAATATTATTACTCCGAGTCTGGATTGTAATTAGTATGGGCTAACAATAGATTAATGCGTTTCTAAAGTGCAATATTTACTTTAAATGCAGTACAAGTAAAGTGGCAGGAAATGAAAGTATCTCTTGTACAGTACTCTCTAACTCTAACTAAGCACCGTACATGAGCAAAGTTTCTTACAAACTGTAGGAAAACAGAAGAAGGCATTAGGATGATGAAGTTGCGTTTTTCCTTTTGTTACTGTGAAATAATGCAGTCTAACTCTGGGTAAATATTTTAATTTTAAGTTTTATCACTTAAATGTGTTGAAGTTCACTAACTTTGAATTAAAAGCTAGGGACAGATTGGATCAGTTTATCAATATTTTTCCGCATTTTATCAGGGATTTATCAATTTTGTTGGAGAAATGAGGGTTTAAAATTCTAATTATGAAAATTATTTTTTCTTTTGTTGTTACTCTGTAACTATAGTTTATAGGCCTGCTTTAGAGGTACACATATGTCAAAATTTAGACCTAAGTACCAGTGCCGGTAGATTTAATTTGTCAGTAAGAAAGGGGAATACTATCATAAAGTGAGACTGCAGGCAAAGTTAGTTAGATGTTATTTTGCAGGTTTGAAATATTGCACACAACATATATTGTTTTGGCGTGTGACACCTTATTAAAAACAAATGTCTAATCAAGGTTACACTGTCCAAGTTTATGTTACTACATTAATTACTAACAAATATTACAGCGTCCTGCAGAAAAGGTACTTCCTTTCTTCCACTTTGTACTAAGCATCTCTGTAACATCACAGTCCAAAGGCACATCTGATTGAAATGCCATTTGTTTTGCAGGCATTTGGTATTAAACACATTTAAAGTTAAACCTTATGATGGCAATGAAAAGTCAGGGATTAATGAAGTCATTAAAATTTATTATGAGGGTGGCAACAATTTTTTTATAGCAAATTGGTAAAATACTTTGACATGTTCCATTTAAAATTGAACAATATTGACATCATGGTGTAGCTAAAATAAAAAAACAGGTTAATTACTAATTACTCTGTTCTAAATTTCATGGAAATACATGAAACAGTGATTAAGGTGGTACGGCTTAAATCTCAAAATGGTTAATAAGGTCATCAGAAAATGCTTATTTTTTAGCAAAATAAGAAATCCTGGCTGGTTGAATTCAGTGGTTCAGTTTGGACATTCATCAGGCAGAATGCCAGTAACCTGTACAGTTTTTGGTGGATCTGATTCTCCATTTGCTCTGTTAACACTAACGATGTGTCGTCTTATCATTACGTCAGAAGCAAATGTGTTTTTACTCTGGTAAGTTAAAGAGACAAAACCCAGACTGAAGAGACGCACCGCATACATAACCTGTCTGTTCTCAGTTAAGTGTTTATTCACTTCCCAGGCAACAGTGATGCTATGACTTCGAGTCCTGCATGTACACATCTATTTAAACTGAGGAAGAAAAATAAATCCCATGCATCTCACACTTTGTGATGCTTCAGCTGTGCCGGGACAAAATAACCAAACTGGTGAAACTCAATAGTTCTCTAAAACAATTATCTTTAAATATATATTCTAAACCGTTTGTATTAAAGTGATTTGAATCTAAAAAAAAAACAAAACACTGTTTACATGAAAAAGTACAAAAAAAAAAGGACGATAACAGGCCAACGTAGTGTATTTACTGTCAAATGGGAGGCAACGCAGACGTTCACGGTGTGATGTAGGCCAAAGTCATAAGGCAAGTAGCAGCAACTGAAGTTTAAATCAACTCCATCGTCTCAATGTTTTCCTGTGATGAGTAAAAATATATTGCACTTTGAAGACAAACTGAAAAAATAATCTCATAGGTGATGACAGCAACAAGTACCGAAGAGAGTCATGCAAGTGGCGATGGGCTCCTTGGAAGCCTCTTTTGAAGTCTACCATGGCGGCGCGGAATCTCTGTTGCACACGTGTCAGAGGGTTGACCGTCCAGAAGAGGAGGTGGCCCAAACTGCTGCACGAACTCGTTTAAGAATGCTGATTTGCATACCGGCAAACATCTCCCGGTGTGGTTCCTTCAGTGGCATTTTTTTATCGGCAACATGTAGCTGCCTGTCATGTCCGCTTTTCCTCTTGAGGTTCTCGTTCACTTTTCCCGTAGAACACAGACGCCTGCATCACACCGCTGTGTCGCCATTGAGGTGACGACCTCCCAGGAGTCGATGACAGGGTCATAACATTCAATACTGCTCAGGAGAGAGTTCCCATCATATCTAGAGAGCGCGAGAGAGAGAGAGAGAGAGAGAGAGAGAGAGAGAGAGAGAGAGAGATGGGAGTTTTTAATCAAAACAATCAGCACGGCTTCACGTCGTAAATGTTGAATTGGGTTGCAGTGCTGCACTACAGCAGCCTGTTGTAGCAGCACTACGAGTTCAATCAAAAGTTAATCAATTCTTTGTGCTGTGAGATCTAAAGTTCACTTTGACTAGCTGAGTGCAACAGAAACACTATTGGGACTCCTCCACTTTCCAAAGAATTACCACAATTAGTCACCCAGAGAAACGTGATGACTTGTCAGATAAGGAACATAGTTGAAGCTAATATGCATCATGAAACAGACTTTCTTGAAAAAACAGTCAGGTACACACATGAACCCTGGAACTCTGTTTCGACTTTGTTTCAGACATCTGGAGTCTGAAATAAATCCTGTGTCTTCCACAATTCAGCATTTAATACAGAAATTCACCTGTTTCGTAAATCAGTGTGGAGAGAGTGCCGAGGGTGAGGTGAAACAGGCACAGACCAAGGGTCAGCGAGCTCAACATATCTGGGATATCTTCCCGGTATCTGGCTTCAATTTACCCTCAATCCCAGTCGCACCCAGATAACGTGGTAAGTGAAAATGTTTTTAATGAATCAATTACAATAGATAATACTGAAGAGATATTTTCTTATATTTATGATGTATTTGCCGTTTAAAAATGCTTTTTTTTTTTGCACATTGTAAGTAACCATTTTATATATTGCACATATTTCCATTTTGTACGCCCACTCGTCCTTCCCATATAACCTTTCTATGTACACGGAGGGCTACGCTAATCTGGACTCAAATCCCTTCCAATAAAGCTGATTCTGAATCAATCGTTACCCAATGTGCAAAACTAATGTGAAGTTCAATGTGAGCACTTTCTATTTTAACTCTCAGACCAACAGACACCACAGCAAGTTAAATCAAGTTAAACCAACTTCATATTTATTTCTTTTTTACGTTAACAAGATTTGTCAACTATTTTATTTTTGTATAGTTTGTACAGCACTTTGGTCAGCTGAAGTTGTTTAAAATGCGCCACGGAAATGAACTTAAACTGACTCTGCGGTGAAGGTGACAAGCGTTCTCAGTCTCCTCTCCTTTAGTTACTCACCCTCAGGAATAACCATAAAATGCTTTCCGTGTAAGTAATTCCTTAATAATTGTCTCTGACGGGGGAGGCACATTTTCACACGTCGCTTTGTTGGTTTGTTCACATAACAAATACTGGATAGATCACAACTAACCTTGGTGGGAGGATGGGGAGTGAGCCAAGGGAGGACCCATTCAATTTTGGTAATGATCTGGATAAAAGGGAGGATCCGCATTTTTATTTAAGGGCACAATTGGGGCTTGTCAAGATCTGTGCTTTATGAGTGCTTCTAGTTCTGTCAATGCTGCATCTTGGCAAAATGCTAAAGTTGAAACAGGTTTAACGTGGGAAATTCAGTTACTTTTGTTTTTTTTTGTTGTTTTTTTTTTTTTAAATCTGAGCTTTCTGCATCGTTGCACTTCATGATGTTTCCAGTACAGGCCTTAAGTAGGTCAGAAACTGGTCAAACCTATTCTTTTCACAAACTGCCATAAAAGAAGGAAGCTCAGAGCCTCTCTCTTACCCAGCGATGGCATAGAGGCGTCCTCGGAGAACGGTTGCTCCAACATAACACCGAGGAGTGGTCATACTGGCGACGGTGGTCCAATAGTCGGTCCTGATGTTGTAGACCTCAACAGAGTCGAGGTGCGAAACACCATCAAAGCCTCCCACTACGTAGATGTGGTCGTTGAGTAAAGCAACACCAGCGCCTGACAACAGTAGAACGGATGACAGTTAGACTCACACACGTTTAGCTGCAGTGTTTTACCTCATCCTGCTTTCTTTCCCACCTGAGCGCTTCGTGGCCATGGGTGTAACACTTGTCCAGTGGCCCGTGTGAGGGTCATACCGCTCCACTGAATTCAGGATGTTTAGGCCATCGTAGCCACCTACCAGGAATATCAGAGAAGTGAAAAGTCTTGAAATGCAATGATAATTGTGGTCACCCCCCCCCCCCCAAAAAAAAAAGAATGCCACATATTCCCTTTGTGTTAAAATGTTCTGCTTCTTTGCTGTGTCTTGGTCCTATTACAGTCTTAAGTGTTTTAGTTGAAGGCATCTGGACTTATTTCTGGTTTTGAAGATCACCTCTCATCTGAAAGGGTTCTTCAGTTCAGTTCAGTTCAGTTCAGAAGAAGCCTTTCATATGAGAGGTCAAAATCAACTGTTTTTTATGTGTAATTTGATCTCATTAATATCCTTACTTCGTTTTTAATTCTGTAAGATTTCTTGGGAGCATTCATTTCATATTTGTGTATGAATAATTCCCTATAATACTTCAAATGAAAACACGGACAATTTAAATCTGTTGCTCACTGAATGCAGGCCTTTGATTTGGGCCCTGTTTTCAACAGTGGCCCCATCTGTGATTTAGTTTGTGTGCGTTAATGATTCTATTTGGTGTTTCACTGTCACTATTAAACGTCTTTGAGGATGAGGACTCTCTTCGACTTGGATTATTAATAATATTGACTCCAGTAAACAGTTCAAATGGGTCTAAATTGAAAGGGTCTCTTGATATGGTAATCAGGTGGTAAGAAAATGGCAAAATGAATATGTCAGGGTTTGAATATACCGCAACTTATTGAAAATTATGTTCATTAACCATTAATTGATTAGTTGACAAAATAATGGCAAATAATTGTCAGTGAAAGTATTGCAGCCCCCAGCAGTGTCAAAGTCCTTGTCAACATTGTCTGTCCATACCTAGACAGTATATAAGTCCACTGGCCACCACCAGACCAGCTCCCTCTCTAGCTGTCTGCATATCTCCCAGCATGCTCCACTGGTCAATGTTTGGGTCATATCGTTCCATGCTGGTGTGACGTCGGCTACCATCGAAGCCTCCGGCAACATAGATCATGTCTGTCGAGGGCCAAATCAGATGGGACAAAATGAACCTGTATTGTTTGTGCATTCCTCTGAGAGGAAGATTTCACAGAAAGGGAACGCCTTTCTCACACACCTCCGAGTGTTGTGGCACCAGCAAGGCCGCGGCGGACGTTCATGGTGGCGACGGTGTACCAGACACCGTCTTCGTCCGCTGTGTAGTCTAGGCACTCCACGGAGCTGAGCCTCGAGCGACCGTCGTAGCCTCC
>KV751321.1:16753427-16779449 GCA_001698575.1 Mola mola
AACGCCTTTTCCGTGCAATGTTCTGTTCAATACATAACTCTATTAGTAGAATAATCATAGAGTAAAAGAAGAAGCAAGGTCCTTTCTTAATTACTAGAGAAAGATTACGGTACTTACAGGAAGGAAGCTCCATTCTTGAGTTTTCGGATCGTATTTCTCAACTATGTCTATTGGTGATTGCTGACTGCCAAACCCGCCTATAACCAAAAGGACTTCTTTGGCACCTAATAAAGAAAAATATAAATCAGTTCCACCAGTGTGGACTGCAAAGTAGGTATACAGACTATCCAAATAAGCTACCGACCTAGTCTGGCTTGTGTGCGTGGCCCCTGCATTTCACTCCTCAGCTCCGGTCTCAAATGGAATTTCTTGGCTTCATCCACAAGGTCTCGACATGGAAGGCTGCACCTAATGAGGGGCTGAAATGCGCCAAAACATGCTTAATTACGGCAGTAAAAGGTAATGAATACTTTAACACGCGACTCTTGTCTGGGAGCATGATGTGTAATTACAGGACAGCCTCACCTCGGCATCAATGACATCGGTGATGTAGCGGGGGGTCAGCAGCGGCATCCGAACAAACTCGAGCATGTCGGGCAGGTAGGGCTCTCGCTCTTTTCGGTTGTGCTTGACCCAGTTTAGCACCGCTTCGAACACAGGCTCCTCTGAGTCCACCTACAGACAGACAGGAATCAGCTTGTATTAATGCTGCAGACTGTCTATAATGTTTATCATTAATGGTCCAGCACTTTAAATTATTTTTTGCAACTGCAAAGACACAAAGCGTAGTGATGCGCTCCGCTTTTGGCAAACGCACCATAAATTCTCACCATAAAGTCCGTGTGAGAGAGAAATAACAAAGGCAGAAATGTCTCACGGAAGGGAAAATGTGTTTGACTGTGATTTTCATGCATGGTCTCGTCTTGGTTTAACAGCAAAAAAAAAAAAAAAAAAAAAAAAAAACAGCAAAAAAAAAAAAATGACAGGAGAGCCGTTTCAAGGACCTGATGATCTATAAATCATTTTGTGGTAATAACTGTGTTTTCACAAAGCAAGGTATGTGGTTGAGATCAGGAATTTCCTGAGCACAAAGGCATAGTGAAATCACGTTTTCTTCTCTACCATTTCAACGTGCAAAATTGACTGAAGCAGGGGTGTCATTGAGATAACAGCAGGTTGGTACTTGCTTTCCTGTTTTGTATTCATTTCAAGACAATACAAAAATTGCCAAACACTTAACAAACCACTATTTTAATCAAGTTTTTGGCATCTTAACACCATGTATCGGTTTCGAATAAAATATTTAATTATCCATTATATTCAGTTAAAGCTGCCCTCACAGAAACAACTAAACATTGTGGCATCCTGTTTTCCCACCTGAATTTCATCACATTTTATAAGCTTCTCGACTTCTGTCTGGCTGAGCAGCATGAACTCCTCATGCTGAACCACCTCGGAGAAATGCTTCTGGGAGAAGAGATCGGCGGCCTGCATCAGGTCGAGGCAGTTGTGAGTTTCAGCAAAGTCCCGGATGCCCAGGCAGTTGGAGGGATCCAGCTGACTCTCCAAAAAATCACAACATGCTCTTTTCACCCCTAGGGAAAACAAAGATAGAAAAGTGTATGCAGACATGTGCCATTAAAATTCAGCCATACCAATTAGCTTCATAGTTAATGTAGATAACAGTGATCAGAGGTCTGATGTTACTGACTGAAACGTAACATAAAATAGCTCCGTCCCCACACAGACACAGAGCAGGAAAAGGCTGACACTGACATTCGCTCTGCACTCATCGCTCACACTCTGACGGAGTAGGCGGGGAAGAATATCATAACCGCTAATATTTCATTGTCATCAAAACTACGTTTTGTCATAGTTTTTGTTATCAATGACCTATTTTTAGTTTGTTCATGTCTCACATTTGTCATGGAAAATAAAAAAAGTTGTTGACGAACATTTGTTGTCATAGTTTTCATGAATGGAATTCACAGTGCTACGATTCCCTGCGTCTTGCTCCTCTGTCTTTTTGTTGATACTTGAGATCACTTGACGCCAACGTGAAGCAGGAGCATAATTATGCAAACAGCTGCAACTTTGCTAGAATGGCGATATAAATGATAGAGGAAAACATCTATTGATAGAAACTTTCTCTCATCCCACTATATACATCTTCATATTTCCCAGCCCTACCACTGAGAGAAAGATTTTCAGTATTTAGCATTAATAAAAAAATATTATTTTGAATACCCCAATTGGGGATATTCACTTGTTTTCAATCTGCGCCCTCACTACTAGTTGCTACTACATTACAACCATCAGACCTTTAACTGATTTGTAAATTACAATTGACTCGTTAATATCTTCTGAAGGCCTATATTACACGACCTGCAGATAATCTGATATGCACAAAGATATCAGCTGGATTTTGCACACAACTTTCAAATAAAAGGATCACCATAACTCCTAAACTTACCTTTGAGCTGCAGCAAACATGCTGCAGGGAGAAGTTCTTGGACGTTTTCCACTGTGACTAACACCGTCTCTGTGTATACAAAATCCAACAGGATCTCCATAGTTGCTGCAGTGAGCCCCTGAATGTCGACAAACGATTTGCCCTTCTCTGCAAGCTAGAGACACCAAAAACAGAGGCTTTCAGGTACAATGACAACCTGTAGCGTTTCCTACAGAAAAAACCAAAAGGCAGGAACAATAAATGGATCATAGATAGGTATCATGAGAAAATTTATTCTTTCTCTGCTACATTCTATCGAGACATTACAATTCTTTGAAAAATGTGGTTCTTAGTAAGCACTGAGTAACCCAACATTTTTGAGTTACCTCACTGGTGAACATGGCACAAAAGTAGTCACTGCAGGCAGCCAAGACAATTCGGTGAGCTGGAAAATCGGTGTTCTCCACCCTCAGCGTGATGTCACAGAGTGTGTTGCTCTTGCGAAGCGAGTTCATAGCATTGAGGATGGACTTGGCGTGGGAATTGGTCATGATGTCTTTGGGAGCCATGCTGGCTTGAGAATTGCTCGAGGATCTTATACTTCCCCAGGAGTCTGAAACAGTGAGACAAGTTACCCTTCAGTGCATCATTTGTACATATATTACGTTATCATTTGGTGAAGGCATATGTGAATTAACAGGCTTATTTTGCACGGTGACATAATCATGCATAAATGATATTACTTGCAGGAAAAAAAAGCAAGAAACGAGTTTATTGCAATTATCTCAGCTGGTAACTTATTAAAGTACTTATTTATTTCAGTAATCTCACAGCTGTAGTCAGAAGATTAAGGTTTTCCATGTGAAACACATGCAAACTTAATTAAAAAAAAAAAAAAAAAATCAACTCACTGTGCCTTTAATTCTATCACTACTTCGATGTTTTTTTTGTTTTTACAAACAGTGTTAGTTTAGTGAAATTTTACACGCAGGGCTTTTTTTTTTTTTTAGCTTCAACTGAGCAACTGTGCACTGTGGTATTGCAAATGCAACTTACCGTTAAACGATTTGAATACTTTTTCCACCACTGGGAGGCAATAACTATAGCTACACATTAGCAAGCTGAGGGCTACCGCTAACGGCGAGATAACAGCCAAGAAAACACAGCCATGTAAAGACAGCCGGTGGCCACAGGAAAACAACACATGAAGCGACACACACAGAAAGACTTGTCAGAGATTCACATAATACCTGTCGCAGCGGTAAGGCTGATTCAAAACGTTTAGCAAAGTTGTGACGCTAGCTAACGCTAACGAAGCCCCCTTGTCCCAGTTCCTGTTGTCACTCACACTGCCTGGAGGAAAAAAAAACCACAGAGCTACAGTAAATCCATGCTGACCCATGCAAGGTCACACTACGCACGGCCTCCTCAGGGACATAAATTAAGTCTGCAGCTCCAAAATAATCTCATATCACTGCCCGGTACGAGTTTTAACTAGCTATTCGGTTGACTAGGCTGCAGCAGGTCACCGCAGCAGAGCAAAGGCTCCATCGATGAGACGTAAACACATTACGTAGGTGTGCGTGCGTGCGTGCGCGCTCCGTCCCAGAAACAAGATGCCTTCCGCGCGCTCCCCCCGGTCCGTCTGCTCCGCTGCCACTGAAATGGTAAAGTGACCGCCGCTTAAGGGCAAAGTTGGCGTCATTTTTGGCGTGACGAGCATCTATAAATCCCGCTTCGTGCGCTGGAAACCCGCGGCGGAATATTACCTAAAAAAAGGCACGTTCTGCTCCTTTTTTTGAGTCTGCCGAGGACGGCGGCTACACCGCGTAGGAGGAGCCAGCGGCGTGTTTCCGCCGAGGCCGTGAGAGGTAACACGGTAATCTGTGCCCCGGTACTGGGATATATATACTCTCGATTGGAGCACTGCCGTTGTCGGCTAGCGAGGGGCACCGTTACTCAGCGCCTTGTTAAGCCACCGGGGAGCCGCTGGTGTCCGTTGCTGGGGGAGAAGAAGGAGGAGGTGGGGCAGCTGGGCTGTCAGCAATGGAAGCCGAGTTTCGGGAAATCGATGAAAACGGGAGTTGGAGCGCCGTTTATCAGGTAGGAGCTCTTGGCTAACCAAAGTGGAAACGGGCCGCCACGTTTGGGCCAAGTGATATCCGGGGCGGTTAGTTTACAGTGGCCTCGCTGCCGCAGCTTATTGAATTATGGGCCGTCTGCCTGTAACAGCCCGGTGATTGATGTGTCTGCCTGGGTCTCAAGCAATGGGCACATCCCATTACTTCACCGTGACACCGTGTCCCGACAAAGTGTGAATTCAACTGTTTGTCCGGGTCATATACAAAAAAAAAAAAAAAAAAAAAAAAAAAAAAAAAAAAAAAAAAAAAAAAAATTACACTGTGAATGAATTGTCACTAAGATATTTGTACCGTTTTAATTTCAGGTGATCATCAGCCGCCTTTCAGACACGTGCAAGGCTCATTTCATGACCCTTAACAAGTGCTTGGATTCATTTTTAAAGCTTAAAAAAAGCCATGGAAACACAGCCCGCAGTATTTATCTCCCAAAAGACACTTCCTGCGCTATGAATGTAAATGTAATGCTTTATTATTTTTCTGTGACAGGAGATTCGCCAGCAGTCATGTGAACTCCCTTGCAAGGTTGCCAAACTGCCCCAGAACAAGAATCGGAATCGTTACAGAGACGTTAGCCCATGTAAGTAACTGCTTCTGCCATTTATATTCTGTCTGGACAAACAAGTCTTTAAAATGTTTGAAATATTCCTTTAAATGAATAAGGGCCTAAGCATCAGCCTGTGGTGGCTGATTCTTAAAAGTTACAGCAGCATCAGGGCACTTGTTCCATAGTTTGAAGTTGTACAACCACATCAGCTCGAGGCTGTTTGAACCAAGGTGCAAACATCTGAAATAACACAATGTTGGTATTACACAATAGGCAGAACATTGCACCACTCTGGAGCGATGCAAAATTCATGCGCAAATGCATTATTGTGTATTCACTAAGGGTGACCGTGTGGTTACAGCTCATGTTGGTAAAGCTGAATGACGCTGGCATCCTAATAAGCCACAAATTATTACTACTATTATTATTATTATTTTTTTTTATCATGGCAATTGGTTTATTGTAGGGGATGATGCATATTAGTCAAGACCGCAAGAAAGATGAAGTTAAATTGTTATACTATTCGAGTTAGCTCAACAGTGTGCACCCATACTCATGTCCAATCATACAGCCAGGCAAGAAATAAAAACCTGCAGTAGTTAAGATTGGATTTACCAAGGATGTAATACATATCTGAGTAAGTTTTAATCACATTTTGTTAAACCTCACAGTGCCTTTTGTATTTTGAAGCTCCTCTTATTTTCTAACATTATATTTGATTCAGGTTCTTTGTTAGCGCCGTTAAATCTGTACTCAAGTAAGTAAAAGTATTCATCAAAATTATTAAAGAAATTAATTGAATATGGAGTAAATAGAATAAAAAAAACAGCAAATAAAAGCCTTTATATTGGATGTGATTATGAATACCCACCTCTATATTTATATTATCCGTTATGTAAGAATAACTATCCTGTATATTTCAGTTCATTCTATTCAAAATAATTATTATTCAGTAAACTCTTTCTTTCCGGAATGTCAAAATGCAACAGCTGACCTATATGTGGTTTCCTCTTTTTAACAGTGAATAAGCTATGCAAATTCAGCAGACCAATCCTGCACTTACAGTAATTATGCCATAGTGTGTTTCTTACGTTTACAGTAACCTGAAACTTGTTCACGCTGTTTACATTTAAACTGAAATCTTTTTTTTTCCCCACATGTTGATATTCATCTCAATAATCATGTCAAAAGGAGCCAAAAGCTGTGACCGACTTGCTATATATTCTCAGCAGCTGTGTCGGTTGGAGGATTGCCCATCCTCAGCCCTGAGCGCAGTGATGTATTACCAACATCTAAGCATATTTTCGTGCTTCGTTTCTCTTCCCTTTAGTTGACCACAGTAGAATATGTCTACAGCTGGGCACAAATGACTACATTAATGCCAGCCTGATCACAATAGAAGAGGCACAGAGGAACTATATTCTTACTCAGGTGAGTGTGGAGACAGAGACGGTGATGATCTACCATAACAGTGAGCTCCTACCTGCCATTTGTCTGGTAGTGGACATTATTTGTTGTGTCATTAGCAAGGAAGTAGTTTAAGGTGCTACTTCTATGTTACAATGAAGGGTTTTCCAAAAATAGCTGTAAATAAAGTGAAATAAAACATCTCAAATCAACCAACTGAAAATCATCTGCATGGAGGCAGGTTTCATTGCAAGACTGTTTTTATTAAATTGCATAAGTTTAGCTAAGTGCACCCAACAAAATGGAAACTGGCCATGTAATTTTTTAATAAAAGTTGTCTAGAACATGATATTGTAATGGACTGCCTAAGATCACTCTCCTTTACCGTCTGACATTGTTTGATGTTTAATTGCAGCGTCTTTTGAGAAGGATATTAAAACATCAGTGAAAGTAAAAGTGCCACTCCTCCTCTCAGTGCTTGGCCTCAAAGTTCTATCAGCTATTCTTGTCTCATCTAGACTTCGTAGACAGTAAGAGGAATGTGGTATTTACATTTGATAGATCTATAAACAGACGCTCTGATTTTATTGTAGAATGCAGTCTTTTAACACCGCAGTCATGTTTTTATTTCAGGGACCCCTTCCAAATACATGTGGCAACTTCTGGGAGATGGTGTGGGAGATCTGTAAGGAGCTGGTTGCTTGCATGCGCTGTGGCCTTTTTACCTCGGTATCCTCACTGCCTTCTTCCTCCTGTGGCGCTTTGTGTACCCCGTACCCGTAGGTTAAATGTGCCCAATATTGGCCTCACCGAGAGGAGAGAGACGCCATCTTTGAAGACACCAACTTCAAGCTTACCCTTGTTTCAGAGGACATCAAATCCTACTATACGGTCCGTCAGCTGGAGTTGGAAAATCTGTCTGTAAGTAACAGCAGGCGTGTTTTCAGATTAGGAATTCAGTCTTACAATATTCCGTGTGTGTGACATATATTAAGCACAGCAATGTACATCGAGTATTTAATTCTGAACCGATTTGATTAGCCAATAGATGTATCGTTCTAGATTGATGGATGATTACACCCCTTGTAACAGCTCCGTCAGTAAATGTGAGAAAAATGTTCAAAATGCTGTACAGTTCAGGTTCAAATGCTGTAAGTAAGGGCTTTAATTTAAAAATTGAAAAACGGTAAAATTCATCATTCAAATATTTAAAATTAATAAATGCACCTCTCAGTGGCATTTTACAAATATAATAACACCGACAATAAGGTTACATCTGTCGATTTTACGAGTGTCAGTCAATGTCTCCTTCGGTCTTGTAAATCTCTGTTTTCTCTCTGCTCTTCCCTTTAAAGACCGAAGAGACTCGTGAGATTTTACATTTTCATTACACCACCTGGCCTGACTTTGGGGTGCCAGAGTCCCCCGCCTCCTTCCTTAACTTCCTGTTCAAGGTGCGAGAGTCAGGTTGCCTGAATTCGGACCAGGGGCCGGTGGTGGTGCACTGCAGCGCCGGCATCGGCCGCTCCGGGACTTTCTGTCTTGTGGACACCTGCCTCTTGCTGGTTGGTACAAAGCTTTGCTACCTAGAAATCATTCTACCTATCAGATTTAACCACACTCAATTCACAAATTACTCAGTGGAATGCTTAACTTCCGGACTCTGTCTGGTTGTATGTTTCTGCTGTTCTTTGCAGATGTCCCTTCGTAAAGACCCGTCTTTGGTGCGGATTCGTGAAGTGCTGCTGGAGATGCGACGCTATCGAATGGGCTTGATACAGACAGCAGACCAGCTTCGCTTCTCCTACCTCGCTGTAATTGAAGGTGCCAAGTACATCAAGGGAGATTCGTCTCTGCAGGCAAGCCCTTCCTCTCTGCTCTGTGACAGCTAGAAATTTCACCGTCTTCCTCTCTTTTACACAAATGGTTGTAAGACAACAAAGGCCCCGTGTTGCAAAACTGCCATTTTGTGTTTATTAGACATGAGGTATTTTTAGAAACACTCAAGAGGTTTTAATTTTTCCCTCAAGGAGTCGTGGAAAGAGCTCTCGAACGAGGAAGACGATCCTCCGGAGTTCACGCCTCCTCCTCCTCTACCTCCTCCCAGAGAACCACACAATGGCAGAATTGAGCCAAACTTTTTCCCCGGAAATGATGAGATCATCCAACACGTGGAGAACCGCAGGCTGGGGTAACCGTGCATTTAGTGTCTCGTAAAATTTACTATCAATTAGTCATTTACATGACTTTAACGGGAGCACAGGTGGTACACATGGTGGCCAATACACTGTTGGATCTCAATCAGCTGGATATAAAATAGCAGAAGTTGGTAGAAATAATATAACATTTTTTATCTTCTCACAGCTTTTACATGTTGGCAGAGACTTTTCTGTAGATTTTACCCATTTTGATTTAATTTTCAGTGTAGTAAACCTGTTATCAATAAGTCCCGTTTGAACTTAAGGGCCAATCACAAGATAGAAGGTGCAAAAAGGTGGATGACCACAGCTGTGGTTTTAGCTCGACTAAGCTCTGCTGAACTCCAATTAAAGTTGAGGATTGATTGACAACAAGAGGGCATGACAATATTGAAGTTGGCTTGTACATGGTGATGTAATTTTATGTGACATGTTTTACCGGAAGAAAAAGGCGATGGTATAATTGGGAATGGGATCTAAATGGGCTAAAATTATAGTTTTTCGTTTCGGGGGGACTTGAAAGTGCTGGTGCAGCAACCTGGTGCAGGAGTTTTTTGGAGGCATTAAAGCTCTTCTCTACTCATGCAGGTCCTCACAAGATCCAGACCTGCGACAAAGAAAGGTGGCCGCCCCCCAGCCTCCTGCCGACGGTGCCGACCAGCTCGATGGCTGCGTGGGAAGCCAAGACCACGCCTCCAGAGTTTCAGCCAAGCCTCAGGAGCAGAATGAGGCAGCCGAGCAGCCGCAGAAGGGCTGTCCTGTGCCGGGGACCTGGGCCCCTCTTGTAACCAACGTGTGCCTGTGCACGGCACTAGCTGTCAGTGCTTATGTCTGTTATCGAGCCTATTTCCACTGATGTCTGTCCTCCTTCCTCCTGTTTCTTCTCCCCATCTCTCCACTGATGTTGCAAAGCAGCTAATCGACTCTGGCTTCACTCAGCAACCGAGTGGACGGTTGGGAATAACGTGCTGCCAATCTAAATTACCCACCCAAATCTAGTTTCAGTGTGTCATCACGGATGCTCAGGGCCTCAGTTTTTCAGGTGTCCCACCTCCAACATGTGCAGATGGAAACACAGACTCGGGGGACAACACGTATGCTCTGTTTTTAGCTTCCCTCTTCTGTGAATCAGCCCGTTTCTACCTGTTGCCTCTCTTATTTTAGCAAATGTCTATGTGCTCTTCCGTTTCGGGATTTCACTCGTTTCCCTAAACTTGTCGCTCTTGATGACACAAATGGCTGAGAAACGACAGATTTCTTTGAACCGCTGCTCTGACAATATGTCGGTAAAGAAGAAAACCCAAAAGTAAGGTTAAATATGTGAAAAATAATAGGGAAGCAGCCTTGTGTGCCCACTGGATCTGAGATGCATGCTGGGGTGGGCTCTGAATTGTTATCTGTATTCACTAGTGGCCTGCGTAGGGCTGCAGGGGCATGGTAGCTGTGTGTGTGCGTGTTTGTGTATGTACATTGTGTGAGTGGTAGTTAGTGGAGCTTTCTACTGATGCTTGAGTTAAAAATTACTCTCTGAGAAATATTGATATAACAGATGTGAGACGTAGACTTGGTTGTCTCCTGTTGACTGATTCCCGCTGCGTTTGCTCTGCCTGGTGGCTCAACGGTGACTTCTTTTATTTTGTTTGTCTAAGTGGTGCAGAGACAAGGCGGCATGTTAAATTCTAACACGAGAGAATGTGTAACTTTACCTAAAAAAGCAACGTGTGCTTTCAGTCGGTCAGGATTGCCAGCTCAGCGAGACACCAAGTAGCCAACACGCGACTCTTTTACGCCAGCAATACGAATACTTACTAATGTCTCACCCTTTACATCCTCAAACTGCGAGTTTGAAACAGGGAAGCAGGGATTTTGAACAAACCAAATATCCGACACCAGCACAGGGATGATAACAATACACTGTAGTGATGATCTGTTGTGTCGTGGCGCGACCCCGAGCCGGCAATACTTTGTTTGTATGATTACGTTTGTTTTCAGCATGCTGCATTCGCGAATCAACAGGTTCGTCCTAAGAAGAGATTAGCTGGGCTGCTAGCAGTCAGAGGTCGGCACTGGAGTCTGACAGCTGTACCTTTCTTTAGAATGTATAAATGTCCTCTGTAAGGACACACTCTTATTTCATACATATATTTTTTTTCAATTCAGGTTTCAGCACGCCGAGTTCCTTTTTTTCTTTTTCTGCTTTGGCAAGGGACTGAATCTCAGTACCCATGCAGTCAGGTTTTCCTGTTTTTCTATATGCTGAGCTCAAAGTCATGTATTTTTTTTTATTTACATTTGTTTTCCTTTTGAAATAAAACAAAAGTCCACTGTTGATTTGTTCTGGTTTGTGGAACAGATTTACATCTATAACCTCATTCTCAGTCTTACTTCTGAACAATGACAATAAAAAGTCACATGTCATCCTGTGATTTTTTTTTTTTTTTTTTCCCACCGTCGGGTTATATGTATTTTAAAAGGCTGTTCAGCAAAATGCAAACCAGCTGCTCAAAGTCAGCAGATTCATGGCTATGGTCACGTCAGTGTATTTTTCAATGACCTGGATTAACAGATGAAACCTGATTTGGGGAACAACATTTTATTAAAGGAAGTAAAAGACAAAATGACACAAGAAATAAAATTAACACAATCAGACACAGATAACGGTCAAGTAACTGCGTGGTTAGTAAGCTGCATTAAATTCAGTAATGAACATGACGGGAAATCAAAGGCACAGAAGATTTTGAGGTTTGGGAGCTGAGATCAACAAAAAAGAAATTGGTTCCATCAGTGCAGCTAAAAGCAGCTCCACTGCTGATCCTACAGAGTTAATATTCAAGGATAGCAGAAATAAATAGCAGAACCTCAATATCCATCAAATATTCCCCGAATGACAGTATAAGATTAAACGGGCCTTGTGCTCTTAATTCCTCTCGTTTCAAATATATAACAATCAGTAATAATATATCAATGAAAAACTGAACCACATTTTAAACATTTTCAGTGCATTACTTTTGATTATTGTTAATAGGTCATTTATAACTATTTCAGCCAACGGTTGGGGAAAATGGGTCAGTAAATCATCATGTCTGCAAGTTCATTAACTCTATATTATCATGTAATAGCACAGTCAATTTTATTGATATAGTCACAACCGAAGTCATCTTAGAACACATGTAGAGCAGGTCTAGACTGTACTTTTAATCACCAATTAATTTGGGTTATTACGAGAGACCCAGCATTCCCCCACGAGCATGCACTTTATTGCAACAGTGGCAAGAAGAAAACTTCTTTATAAGAAGGCAGAAACCTGGAAAAAGAATATATGGAATATATAATGATATAACACTTTAATCATTAATATGGGCATTGGTGCTTATTGATGGGTTACAACTCATCTGTAACGCATTAGTTAATTATCAATTTGTAATTAATGGATTGACTATTTATAAGGCAGTTAAAATATCTCCAATGAGGTCATAAAATCTTCCCGTCAGAGAATACATTTATGGTGTCGTATGGTGTCACGCACATCTAACTTTATTATGTTGGACAGAATGAGTTGGCGCATAGTGAGTAGTGCTCTCGTTCCCAGGGTGAAGTGTGTCGAATTGACCACAAGGTGGCTCTGTGGGACCGTCAAAAGGAGACCTGGCTTCTAGCTCTCTCTCTCTCTCTCTCTCTCTCTCTCTCTCTCTCTCTCTCTCTCTCTCTCTCTCTCTCTCTCTCTCTCTCTCTCTCTCTCTCTCTCTGGTTTTCTGCTCGTTTCTGCAAGTTAATTTTTCTATATGTTTAAAACTCAACTAGAGTGTGAACAGTCACTGCTTTTTACATGAACGGTGCTACTTGCATGCCAACGACATTCGTTGTTCAAATTCTGACTGCATTTAACCATGAAAAGTAAAATGAAAGTTAAATTTTAACACCACTCCCAGCAAGCATTGAAGACCTAGAGCTGTGCCTAAAGAGTTTGCTGTGGACACAAACACAAACATGCGGGTAGTCCAAACTAAACAAAGCCAAAGAATGAGTTTGTGAGAGGGTTGTTGAAAAACACCAATAACGATGGCCAGCGAGCACTAAAAAAAGGACGAACGTGTCTTGAGACACATTGCATTGCTTGAGTAAATTCCACCACACTGCAGTAGTGATTTGGCAACAGTTCTTGGCTAGAACTTCCTGTTTGGAGGCAGGTGCTGGTACATGCATTCTGAACAGGAATCTTACACAGAGTGAGTAATAGCACTCCCAACCACTGCTCTCTGCTGACGTCAAAGAGATGGCGAGATGGAACACGCTGCACTCGTCTGCCATAGGAAAACTACAATCAAGGTACAGACCGGAAGTCGTCTTAAAGCCACAGTTGCTTCTATTGAAACTACAGACCCTCTGATCTGCTGTCATCATTCAGGCTGACTGTGGTAGAATTTTATCCTGTTATTTATTTTCTTTGCTTTAAACTCCAATAAAGTTTCATTTTAGTTAAAATTTGAAAATCCGTCATACTTGAGCATGTCCTCCACCACCCCCTTCCTGTTGTGACGCTTGTGATTTTAGTGGGAAATTCACTTGGATTAAGACAGGTTCGGAGAAGCTGACTTCAACTCTGTCATGTGTCAGTGCCTCCTCGCTCAGCCTAATTGTGCACAATGCTGATTGTACACTGATGATCGGCCAAAAGGGATATCTTCCCTGCCCTGCTGACTCTTTCAGTATGTGTCCTCGGTTTAGTTATTAACCTGGAACTTCCCAATAGCCGGCCAGCTGTAGGGGTGGGTGGGACGTTCACGGACTGCAAGTCTCCCTTGGAGACTATGGATCATTCTCGCAGGGAGACGATTACGGATCAGGAAATTCCTGGATGCGTGGAGAGCCAGAGCTTTCCAAGTGTGACTCTGCAACTGTTTGAGTCACCAAACATACCAGTGGTGTATTATGGAGGCATGATACCAGGAAGTGTGAGTACACTGTCAGGTGTACCGTGTTCTGTCATGCCCCTCTCATTTCAAAACCTAAAAAACAGGGAGTGAGTGGGAAACACTTTTCAGTAACATTGGGCTGTGGAAAGCCAGACAGTTTGTTTACTCCTGAACTGTACCTACAGTTAGTACAATGTACCTGCACACTTTCCTTTCAGATGAAAACACTAATTATCTTTGCCTGGAGGCTATAGTTAGTAACAGGAGCGTGCCCAGATGGGGGTCCTGGTTGGCACTGACCGCCCTTGGAATGAGTCACCACATTAACCTCGAGTCTGACTGCTTCTATATGGTCGTTACCCAGTGAAAGGAGGGACTTATTTCAAAACTATAGTTTGACGAATACTTCTTTTGAATGTGTGCAGTCTTGATCTTATATAGGCCATTTTTGGGTGCAGGAATTTACTCTTGAATGAAGGATACAAAAATGTTGGTATCAAAAGTAAATGAAAATGAATGTATAAAAAACTAAAGCAGCTGGGCCCTGTTGTATTTAGTAAGTCTTTTGTCAAAAGTTGTTTTTTTGGACAAAGTCACTCGATGGCATTTATCAAGCTTTGACTACACAAAAGTGCTTGTTATCGGCATTAAGTCATTGGTTTTGTTTGTTGTATAGGATTAATCAACAACAACAACAAACATATCAGAACCAGTTTCCAACAGAGAACATGATCAGTTAGATCCTAACTGATAAATAAAAAATAAGAACTGCTTTACTAAAGGTTGTTTGACATTTTTGGAAACATATTACGGTCTAGAGTTAGAAAAGGTGAAAAAAAAACAACTCTCATGTCTGTCTGGTTAATATGAAGCTACATCCAGAGGCAAGCATAAGACAGGGGAACAACTACTCCATCTAAAGGTAATAAACACTAACCACCTTTAAAGTCCTCTAATTAAGTGAGTGGATCTTGTTATTTAACTACCCCCCAAAAAAACCAAAAACTATATTCATGATTCAATACAAATCATGATACACACAGCATGATTCGATATGTGTCATGATACAGTAACGTACCCACATTTTCACTAATTAATTCTTTGAACTTAGTATATCGTGTGATACTGATATTTAACCATTGCCTAAAGATATGATTTGACCATAATTTCACTTTTTGGATGTTTCTTGTTGCTCTCCTGCACATATTGCAAATCATTTATGTAGCTCTTTGGAATTGTCCTCACTGCTGTACTGAACTAGATCATTTTTAAGGGTATCAGAGTACTGAGATACACATTGTCAAATACATACATTTATCACAATTCCTGATGTATTGTCAGCCCTCTATCTCTAAAAAAAAAAGTCAAATGTCAGTGCCTCCTTTCTTTATTTTGGCCTGTGACATCTCACTTAAAAGCACTGACAAATTGGGGATTTGGATATTTGCTACCTAAACTCTTGATGGTTTGATTCAGGCAATTGTTTAACATCCAAAGAGGTAAAAGTATTAAATGCTAAAATTGTGTAAGAAAACTTTACTTTAATTTTTGCAAACCCCCTTTATATTGTAACCTGTTAAGCAGCAGGTTGGGAACCACTAGAAAAAAACAAAACACAGAACTGCAACCACTTTGACATAATAAGCATCATCTTAGACAGTGGTAGGGTTCTTTTATTTTGGAAAAACTGATGCTTGTTTTCAACTCTTATGTACAGTTGCCGTGTTGTTGTTGTTGTTGTTGCCGTCATGAAACTGCTGCGTCTCAGTGTGAGGTTGATGTCTTTGATTACGTATGTTGGGACGTTCACCCATGAGCTTTTCCTTTTCCTGTTCCTGCCCCCCCCCCCCCCCCAAAAAAAAATGAGGACCAGTGTGACATATAGTGCCTACATGCAATAAAAGTCTTATTGCATGTAGGTCATAGAGTAAATACTAAGAGGTTGGAGCTGGTGCTTCCCCTCGGTGCACATCAGAGCTGCCGCATCCTTCCTTTTGCTGAAACGCAGTAGCGATGACGTTGATGTAAGGTCCACATGTAAACAAAGCAGGTTGACCTGCCTGTCTAACCACAGATGTCACCACTGTGTTCTTCAACGCTTATTGTTTATGTTTTCTTTACATCTCTCTTCTCTGGAAAACAATTGACTCCTCTTTTGGTTGCATCTGATGCGTGACTGCGGCTTTGACGAACCAATGCGAGGCAGAAGCGTGCACACGCTGGTCAATGATTCCGTGTCTGCGACAAGCAACGTCAGGAATAAGGTGAAAGGTGAAATGTGGCAAACGTGAGGATAGGCACATTTGCTGAGCTGGTGTGGGTGGTGAATGTTTTCACGGCTGCCATCATCAACACACCCTACTTCCTGTTGAGTAATCTCTACATGTCAAAGCCCACACAGGTCTGCTACTATTTGAAGTTGCTCTCTGTGATTTCATGAGTGTAGTGCTGATAATTTACACTGGATTTCAGTGATTTACAGTGCTGCTGCCCAAACTTCCTTTTTTTTTAAATATTCCCCTTCAGGCCATTTTACATGTAGTCACAAGAGCTGAAGAAGACAAGGTCCCCATAGATTGATCTTGCAGTCATTCCATCTAAATGAACAGCTATCCTCTCTAAGTATGAAAAATATTACCTTTATTTCGTTCTTAAGTGGAAAACATGCTTTCATTTGGGATTAAAGCCCTGAATTTAACCTTTTGACCTTCAAAATCAGCAGCAGCGGTTTTAGTGGTTAGAAAATTTCAATTTCCATGCAGAGTTAGTTTGATTAATGTTTAATTTAATGTATCCAGTTTACAGTAAGTACTCTTCCCATGCCCTGATTTGCACATCGAGACGTAACATTTTTTGGATGGGCAGATTTTCACTTCCATAAAATTCGCATATTTCATTGCCTGGTTTTCAAAATAAAACAGGATGTTCGCTTAATTGGCCAGAGTGTCTGGTAATCTAGGAAAGTTTTAGAGGAGAGCTTTGGGGAACAACGAAAATAGCTCAACTTTCTTTATTGCTAGGATCTCAAATTACTAGCTGCACATCTTAGTCCTACAATAATGAACAAGATAAGAAATCACTGAAGTCTACTTATCCGTGTGGGGGTGTCACTGTGATAATATCGTAAAAAAAAAAAAAAAAAAAAGGTTATGAAGTGACACTGAATGACTAAAATAACACATAATCATGATTTTAATTTGAAGAAAAAAGCAGTAGGTGTAGGACAGCTGGTGTAGCCAGTGCAAAATTAATGAGACACAACAGATTGTTATTGGCCACTGGTGTCGGTGAATTCCACCTTATTTACCGATAATTGTCATTGGCTGATCAGCTGAATACGATATTGAGCTGATATATCGACGCATCCCCATTACTTTCACAAAGACTTTACATCTTTATCACTTGATCAGCATGTAAAATCTATTATGGTCGCTCAACTTCGACCAAGTGCATTAAAAGTTAAATAAACCTGAACGTGATCATTTGCTAATTCTTGACATCTGCTCAGTTGCAGATTTTATTTATTTATTTTTTTATTGTTTCACTTTATCCACAATACACGATTTGTTCTGATGCTGCATGTTTGGAACAAGCTGGGACAGAGGCAACAAAAGACGTGTGGAATGCTCCAATCACACCTGCCAAGATTATTCTGCAGGTAAACAGGTTCAGTGGTAACAGGTGATCGTATCATGATTGATGATATGGGGCATCCTGGACAGGCTCAGCCGTTCACACAGGAGGGTGGGGCCAGCTTTGACACTTTGTGAAACACAGAATTGTATAAAGGATATTACTACATGTAGTGTGGAACTCTTTGCAATGCTGTTTGAATGCTAGCGCCCATACTTGCTGAAGCAAATCAAGCCAATTTAATCTTACTTTACCTGTGCTATTAATTTATTACATCCTGCTTTTTTTTCCTGTTTGACACTTATTAATGCATCGATAAAATGCATTATAGAATAACATTACTGCATGAGCGTACGTGTATTTTGGTATTGCTAAACACCTCCGATTTCTTTCAGCAATAAATGTTGCTCTTGAATAAAGTGATGTGTGTGGTTTTTTTAAATAATTTTCATACATTTTATAAGAGGCCCATTTTTTGATAGTGAGTGGTGATCAAATTTTTCAAATATATTGTGGGTGATCAATTATAGAGGCCATTTTAGCAAAGACTCCTCACTTACAATCAGAACTGACAAACAAAAGTAGAAAATCCTGACATTTAAGAAGCCGAAACCAACAAACGTTTAGTAATTTTGCTCCAAGTCAAGACTGAAACGATTATTGGATTATCAAAATAGTTGTCGAATAATTTTCTTTCCATCGACTAATCGATGAATCGTTTCGGCTCTATAGCAAACATATGTAAATCTGCTTTCAGATGAATAAAACAATGCCTTCATAATGAATTGTTTTATTCTTGTTTTTTTTGGGATACCTGCTGATCACTCTGCGTGGTGCATTTGCAGTTGAACCTTTTACCTGTCGAGTGTCTTGAAATGAACTCTACTCACAATTCTTTGTGTTGCTGAAATAAGTAAGCTAACATTCGTTTTGCAAGGATGGCCTGGTGTTACACAAGACACGGGCAGGGAGACTTGCTGTGTAGTGACCGCAAGCACTTCTGCACGTCAGTTTTGTGTTTTCACAGTCATCTACAGCAAAATAGCAGAAGTGAACAAATGATGTTGAAATCTTGGTGCACTACAAGACAGATCATGTTCTAGTCCGTTTACCGGAGCTCAGGCGGTCTGGCTTCCCGTTACAATGGGCCGGATATCCAGGCGAACCTTTCGCTTATAGGAGGAAGTGTAATTAAGCAGGCAAAATCAGGATTTAAATTCAGCCATAACTTTTATAAACAACATTTAGAAACGTATTTTAATTATGACCAAAAAAAAAGATGACAGCGGACAGTTTGACTGCTTTCTACAGCCCAGACATCTTGAATGCCTCCTGTCTAGGCATTGTAACAAGGTTTACGTTGTCATCTTTAAGTCCTCTAGCTACAGGTCTTTATGATGTTGAAACACTCAAAAAAATCATGATATTAACCAGAACTTCCTGAAAGATTATTTACAGTTTTGCACAATTAAATGGATTTAATGAAATTAAAGTTCAGGCTTAAGCTCTGGGTGGTTAAAAGTTAGTCCGTGAGATTAATCAAGCCCAGAAAACACATTAGCAATCTTCTCCAATGCAAAAATAACGAATTCTCAAATGGAAGAAAAAAACACAAGAGAGCACTTTTGTTTTTAAACAAAAAACTGCCGGAAAATTTGTTTGCTGTCAGTTGCTAGGTAATTAAATGTTTTGGAAAAGGCAGATACAGTATCGCCCGGAGACATGTGACACATAAAAAAAAACCAAACATTTGAAGATAGAAAAAGAAAAACAAAACAGGACCCAGAAAAGAGCTTTGAGGTACTATGCAGCGTCATTCTGATCAGGTGAATGCACAATACCAAAAACGATCTTTGTATCTAGGATACAAAGTAGCATCTAACTGATCATGTTCTCTGTTGGAAACTGGTTCTGATATGTTTGTTGTTGTTGTTGATTAATCCTATACAACAAACAAAACCAATGACTTAATGCCGATAACAAGCACTTTTGTGTAGTCAAAGCTTGATAAATGCCATCGAGTGACTTTGTCCAAAAAAACAACTTTTGACAAAAGACTTACTAAATACAACAGGGCCCAGCTGCTTTAGCAAACCAGTAACCCCTTTCTTAAAAAATACAAAAAATTTGTGTTAATTTTTTTTTTGAAATGTTTAATTTAATTAGTATTAAATTAGTATTAGAAAAAAGTATTTTTGTATATTGTATATATGTGTTTGTGACCGTTTGTTTATGTCTTAAAGAACTAGTATGAACCTGTGAAAACAATATTGCTGCTGATTTGTTTTTAAAAACGTGTCAAAAGTACTATTTGGCTGAAAATTTGCACATAATTAACAGCAGAGTATATCATTGCCGTTGTGCATTGATTTGCATTTTTGAAATAATGTTATGTTAGGAAGCAACAGTTGTTTGTTAAGCATTTTTGTTTTTTACAAAATACCATATTTGGGCAGCAACTAGTAATTATTTTCATTTTTGATGAATCATTTTGCACATAAAACGTCATAAAATAGCTTTATATAAGCCTGCAAATTTCTTACAGACCAAGGTGACATCTTCAAACGCTTTGATGTAAAGCTAATATATCACGTGTACCAAATAAAAACCATGAAATTATTAAAAAAAGATAAAAACAGGAAATACTGGACATTTTGATCAGATGATCAGGTCGTCGAAATGGTAGCAGATTCATTTGCTTTTGGCGAACTAATGAATTAAAACACTACGTACAGTCATTTCTAGGTTGCCTGTTTCTAAACGTGGTAATGCAACGATACCTTAAACCATCTGTTTGCTCCACATTCAGTTTCACTGAACACACCTCTGTTGATTGTGTAACGTGGAGCCGACAGACAGACAATTTGGACCAAAGCCAAAACAAACAGTCAAATAATAGATAATTGACTTTTCATTACTCGACTCTTTTGGATCGATAGGTAAGCACAGACAGACACGTTGTAAAAAGTGCTTTTAGGAACAAATATCTGCTATAAACGATGACTCACAGGTTAAAAAACCAACAAAAATCCTTCCATTTCTCAACCAGTGGTACAGGGTGTACAATAATGTGACATGTGAGCGTGTGTGTGTTTGTGTTGCTTTATCAGTGGAGTTTTTTAGGAGGCCAGTTGGCCTGAGGAGGGCCTGTGATGCAACGAGGAGTTTACGGACAGACACTGCCCATTGACGGTAAAACGCAGTGAGGGGGGCTGGGCTAAACTTTCAAGAAAAGAGGTCATCCTGTGTGGGAATTTCCCTCTCTCCTGTCAGCATGTGAGCCGGGACCGAGGAGAGGCTGTGTGGGGCTCCAGTAGGAAACGGAGGGGTCATCGAAGAAAGTATGCCTAGAATGTTTGAATGAATCCGTGCCAACACTGGAAGCCACGACGAGAGCAACGAGAGCAGGATCAGAAAAGCTAAAAAAGATAGCAACAGCTCGGTAGAAATGTTCACTTCTACGTTCATTGTTTGTCGCCAGTCAGGCTTTAAGGCCAGGCCGCAGTATTTTAGAGCTATTGTTCCGAACACAGAGGAATAACAATGTCTTATTTAAATGTGGGTGTAACATTCTTCAAGTGATGATGTGTTGGAAAGGGAGGATATTGCACAACAGTTAAAAGCTAAACTGTTCCATCATTGAGTGTGTTGAAACATCCACTATATTCAAAATGCCATCCCTTGCTGCACAAATCAGCAACAGCTCATTTGAAACGTTTGATTTGTAGAAGATAAGTTTTCAGTGCCACTGTGATAAGAACATAACCAGGGGGGCTTTTCATCTTACTCACTATCTGAAGTTTAGTTAGAGTTAGAAAACATTCCCCTGCCCTGAAATGTCACGGATCACGTACAAATCCCACCATGCCTCATTCTTTATCCCTGTCTGCGCTGGGTTTGCTTTGCTCATGACAGGTACATTAGTTTGCACACACGGCGAGGTGCAATCTCAGGGCTGGGCGAATTCCACCGCAAGCCACCTGCCAACTTATCTTTCTTATTACCTCCTTCGTCACTCCCATTTTCAACTTCTCCTCAAGGTTTCCCACTTGAGAGTTAAACGAAGTTTGCTCATGGATCGTTCATATCTGTCACGCTCCGGCTCCCAGCCAGGTCTCGGCTGTTGAAGCGAGACCTGAGGTGGTGAGAGGTTAGTTGTTGATTAATTTCCATGCAACCTTGAACCCCTCTCCGGGCCAGTGGACCCGGCAGACTATTGACAGAGCTGTGTGCTAAAGATAAAGCCAATGTTCAGTGTGCAGTGTGACCCAGTCGTTCCTTTCTGCTGCACTCAGCAGTATCGTTTCAGTATAAAAGGAGCTGCATGTTTAGTTCCCCTCAACAACAGGACTTATTTTTTTGAGGGGGGGGGTGTCAAATCATTCTATTGTATTTAAGAAAACCTCACGTATCCTATATTCTCCAGTGATCCAGTCATGATTCACAACTGTGGTGTGATGCACTGTGATTACGGATGATCCGTGCAGGATTACAATATCACTAATGACGACTGCGCTCGTAGGATTCGCATCTTTTTCCTCCAATATGTTGATCTTTCCTCCAATTTTGACACGTTGGCCTGAATTCTGAATCCGCAGTGTGTCGTAGGCCCACGTTGCGACACACAATTCCTCTATCGTGAGTGTGACTGCTAACAGGGGAAAAGCACATATGTCTGCCTGAGCCTACACCTGCTGCCAAAACCCCCGGAAAGAAGAAAATACCAAAGAAATTGTTTAAACAAAGTATAAATCTGTTTAATTCAATAAAATATCAAGTACAATTAAAGCGTTTTCCCTTTTAATATTAAATAATTAGACTTATTTCATTCATTGCCAATACTATTACAAGGAGTTGCATCATTTCACTGCAGCACAACTCTTGCCCTGACAACCATTGCTCAAGAGACACAAAATGTACAAATTCACTCGCGCACAAAAATACTGCATACACGACATTACATCTGAGAATAAAGCTACGGTGACATGTGAAGGGTCGTGAATGTTGGCGCAATCCATGCGCCCATTTCTCCAGTCCCATTCCAAGTGTCCCTGTAAACTGGCGGCCGCTGTCTCCACTTGCGAAGCGTACCGTGTCTTTTAAAAAGACCAAACAAAAACAAAACCAACACTTGATCGCCTCCGTCCGTCGATGAAGTCTCTGGCGGAGGTCGTTGTTGTTGTTTTTTTTTAACACTGTCCGGTGGCGGAGAGCAGGTTGCGCAGGGTGGTCAGCTCTCTGGACAGCTGCTCCACGCGCTTCTGTAAACGGTCGTTCTCCGCAGTCAGTTCCAGCACCCTGTGCTGAGTCTCCAAGTTGCGCTTTTTGGCTTTGTCCCTGCTCTTCCTCACGGCGAGGTTGTTCCTCTCCCGCCTCATCTTGTACTCATCACTGTCCTTGTCCGGGCGCTTCTTGGCTTTCCCGCTGGACATTTTGCCGCCGAGTCGCGACGGCGACCTGCTTTTACCTGACGGGGCAGGTGTGCCGGGCGGGCTGGAGCAGGTCGAGGACGCGGTGGAGATGTTGCCGAGGCTCCCGCTGGTGGACTGGTAATGAAGGTAGGACCTCATGTCAAAGCCAGACGACCCGTTCTCCATCTTTATGTCTTCCTGACAGTCGTCTCTCTCGGCGGCGGCAGCAGCTGCAGGAGCGGCGGCGGCCCTGTAGCGGCTCAGTTCGGGGCTGAGCACACTGTCCACGCGGGTCTCCTGCAGCTCGGAGTAACCCAGCACGTAGGGCTCCCTGGGGTCCCTCAAGTTGTCGCACTGACTCGTCTCCAGCTCGTTGAGCAGGGAGTAGCTCTTGTAGTTCTGCAGAGCTGCGGCTCTCTTGATCTTGTTCTCCGTGAGGAAATCTGGGAAAACGTCCCCCGGCTGGTGCTGCTGCTGCTGCGGATAGTGCGAAGCCGAGTCCAGGTAAACGCTGAAGTCAATCGCTCTCTCCCGCTCTTCGATGCCCAGCTCCGTCATCGAGTCGCCGAGCCTCCAGTAAGTGCTGCTGCTGACGGGGCTGATGATGTTGTCTCTTCCGTGGATAGCAAAGCTGCCCTCGTCGTAGAAGCCGGCCACTTCCATGGAACCTAACACTCGCCGGATTGCAGGAGCATGGAGGGCTGAGAGGAGACGCCCCGGGTGTGCTCTTTGGGTTCAGCCGTCTCAGTTGTGAAAAAAGAGCGAGGTGTGGTAACGTTGTGAGTTTAAATCCACCCTGTCGCTGTCTGCGCTGGCGTGCAGCGGAACTACTCTGGACGGAGGGTGCGCGTGTGTAAAGAAGTATTAACAGGTCTTCCTGTCTCGGGGGGGTTTTATTAAAGAACGAGGGGCGGGGCTTAGCTGGGCAGGTGTGTGCGTGACGCGCGTCGAGGAGCCAACCGGACAACCTGTGCCGCTTTCAGAGAACTGTGTGCGCACAAAACGACGAGCAAATCTGAGACCAATCTGTGTTTCTGCGGCATTTTATGAATTCGTTTTGGCTTTAGTGGTGACGAAAGGAACTCACAAAGAAAACAACAACACCGACACCGCGGGGCCAAATGGATTTCGGTTCGCTCCATTTGCAGTCATGTATCATCATCTGGAAAATGATGAAAACAATCAAATCAGCTGCAACCGTTTTTCTAATTTCACACGCAGCCGACTGACTTCAAAGAAGAAAAGTTCTCACTCAGACATTACCTGACTGCTGTTATTTTGTTGTTGTGAAACTGCACATGGTGATGCATTCGTGCTTACCGTGCGAGTGTCAAGGTGGGTGTTTGGAGAAATGGTTCGCGTCCAAAACACTTCACTGTGATCTCAATAAACGTTTCATATAAATGTGTCATGGGGAGTCGTGGGCTTACTCACATCAACAGTAAAATTAAGAATAAATGTAACCAACAGACAAGTGGTAATAGCCGGAGACAGGGACTTAGTTTAAGGGCTTAAACGGGTGTTTGGTATCATACACACATGTTCAGAGGGTCGAATGAGCCTAGAAGTAGTCAGACTCTTTAACAAGAATGATATTCTTGTGCAATTATGACTTACAATAGTGGTTTGAATTTAATGTGATTTTCTACTGCCACCTTGTGGTCAAACTACACACCCTACATAAATATTTAAAGTCTAAGTGTGTTTTGGGGGTGTAGTAAAAATCACTTTTTCTTCGAAACAAACAAACACTCTTACGTACTGGATTCTGGGTATATGCATGAAATTACTGCGACAGTTTATTTTGTGACTCATTAGAAGCTGTGACTTAATTGCTATAAGACTATTTCATTTCTTTAGTTATGATAACTTCTGACTTGTTCCTCTCTCTGTGTTACCTAAAGCTTTTTCAAGGAGTCGCCACAGCGAATCATCCTCCTCCCTCCCTCCCTCCCTGTCCTCAGCATCTTCTTCTAACACCTGCTTTCTCCATGTCCTCTCTCACCACATCCATGAATCTCCTCTTTGCCTCCTGCCTGGTAGCTCCATCTTAAAAATCCTTCTGTCCAAACCATGTCAATCTGGCATCTTTAACTTTGTCTCCAAAACGTCCAACCTGTGCATTCCCTATGATGTGCTCGTTCCTAATCCTGTCCATCCTCGTCACTCCCAAAGAGAATCTCAACGTCATTAACTCTGACACCTCCAGTTGTGCATCCTGTCTTTAGGTAAGTGCCACCGTCTCCAAACCAAACAACACTACTCAGTCTCACTACCCTCTTGTGAACGTTTCCTCTCACTTTTGCTGTTACTCTTTTTCATAGATCACTCCTGACACTTTTTCTCCACCCACACCACCCTGCCTGCACTCGCTTCTTCACCTCTTTACCACACTCCCTGTTGCTCTGAACAGTTGACCCCGAGTACTTAAACTCATGGACCTTTTCCACCTCTACTCCCTGTTCCACCTGCCTCCTTTTCATTCACACACATGTATTCTGTCTTGCTATGACTGACTTTCATTCCTCTTCCATCGAGCCCATACTTCCACCTCTTCAGGTTTTCTTCCACCTGCTCCCTGCTCTCACTTCAGATCGAAATGACATCTGCAAAAATAATCGTCCACGGAGATTCCTGCCTGACCTCATCTGTCCATTGGCTCAGGACCGATCCTTGATGCACTCCCACCTCCATCACTCCTACAGTGCACTGCTGTCATACTGCTCTCATACATATCCTGCACTAGTCTAACATACTTCTCTTCCACTCCAGACTCCCTCATACAGAACCACAATTCCTCCCTCAGCACCCTGTCGTAGGCTGATTAACTGCTGACTGTTATTACAACAACAATGGTGATGCCAAGGACCTGAATTGTAGCATTACTTTATATAATACACGGACTTGTTGGGATGCCTTGGGTAAACATTACTGACAATTACATCTCAGTCCGTCTAGGCAGTTTGATTTATGTGGACATAATTATGACTAACTTTATTAATAAGTTATTGACTCTTTGCTACTCCAAACTATTGTTACATTGGCCTTTAAAAATCCACTATAGCCTATTGTCTATCAGGGACCATTTTTTTGTGCGACTAACTAGTGTGAATACTGGTTAAGCCAGCATCTACTGTTGATATTGTCAGTTACTTTATTATCATTACTGGCAGTCTTCTACATCTTTTCAGCTATTGAAACTATTCAGCTATCAGTATGTTTAGCCCTTGTTCAGGATGACTCTTTTTTTCTAATTTCTATCTTCTTCTATTAATCACCCTTTTCTGAGATTTTTTATAATTTTTTTAAATGATTTTTTAAAA
>KV751321.1:16779666-16803581 GCA_001698575.1 Mola mola
TATTTTTAAATGATTTAATAAAATAATATAGATGACATTCTTATACCTTTAACCCCTGATTTAGTCCTTTACAGTGCTGCTGTGAGCTGCAATATTTTGGCTGATTCTTTCTTTGATTATTTTATGTATCATAAAAGACATTAAAGACACAATTTCTCCCTCTTTATCAGTTCCCTTTCCTTTGTCCTTGTCTCCTTTCCTCTTGTTTCTCTTTCTCGTCCGTGCACAGTTCTTTCACTTTTCCGTCAGTTATTTTAATCTTCATTTCTGACTATGTTTAAGCTTCTTAAGTGCACTGGAGCTCAGCTGCCAGTTACATGTCAACTTACTCTTTAGATCTGGCTTTTCCCTCTCTCTCTTCCACATTTCTGCAGTTAAACAAACGCTTTCAGAAGTGGCTTTATTTCACCAAGCAGCATCCACACACATTCATGCCAGGAAATGCAACTTTTAGTTTCATTTTGATACTTCGGCTAATTATGGCCCACAGCTTTTTTAAAAATCTCAGAATATTTCACTATATAAGTCATAATCATCAAAATCAAAACAACAAAAGGCTTAAAGTATTTAAATTTACGTGTAATTAATATAAACTATATGAAAGATTAACTTTTTGACTTAAAATCCAAAAGGAAATGAACTTTTTTCACTTTCAACTTTATTCTGTTTTAAATTCACCGGTACAGTCAACGCTTTCAGATCATGTTTCCGGTCGTCACGCAGACAGAGCTCCACCTGCTGGACACCGAGTAGTATTGCTCAGAGCACTCTACGGGTGGGGTCGAGAAATGCGGTCTTTCCCTTTCGCATCTCTCATTGGTCACTCAGTTGCCTGTGCAACGGTTTTGCAAGCTGGGATTGGCCACTGCGCTCACCGGCCTTCATTCGATTGGCTCAAAGACGCTGCGCGGACTGTGGGCTGAGAAGTTGATGATTCCGTTGGTTCCTGGCTGAGAGTAGACACCGAAGGGGCCCGGCCCACAGAGGAGAAATGGCGAGTATGGTGGAGGGGAACGGCTTTGGAGCGGAAACACAGAACCCGGAGCCGCAGGGACCGGGCCGGGGTGCAGTGAGATGGGGTCCACAGCACGCCGGTGCCAGGGAACTGGCCGGTCTATACTCGCCAGGTGAGTCGATCCTCTTAGCAGCTCCGTGGTACGGGCTCGTTCCACCGGCTCAAGCCTCCATGGGTGGCGTGATATAGCGACAGGCTTCACACAGCGTAGTCACCAAGTGCTAAACTGAAACAACCACCGAGTCATCCGACAGGGACTCCGGGTTACCTTTAACTGCTACGAACAACGACACCGGAGAACACGGCGACAGCTCCAGCAAACTGAACCCAGTCGCACTTTAGTTGTTGCACAACGGAAATCACGTGAGCCTAATCAAATTTGCGTTTGTGTTGCTGCTCTCCTTTGACATGTCGAGCATCGGGGGAGTTGAAGACGCCACTGCTTCTGCTTCGGGCTCAGAAGGCTCGTTTGGCCACGAATCTGCTGTGACCTTTCATGAACAGTGTTGTGTCTTAGCAGCCGCCCTCGCAGTGTGTAACTGGCAGGGCAACGCATTCCCCAAAACTAAGGTTCCAGATAGCTTTGACACCTGCCCCCCCCCATCTCTCTGAACTTCACAGCCATTGTGCAAACATCTCCTCCTCATATCAGTTTGATGTCATCGAATGTGAACGTGACAGTTCTCACTGTTTTAGTGATCAGACGGTTTCCCTGCCTGAGGGGCTTTATTTTTAGCCATCAGGACTGTAGTGTGCTTTGACTTGTACGATGTGGACAGGTATTTCAGGCCCAGCTGCTCGTCAGTCGTGCAAGAAGCACCGTGCAGAATGTTGTCTTACTCGGCGTCACTGCCGTGAAGAATCTCTTGATAATGAGTTGTGCTGACTGGTTTACTAACCTTTGGACATGAAGGTTGGATAATTTGACATTACTTGGATACATCCCATGTTATGCGCAGTAGACCTTGATTGAGTCATAATCTTACTGGAAAAGATCGACTTTGTGTCCCTAAGAAGAAATGCTGCCCGTAATCGTTCTGATATGTATGCTGCTGGTCTTTTTTTATTCTGTTTTAGGCAAAAGATGTCAAGAATGGATAAGTGTTGTCCTCTGCTTCTCTCTCATGGCCTTCAACTTCATTCACCTACTTGCCAATTTCCATCTGGGACATTTGTGGTACATCCTATTGAGTATCTGTAAGTCCTCTGCATAATGATTATTTCATAGCTTCAGTTTGCAAGTGTCCGTTTTCTGATCTTTTATTTCTGTGCTGTTCAGTGGCAGGAATACTCACTGCAGACTTTGCTTCGGGACTTGTTCACTGGGCGGCTGACACATGGGGATCAGTGGATCTACCCATCTTTGGAAAGGTAACACAAGTCGGATTTTCCTCTTATTTCCCCAAACTGTAATCCATTGGCGGTGCTTTAAAGGATCTGTTTTGCGCTCTGCGGTGGCCGATCTGTCTCGCAGGCCTTTATACGACCCTTCAGAGAGCACCACATCGACCCCACAGCCATCACCCGTCACGATTTTATCGAGACCAATGGTGACAACTGCATGCTGACCATAGTCCCTCTAGCAAACATGGCCTTCAACTTCCTCACCCTCTCCCCTGGTGAGTTTTCTATCAACAAATCGAACCTGACAGTGCCGACTCGATTTCTGAGCTGTTTCTTCAAACATTTTCCACACAAATTGTCTTTGTTCCCAGCGGAGATTTACCATATCTACCCGTGGTACTGCTACCTGTTTGCACTGGCCGTCTTCGTGACACTGACCAACCAGATTCACAAGTGGTCGCACACGTACTTCGGCCTGCCTCGCTGGGTGGTGCTCCTGCAGGACATTCACATCATCCTTCCCCGCAAGCACCACCGCATCCATCACGTGTCCCCTCACGAGACCTACTTCTGCATAACCACAGGTTGGTCTTCATTCCCTGGTGGGGCTCGCAGGTAGATGATTGTGTGCAGTGTGTTGAAAATTTTCTTTATATATTTTATTTTTAAATCACCAGGTTGGCTGAACTACCCTCTGGAGAAGCTGGGTTTCTGGAAGTACCTGGAGGATCTTATCCAGAGCGTGACAGGGGAGAAGCCCAGGGCGGACGACCTGAAATGGGCTCAGAAAGTCAAGTAAAGCAGCAGCCTAACTGCACCCTACCTCAGATGACACTGGCTCCGTCCAGCTCACCCCCCCTTTCTTGCCTCACTTCAACTGTAATCCATTGGAAGAAACAAAATAACTATTTCTGAGGCCATAGCTTTAAGTCTTGCACATTTTGTCTGTTTTTCAACAAGAGGGCTCTGTTGATGGATTTTTTTTTTTTTCTTTCAGTGCTCACTCATGAAGATCATCTTGTCAAATTGCAATATATCCTTAACTCTTCACGTATCAGCCGATCACTCGTTATGATTCACAAATGCTTTTCGCAACTGAAGTGTGGTCAGATATGGAATTTGTGATCTTTGTTTTCGGGGGTGGGGGGGGTTCATTCATTTCACAAAAGTTGAAAGAGTGAACAGTCCTTTTCTTTCTTTTTATTTGGACAGATGGTAAATTGCATCACACACAGCACTGCTTTTGTCGCATCACTTTCAAATGGTCAGTTGATGTTCAAGTAGTACAACTGGATTTAGGCTACAGGAAATAGACGGGATGAGATCACTTCACCACTGTTAATAGCTTAAGAACAAATTAGTTCTATACTGTTACATTAATTGACTTCTTGCACATTTAGGTTCAGCTGCACACCGGGACAAGAGAGTTTAGGACTCTGATTTTTTTTTTAAGTAATGCGAAACCAACTAACCTGCAGCAAATCATGACGCAGCTGTATTTTATAGATAAGTTAGATTACAGTCAGCTCACAACGTACCAAAATGCTTATGATATCAGATCCTAAACTGGCTTTTTGATTGGAATTAATTATTTCTGGATGTTCTGTGAATCAGCGTGCATATGTATCTTTCGTATTTGGAAACACAGGCCGATCAGTGTCTCCCCATTGTCGCCGTCGTTGCTTGACCATACCTGCGCAGACACAAACGCAGCCGCGCCAGCCGCCGTCCCGCCGAGTCAGTCAACTCTCTAAGACACCTGTAGTTTCTGATTGGTGGATAAGCAGCAGGCGGTGTTCTGACGACGAGGCACGCGCGGTTTTGTCAAGCTGCCTTCCACACACATGCAGTATTTGTCTTTTTTTGTTGTTGTTTGTTTCATGCGCAGCACATCTCTGTGTTGTCGCAACCTTAATCCTGTCTCAGTGCCATCATGTGCCAACTGTGTGTAAAGCTGTTTTCACTCACCACATTGTGCGACTCTTGTGTATTGCGTGTCAGTTTCAGAGCGTAACATTCCCCCATGAGTCCTGTTCCCACTGCGTGCCATCTCGGTGACCATGGAAAACAGGGCTGGTGATGTTACAAGGGCTTCAGTGTGGGCTGACGACTAAGGAATTTCTTCACTCCTATAGATGAGATTATGTTATAAGATATTCAGTTGAGAATGAGTTAGTTGGTTGTAAATGTATTGTACAGCTAATAACTATGCATTTTAATAAGAAGCCCTTAACTATATGTCTTAACTCATCTGATTAGGTTAAAATGCCTTTCTTCTTTTAAATGTTTACACTTTTTTTTCTAGGTTGGAAAACTGGAGCTCAAAATTTTTGCAACTTTTAGTCAACCGCATGACAAAAAAAGAAATGGGGAAAAAAAAATTACGAATTAAGATGTCACCTGCACAGATGTAAGAATGTGTGCATGCACGATGTGTGACGGCTTGCGGGAGCAATAGATGCGGTCACCAGCTCTCCTCTGAGTGCGTGTCAAGCTAACTAGGAAGAATCACACTTGCTCCAGATGTTGTTCTGCTTTAAACAATGAACCTGGATTTGAAGCACCAAAATGCTATCTTCATTCCAGGGAAATCTGGCCCATGGCAAAGGGGCTTGCTTTTCGGTCTAGACCTGAATTATTCTGGTTCTGGTGGTAAACGATAGGAAAATTAAATGATAGTAATAGTTAATCTAAAATCCAAATTTTTGTTTTGTATTTAATATTCCTGTTTTTGAATCCTTTATACTTGATTACGTAAAACGAATCACCATAGGTCAACAGCAGAATTGCGCAGCAGATTGTGTAGTGCTTGTACAGTATTGTGAGGAGCAATTTTATGTGCGCGAGCTCGTGTCATATATGCTGATAAATGGATACCTTGTTGTGTCACTGCAGTGAAGTCTGAGGCCTGCGTTAGGTCTTCTCCCGTAGTTCGTTTTGATCAGTGTTGATCACGCAACATGCCTTTTGGGCGCTGATTTGATCTCATTTTTTTAGACTGAATCTTGTTGTTGGCTCTACTGGATGTTTCAGCACTTCAGTAAATTGCTTTTTGTGATGAAGTAAAAGTAATGGTCTTAAGGATGGTTTGTGTTTTTGTAATGCAGCAAAAACAAACAAAACATGATGGAAAATGGTTAGAAATACCTGACATGATTTGCCAGAATTAGTTGGGAGATTGAACAGATTGACAGCTTTAAAAACATACGTGGCGAGCTCGCGCTGAATCCACATCCTAATAATCTTTACTTGGAGGCTGCCTTGCAATAATTGCTACTTTTCGCTGTCATAGTTGGTTGGTAGCGAGACTCATTCAAACATGCGTAGACTTAAATAATTCTTACTCTCCAGATGATCTCAGGATTGTGGTTAGATTAAATGTGATTAAAAGCAATGAACCTGTGTGGAAAACAAAATCTCCAATAGTGAAGTTAGACATTATTTACTAGATGAAAGTTCAATCGCTCATTTCCATCAGATTCTGTTGGCCAAAGAAGTAGATTAATTTTAAACACATTATAGGTTTTATTGTAGCCATATATCAGTTCACTGGGCCTCCTGTTATTGAGGAAGAATTTTTCATTTAGATATTTGTTTGTTTTGGTTTTTTTTGCTTAGAGACAATGAGCTATTATCTGTGGATTTGAGCGGTATTTTGTGACCATGTGTGGTAAAGTGAAATATTACACTGAAAACTGTTTTGTAAAAGCAAATGAACTTGTCAGTATGTGGTGAGGGCAGTTGTCTTTGGTTTGTTGGACATGCTGTGTGAAAACCACATTTGTAATAATCCTTGGAACTTTTTTTTTTAATTAAATTGCCTTATTTGCACCCAGGTTAATTTAAAATCTTTCCGGCGATATAGGAAAACATCGCTGACTTTAAATTAACTGCCCCACTCTTGCCTTGGAGGCAAGATCCATATGGATGTTGTAGTTGGTTATACATGCTGGTGGTGACGGAGTTTTAGATATCAGATTAATGCCTCGATGCCTTTTTGTTGTCTTCGATTTGGGAGACTAACATTGTAAATATTAAACTGTATTTATAAATAAACTAAATAAACAGTTAATGATTGAACTAACTGCTTTCTGTCATATTTTTTTTTCTTTTTCTTGTTAGTTAAAAAGGCTGCATGTAATTATTTATATTTTTACTTGCCTCTCACTCTGCCTGCAGAAACTCACTCTTTTAGGAGTTTACAGTCAAAACAGACATTTTGCCATGTCAATGTAGGTTTAAAAAGGAAAAAAAAAAAAAAAACAAATTTTGTTATTAGTTACTTTTTCTATAATGATTAAGAGTCGAAATGTCTGGAGTGAAAATGGGCCTTATGTTTGAATAATGTGCTGAATTGTTTTTTGACTTCCCGGCTAAGCTTCAGCTCCGATTCTCCTGATTTTGTTTGGCATTTTGCAGCTTTCGACATTAACATTTAAGTTTCACTCACGTATTAACCCCATGGTTATTTGTCCAAACAGTTCTGTGTGTGTACTTCACAAACATCGTTGAGACGTTTGGTAATGGTGCCTCCAGCCACAACAGTGTGCTCTGAGCTGCTGGGACAGCCTGCCAAGGGATCTGAGAGGGGCTGAAGACTGATAGGCTTATTTTTGAAAATAAGCTAAAAAAAAAAAAATGTATTTAGCATGGTTTTATGTAGTATCTATAATTTTATAATGGCAGTATTTATATATAATTAATGTCAACTTCAACAGTTTGCTTTATTCTTTCTATCTTTTCTATCTTCCATTTCTAATTTAAATCTACTTCTGCATCTCAAAAATATCAAATATCAAAGAAAAGTCTTTTGTTGGTAATTAAATTCAAAAAGTTAAACTTTCATATATTCTACATTCATTATGCATAAAGTGAAATATTTTAAGTGTTTTTTGTTTTAATTTTGAGGATTATGGCTTACACAGTGAGATGTTTGTTTTGAGCCTGTAGCCCATAATTATCAAAAATAAAATTGTTAAATGCTTGAAAGATTTTTTTGAAGTGCACAATTATACATATTTCAGATTTAAATATTCTTAATATCCTAATATATCTTGTGCAGTCAACTCATAATTTTTAAATGGTGTCTTAGTCTCCAAAACCATTGTAATTTCTTTGTTTTGTCAATGGCTTGTGAAGCACTTTGAATTACATTTAAACTGAGAGGTGACTGACTGTATATCCTTCAATGTCCATTTCTTTGCAGACGACACAGTGTTGTAGTCATCAGGTTGCACCTCGGACCAGGCTCGGACTCATCTACAGTCTCTGCTTTCCATGATTTCAAATTAGCTCCCCATAAACCCAGTATAGTTTTAAATGCAGAAAAAGTGATACGTGTATGGTTTTCTCCACCTCACCCGTCTTAGCAGACTATCCTACAATTAAAGCTTGAATCAAACTAATGCTCTGACTGAGTATTACAAATTCCTCAGAATTTGGCTTGACAGCAAACTATTCTTTAAAGGTCCAGTGTGTAGAATGTAAGATAACCTATTTGCAAACTTAGAATACAATATTAAGAACTATGTTAAAATTAGTTTGTAATCACCTTAAATCAAAAACTGTAGTGCACACGCAGTCTTAAAATAGCGGGACTCGCTTCCACTGAGAGCAACATCTTGTGCCATGTTACTTTGGTAGCTGAGAATGGACAAAAAGGCCTTAAAACACGTTTTGTGGTTTTAAACCTTAGTGACATTTGAAGACAAGCAACAGAGAAGACTCACCCCAGCAAAAGGTAACAAAAAAAAGGACTACAATGCTTGAGGTTTGTCTGAAGTTTGTTAGCCTGTGCCACTCTAAATGGAGGATCATTCACAGATGGCAACCACTGATCACCTTCTTGCTTAAGCCCCGTTTTCACTAAGGAGTAAGGCTCGGTTTGGTTAGGTATGATACACATTTTTATTTTTGCGTTTCCACTGTCAAAAGCTGTGAATGGTATCCTTAAAAATCAAACTGTACCATGCCAGTTTTGCTATTCTCCACTTGGCTAGACTCACTGCACTCTGCTGATTGGTCGACAAACTCGTCACCTCCCTACAACAGTAAAGCCATCTTTCTCCTTGCGGTGTGCAGTCTGTTCTCAAACTAAGCCTGTCTGCTTTGTGTGATAAACAGCCATATGCTGCCAAAAAAACAACAAGACATGCTGAATAACCTCCATTGTTTGTTTGTTGTTATGGTTTCCTTCATTGACTATTACAGGGATATGCTGTATCCCATTTCTATGATGTCACAATTCTTAAGTACCTGGCATGTTCAGGCTACCCCGCCCACCAGGTAATGGTACAGTCGCCTGTGGAAACACTTACCTGTAATAAGCCTACTGTTCCCAAGAGTGCCATACCAAATTGAACTAAACTGTACTGCTTGGTGGAAACGTGGCGTTAGAGAGAGAGAGAGGTTGCAGTGAGGCAGCACTCGGCTTGCATTATATTACCTCACCATTAGATGTCAGTAATTTTCACAAACCCAACACTTGACTCAAAAATTAAAAATCAGCTTAGGCCTTTTATACAGGATTCAAGGTTGTCTGTCCCCTTCCAGCAGGAAAACATATTGTGCAGTCTACCTTCATGTCAGCTCTTGGCTAAGAAGACATACTGTATATACTGTACTGCTCCATCAACACTCCAACATTTAAATCCTCAGCACTCTAAATTTTACAACTAACGTCAAATTTGGTACTCATCACTGTTCTCTGTATCAGCCTGCTGAATGGACATAATTAGAGTTAAGAATAAATACTCTTCTGTTATAATTAATTTAGAAAGCTCTACTGTGGCAACTACCTCACATCTATTCTTTCATATAGAAATAGTATTTATAGCACATGATCCAGTGATTACTTACCACCAAAGATCCCCTTTATAGGTACTGTTAGGCTATTTCTATTTTTACTTACAGCTACAGCATTATGCTAATTGATATGTTAATGTGCTTAATACCAAAATAGACAGTATCCTGCAGTCAGATGAGTTTTTGGATCAAGCATTAGCCCCGTAGTACGAAGGGTTAACACATATGAGAGACACAGCCGCAGGATAACAGAAGGAACACAATGCACTCCCTTTGCAACAAGTCAAGGCCATAAGCCACAGATATGTTTTTCTAGTTTCCTTGCACACTAGGCTTATTTTGGCAGTTGAGACAGGGAGGATTCCTTCCACAGGGCATCGTCCTCCTCCATCGATTGGTTCGTGTGCCAAGAGACTGACCAGTTTGTAAACCACAGTTCCTCCCCACCTTTTCTTGCCAATAGAATTACACACAGTGTTCTACTACAAACAGTATATATTTGTGTGCTAAAATTATTGTGCGACCTTTTCTGGGCGGCTGGTTGCAGAGTAACAGCACTCCGCTGACTGCGATTTGCCAAACAAGGAAGGTCCTGTACGTACTGCCATGTTTTGACGAACACGCTGACAGTATTAATGTTGGCAGAATTGGGTAATTTAGGCACCTTTTCAATGGAATGAGATGCAAACTACCCTGAAAACAGGAGACTTTGAGCTCTGCTTATGACTTCTGTAATTGTTTGTATTAGTTTCATTGTTTTCTTTTTTCTGCTGTTTGTTTCTCTAAATGTTCTTTGTTCTCAGGTCTCTCTTGCTATACGAGACTGCCGGATTGAAAATAAATAAATGAGATAAATAAAGTTTTGAAGTTTAATTACCACTTGGCCATTTCTTCTCTTTTCACAAGCTTTAGGTTGGTTCGTGAAGATGTTTTAACGGTTGTATTATTACCAACTGTCTTTAATTAATTTAAGAAGCTAAAATAGCCAGCATCAAACGACAACACTAAAAGGCGACGCTAGGCTTTCCCGCGCACGCTCTTGTTGGCCAAACTGTAAAATTTGCGTGCGCGTGCCCGCTCTGTAGCGACAAGATGGCGGTCGCCGCCCCATCAGGTAAATATTGCAGAAATAAATCGGCACGAGAGGCGGCGGCCGAATATTTGACTCAATCGCGTTACATGGCGAGGTTGATTGTGTACTGACGCGAAAAGGATACGTGGACTGGAGCTTTTGGGGAGGAAGAATTAGAAAGGATGCTGTTAGCCAGCGTTAATCCAGCTAACGGAAATAAAGTTAACGGCACGTCAAAATGCAGTGTGAACAGGGATGACGGTAACTCGTGCCATTTGGCAGCCGTGAAAGCGTTTAAAACTTGCCATTAGCGTCTAACGCTGATGTGGGTGACCTACTGGCACCGCTATCCGGTCTCTGGGTGATGTGTTGGCTTGTTTTTGCGACATGAAACAGTTTTCTGGCTCTTAAAACCGATGTGTCACCAATCGGGTTAGCGGTGAATGTAATGTCGGCGTATCAGCACGCAGCCTTCGTGCGTGGTCACTCCAAGAGGGACTAACACCCTGTCAAAGTTAATCACCACAACATGAGCTCCAGTGAGTCTGAGGGAAAGGATCTTAATGAAGCCAGTGTCAGTGCAGAGGCTCAGAATGATGCAGCAAGATGCTAAATGGGATGGACAGATGGATGAATGAATGATGAAAGCTGCCCAGCAAAAGGCCTGCCTGTATTCCTAACGTGTGCCCGGATGAGTCACGCTCACACCTCTGCAGCTGCAGTCCTGTGGAAATGTGCACGTTATAATAACTTTTGTGTCTATCCACTAGCAGGCGTCAAAGTTCCTCGAAATTTCCGCCTCCTGGAAGAGCTGGAGGAAGGCCAGAAAGGTGTGGGAGACGGCACAGTGAGCTGGGGTCTGGAGGATGATGAAGACATGACCTTAACACGATGGAGAGGGGTGATCCTTGGCCCTCCAAGGGTGAGAGGCACCACTCCGGTCACAGTGGGCAAGAGGTTAAAGAGAAACGTGTAACAAAAAGGTGTTAGGTTTGATCAGGGCAGCCTGTAATTGGGATGTATGCAGGATGTAAAAACACAGAACCACGAACTTTTACACTAGTTGTTGACTGCTTCTGTGAATAATTGAATCAGCTAAGTAAACTCAATGCAAATGCAGATGCATCAATACATCTTACTGATAAAATAATTTATCAGGAGCATATCACATAATACTGTTCAAAATACTTTTTTTTTTTATTATTTAGCTTTGATGTCTAGATTCTTAATGTATGTAATACATCTGTACTGTACTTAATTTGACACATCTCAGTACCTCCAGGACCTTTACAGAGGACTGTAGCTGCGAACAATAACATATGTCAGACTAACAGTCTACAAGACAGTGAACATCGTGCAAGGTTTATTGTTGTTTAATGCGCTTCCCATTCACCCCTCCCTACTTGTTTCTGTCTGCAGACAAGCTATGAAAACAGGATGTACAATCTGAAGGTTGAATGTGGGCCAGAATACCCGGAATTACCGCCGTACGTCAGATTTGTGACAAAGATAAACCTAAATGGCGTTCACACCTCCAGCGGTGTTGTGAGTAAACCAGTTGCTTTCCTTTGATGTGGATGTTAATGCTGTTGATGGTTTTCTTGCAGCTTTTATAGATAGGGCAAAAATTTTGCTTGTGCATATTTTGTAACATCAAAGTTTGTCCAAACCCAAAATGAACTGCTTGCGTTGAAGAGCGTTTCTATAATTTGGGAATATATACATGCTGCACTATTTAAAAAACAACAACTATAGATGCACACAATGAAGGGACTTCTTTGTTTGGCAGGACTGCTCTGTTGACCTGTGCACACACATAAATGCATCATCTGCATTTAGATGATCTGCATCATCTAAATCAACAGTGCAATCATTTCAGAAGAACAGAGTATAATATATGTGTATTTATATCTTGATTTAGTACAGAAACGTTTAAGGCCAACATTTTTTTTTCTTTTTAACAACCACAGTACCTACTTCAAAAGGGTCAGAAAACTCTTTAACATAATGGAGATAAAAAGTCATTTTTAAAATTCAACAGCAGTTAATGGGGAGATCAAACTCAGGTTTGAATCACCTGTGATCCCACAATTTTATAAAAGTATCTTCACATTCAACTAACATTTTAGTGTTTAAGATATAAAAGAAAATTTCCGTTGCATTTGTGATAATGGACATGCTAAAACAAAAACCTGTATGGGACGGCATCTATCTGTGCTTGTTTTCTGTCCCGCAGGTTGACATGCACGCCGTTACTGCGCTGGCCAAGTGGCAGAACTCCTACAGCATCCAGATGGTGCTGCTGGAGCTGCGGCGGCTCATGACATGCAAGGAAAATATGAAGCTCCCTCAGCCGCCTGAGGGCCAGATCTACACCAACTGACCCCCAGCACACACAAACACACTTCTGCTTGGCTTTTATCACTTTATCCCCAGTCTGCGCCATGAGACCTCCCACCTCCTGCTGACACCTTAGCTAAGAACACACACAAACAAACACATCGCTGGCGCTCTGGGTGGCCTCTGCGACGAGGCGGGTTGACTCCTCAGTCATTATTTTTTAAGATTTGTTATAAATGTGGATTGTACAATATCATAAAACATCGTGCTGAGTGTTGCCTTTTTATAACGTTGAAAACAACCTTGGAACAAAATTGCACATAGTCGACCAAACTTAAAGGCTGCTGGTTGTTACAAGATAAAGATGTTGAAGTCCAACTGCGTTTAATTTGGGAGATAATGCTGAGTGTGTCTTGTCATGGCGCCAGGTGTCTTAAAAATTCTCTTCAGTGCGTGTTGACATTTCAAGCAACCTTGTAAATGCATGACTGCAAGCTCACCTTATCACACATGACTGCTTCTTCCTTCTATGTAAGAATTATCCAAAGTCAGCATTGTCCACTGTGTCCATACCACTATATTTGATCTGTATGCAAATCTACTGTAGGTCTGCAAAAGTCAACATGCTTGAACGTGTAAGTGAAATCAGCTACCTCCTTTGGTCTTGTGTAACGTTAGGGGAGTTTTCCTGTGGATCTTTTTGTAACTTCATACGACCCTTTTTTCTTCCACTTCTTTTGAAAAAACAAATCGTAATTCATGTGTTTCATGCATTTGTGTTGTAAGTCACTACATGTTGGTGTTGATGTGCTGCAGGTAATGAATGTTTATTTCTGACAGTGTCTTATTTAGACTATTCATTTGCACAACTTTGGCGCTTGAATGGCTCTAGTAGATTCAACATGAGTGTGTTGCAGAAGTTAGAGTTTACAGATGTATGTCAACGTTTGCTGTTTACTCCAAAGTCTAGAAACGGTATATGAAGTTTAGAGCCAGCATATGCTTAGCATAGCATAAACACTGGAAATAAAATCAATTTAAATCTCTTGGATTAGCCCACTGTATCTTATTTATGTAAGATGAAATTAATACTGTACATATTGTATTTGTGTTTTTCAGTTATGTGCAAAACCAATATTTTATTCCATTGAAGATCACAAAAAAGTCAAGTTGGAATGAATTCACTTGTTTAAATTGGAATGCAGCTCACATAGTGTAGTGTAGTGAAAAGTATGCAGTGTTAACTAATTGGTGGAGATCTCACCTCACTTTGGTGGCAAGCTAGTAGCTGAGTCTTTAGATTAGTCATTATTGTTGAGTTAAGAACTGACTTCTGCCAATTTAAAAAGCAATTTCAATTTCATCGAAAACAAAAAACATGACCTGAAATATATTTTTAAACATTCATAGGCTGTTGGAAAATGTTATAATGCCACTGAAAAATTAAAAGCATAAAAAAATCTTTTTTTTTTTTTTTTTTTCAATATTCTGTGTCCTGTGTGTCTTTATTTCCAGCTGTTTTTTTTGTTTTTTTTTTCAATGCCAAATGTTGACATCACTGTTCTTGTCTGCTGAAAACAGCCTTAAAGTTGGGACTTTTGTCATGTACTGTATGGTGTTCTACCTACAACACTCATGCATTCACCCACACATACCCTAGGTGAATGGAGGAATGCAGTTTCCCTCGAGACTTTCTCCTGGATTTATTTAATTTCAAATTAAAATAAAGTTATAGAAATAAAAAATACTGGTGTGATGTGTAGTAACCTGGTCTATATTCCTTCTACATTTTGTTTGCTTCCAGTGGGTCAGTCAGGGCTCCTCCATCACAGAGCGACCTGCTTTCAAGAATCAGTGATTTTAGGATTGCTGTAAAAACTTACTCTTATAAAGTGGTGACTTGAATTGTTTTTAATCAGGCAAACATGCATGGCTGTCAGGTATATACTTTTGGCCTGGACGTATGTTAAAGATACGTTGGTACTTAATATCGTTATCCAATCATGCATCCTGTTTGAACAGTGTTTTGCGATCTGGTTTTTTATGTGGCATAAAATATTGATATTATTCTATTGATATTATTCCATTGATAAACATCACTGACAGGTGCTGATACTACAGCAAGACCACGTTCCTGTGGATATATCAAACTTAATCTTAACCTCTTTTCTTTTCAAAGTTCATCCAAGGTTATGCATGTCCACAGGCAAGAAAACCAGTTAGGCAACGTGATTAAAAAAAAAAAAAAGTCAGGGAATAAATACCAAATGTTTAAAACACTCTAAGCCTCAAGCAATATAAAAAGTAAAAAACCAAATGTGATGAGCTGAGAACACTGGATTATGCATGCTCAAAAATTTCCAATAATGTTTCCTTGACATTATCACATCTCACTGATGAAGAAGTGCAGGTATTTAGAATAACTTCACTGGGAGCCGGACCCCTGTTCATGATGGTTTACTCAGATGTATTATGCCTGCAGAAATAGAAGTGTCGTGTCTCCCTCTGTATGAGTTCAAATCAGTTCACTTTACAAGAGGTAGCTGTTTGATGATTTACACGAGGACAGGTGTGTTATTTCATAATGTGGATGAACAAATCACAACCGTCACGCCATCACTGTCACGCTGCGCCTTGGGCCACATCTCACCCTTGCAGGTCGCGCCTTCGGCCAGCAGGGGGGGCTGATGCGAGCCGCGCCGGTCCAAAATAATGTTTTCGGCAACATTTTATCTTCGCGGATGGAAACGTAGGTGGGTAAAAATGTCAAGGGCCGCTTGAAGTGCTTCATCATCGACTCGAGCTAATTAAGAGGTGGGCGCCGCCGAGGCAGCTCTGTGGATAAAGACTCTGTCCTGTTGTTGAGTGGGGCTGATCCAGAGCCGCAGCGGACTCTGACCTACCCAGAGGCCATGTGATTCCCATCAGCGCGTGTGCGCAGGAACATCCAAAAGACGTCAGTCACTAACCTTTCTGCGAAATGACAGCAAGACGCCCTCAGGGACTGAAGAAAAAACTTGTGAGTACATTTGCACCTTGTTTACTGGTGGGACCAGACGCAAGTGTCTCCTTAACATTGCTTTCTGTTCCTCTAAAACTTTGACAACGCCTTCAAGTTTCAGTGTTTCCCAGAAACACTTCTCAGACTGACACAGATTGGATTTTTTTTTTTTTTGGTCTTACTGTCATGAGATCAGTGAGAAAGTGTGCAGACCCACACGGTCTACTGGATTCCTCCATCATGTGTGAAAGGGATGTGAAACTTGTATCATCAGCTTTAAACATGAGTATTGTGCATGCATAGTGTGTGTGTGTGTGTGTGTGTGTGTGTGCGTGTGTGTGAACTAAAACAACACAGGGCTTCACTCTGGCTTTATCTTTGAAGAATGACAATTGTCCTTGAGTTGCTTTGGTACATTACACATTGCACATAAAGTCATTAAGATATGTTTTTATCATTGGGGGTTATCAGAGATATTTGCTGCCTCTGCCAACACTAGAGTAAACACTTATTAAAAGATATCAGCTCTGAGCAGTGGTGGAAACTTCATTTGCTTTTATTTTAAGACACTTGCATAATATTTTGTTTTATTAAAACAAATCTGGCTTTTACATATTGTCTTACTTTTACGATAAAAATTTTTAAAAATATTTTTTCTGATTTTATGCTATTTTTTACTAATAGTTTAAAATAAAAATGTAAATATCTGAATACTAACTTTTTATTGCTTTTTAAAACTTCTATTTATCTATATAAAAACTACACATATTTGATTGCTGTTTTTACAACTTTATTTAAACTTGATTTTAAATAATTTTCACCACCCATATTTTAATGGTACTGTGTGCGTTGGTCTCTAAATTTCTAATCTGTTCTTCTTTACCTGATAATTATATTACTCTCGGTCCTGATATGTCTGCTGGTTCAGTCGCTTTGTAAAGCACTTTGAATTGCATTTTGATTTGTGCGTGAAAGCTGCTGCATGATTAAAGTTTGATTGGTTGATTTTCTATAACTGTATACTTTGCTCCATTGCAAAGGGAACTTACTTAACAGATGGATGGAGATTATGCAGCTGTGTGTCGGCTCTGAATGTGTGAAAATGCATTCAAATGAGCGAACATGTGAACAAGAAATGAATTACAATTTTTTTTTAAAAAAAGAAAAAGCTGAACAACAGGATTAAAAATTCTAATCCGTGAAGGAGCTGTCCATGCAGTTTTGTGAAAAAACACAACAAAGATTTGTGCAAATAGGTGTCAGTGTATGAGGAGGATTAGCAAAGTGTTCACACAGAACTCAACTTTATTTACAAATCCGACTCTGGAGTTACCCGTAGTTTGTACCCAAATCATTTGCTTCTGGTGTTTGGCCAGTGGGGATGTTCTGATGTTGACTCTCCCTTCAGGATTAAGGACTTGCACTGGCACTTTTAGATTGTTTTAGTGGTATTTCTGAGCACTGCTCCACTTCTGGGTCTGAGCATGAGTCTCGAGAAATGGTTGAATTCAGTGAACAAACAACTGAGTGCCTCTTTGCTTTTCGTTCAAGGTATGACACACAGCGGAGGTGGAACCATTTTGGGGAGACGGATTCTTCTCTCTTTGGACTGATCCGACTGCAGCATGGCTCTGCTGATCCACATGCTTGCCTGCGCCTTCGGCCTGGGCTCTTGGGTGGCAGTGAACGGCCTGTGGGTGGAACTGCCCCTCATCGTGAACACTCTCCCGGAGGGCTGGGAACTCCCCTCCTACCTGACCGTCATCATCCAGCTGGCCAACATCGGACCCCTGCTGGTCACCCTCATGCACAAACTGTACCGGGGCTGCCTCAAAGAGCACATCGTCATCTACTCCATCCTCTCCATCGGGGTCATCTCCTGCGTTCTGCTCGCCTTCTTCTGGGACAAGACAACGATACTGGGCGGGGCGTCACACAGCACCGCCTTCTTTATCATCACATTCTTCCTCTCTCTGGTGGACTGCACCTCCTCTGTCACCTTCCTGCCTTTCATGATGCAGCTTCCAGCAAAATACGTCACCACGTACTTCATCGGTGAAGGGCTCAGTGGCTTCATTCCCGGCGTAGTTGCTCTGGCACAAGGTGTGGGCATGGCCAAATGTGTCAACTCCTCTGAGACCGCAGGGAACCAAACAGGGGGGGACACGTCTTTGCAAACAGTGTATCTTCCTCCCAACTTTTCCATCGAGGTCTTTTTCTTCTTATTGGCTGTCATGATGTGCGTAAGCCTGGCCGCTTTCATTGCACTGAACAGGCTCCCTCGGACTTATGAGATCTCTGCTAAGAAACTTGTGCCCGACACCGCAGCGTCCGTCAGCTCTGGCCTGGATAACCCTGGCAGAGAGACTGACGGAGACACTGTGAAACCCAAGGGCCAGGGGGCAGCACCGGGCGTTGTACCAAAACACAACATGTACCAGATGACCTTCATCTACTTTATGATTGTGTGGGTCAATGGTGCAACCAACGGCCTGCTGCCCTCAGTGCAGACGTACTCCTGCATGCCCTACGGGAACCTGGCCTATCACCTCTCTGCTGCTCTGTCATCGGTGGCGAACCCCGTGGCTTGCACCTTTGCAATGCTCTTCCCAAACAGGTAAGAATGACAGTGGCGTAGCGTGACAACAGTGGTAAGGTAAAGTTTTATCTCTTTCATTCCATCTGCTTAATCCATCAAATAATTGCCATGCAGCACATATAAGATGATTAAAGTTATTCAGACTCTTCTTTAGAAGAAGACGTCTATTTTATCGCTCTGGAGTCTTAGAAATAAGGGAACAAATGTCTTGTTTTCAGGTCACTGGTCTTCCTCGGTGTGATGCTGGTGATGGGCACAGGATTCGGCAGCTACAACATGGCTATGGCAGCTCTGAGTCCGTGTCCTTTGCTTCACGGCACTGTCGAGGGACAGGTGATCATTGTGAGTATGAAACAAAGAAACCGTTTCTCTGTGGTCTTGTCAGGAAAACACCTGTGGCAAAGTTCAACTCCTCTGCAACTATTGTATTGAGCAAATTTGCTGCCTCTCTTAACTCTTGATGAGGTAACATATCTGCACAACTGTTGTGTTTTTCTGGCAACGGTGATGAACCCTCCCACATTAACCCAAAGTAAGTCAATTTTTGCTCTTTTGTCAGGTGCTCTCATGGCTCTTCTTCACTGGCACTATGACTTATGTGAAAGTCATGGTGGGTGTAATCCTGCGAGACCGCAGCCACAGCTCTCTCGTCTGGTGTGGAGCTGCAGCACAGATGGGCTCACTCGTGGGCTCGGTCACCATGTTCCCACTGGTTAACGTCGTCTCTCTCTTTGAGTCAGGAGACTTCTGCAACATGAAATGTCCATTATGACAGGTGACCTGAGAGCTTAGTAGAAGAGATAGTTTAAGTTTTGTTTAAAAACAGGCCGAGACTTCTATGAAAAGCCACAGTCTCATGTGTTACACGTGGCAGCTTAGCTCAGAAGGGAAGAAGGGAGAGTGGAGGTGTTGGCTCTGTCCGAAGGCCAAAAACTCGGTATCCCTATGATTGCCTGAGATTATGTGCTTATCTCTTTCTTGTTAAAATATATTTACTGCAGAGCTTCAGAGATAAGCATTTTACTTTGGACAGAGCCGCTTAAAAAAAAAAAACTGTCAGCCATAAAGCAAATATGTATTAAATATGCACTTCTAAATATAGACTCACTCCTCACAAGTTCTTTAACCACCCATCAGCCTTTTTTGAAAGATTCGATTTTTTACATTTATTTTTTAAGCCATGTCTGCAACTTTTCGCTATTTTTTATTCAATATACTAAGATGGGAAGCTATTACATAATAAACTTATTAAATCGGCAACATTTGCAGTGCACCTCCTTACTTGAGTGAAGTTTTTTTGCCAGAGCGTTGCATGAAACTGTCAGCCCATTTTTGTCCACCAGATGGCGCAAGCATACTACTACATATTAAAACTTTTAGGCTCTGCCACTGACCACAAATCCTTGTCCCTTAAACACATACTGTGCAGATGGAAAAATAAAGTAAGTCAAGATGAAAAAAATTACTATTATTACTGGAATTTATACAGCTATTATATAAAATGTGTGTGTGTTTTTAAAGTAAGTCTGCATGTTTAATATGAAAAGCAAATAAATGAATATGTGAGACACAGGACACAAATACATAATATCTGAGGCATTTTGCTGTACTTTATGATTATTCTACTGATCATTTGCTGATTTTCAATGCATTATTTTCACTTGAAATGGAACAAATTTACTGTGCATTGGTACTTAATGTACTTCTTAAACCACTGGGTGGAGTAAATATTCGTCATCCCCACAGAAAACATAATTATATACTCCAACAGACTGTTTGAATATAGTTAAAGCAACCTTTAAGTACAGTAGTGTTATTTATTAGTAGAAATGATTACAACCAAATGTTATTGTCACTGGGGATAACCAACAGAAAACACAGCAATGAGAATCCAGACAGACAAAGATCTTTAATATGTCTGGTTCAAGCCCCCATCATCCCGATCAAATATGCTGCTGCACATTCTCGGTAGAGGATGGAGCGATGCTGGTCATCCATGGGAACCGCAGAGTGGTTTCCCATCAACAGCTGTTCCTCTTTTCTGCCCCCATGCCCTTCAGAAGGAGAGCGAGAGGTTCCCTGGCCTGGAGGAGGAGGAGGGCTCTAATTACTGATGCTCAGTGGGGGCCGATGGCTGTTGCTCCCGCCGCTGGCCACTTGGGAGCTTCCCTGACCCCGACACTGAGTAAAAACAAAAAGATAAGAAAGGGAAAATGGGGCCACAATTAGCCCTATGTAGCCTCCAGGGCCCCGGAGCAGCGGAGGAGAAGCACAGATGGGACTTTCTCACTTGGATTTGCTGAATCCACATTTGTGCAAGCTGCAGATAAAATCGCTGCAGTTGGTTGTTGATTCCGGATGGGTTTGATTGAAATCTTAATCACCTCAAACAATCCAGTAGATTTATCGTTAAAATTAAAACTTTGCATGTTCATAAAACGGGAGAGTTCACCTAAACCTTGCATGCAAATGCTGCCCTGTTGTTGTTAACATGACCTTGGGTATTTATATGTAATCACAATGATTTTTCTCCAGGCTTCATTAGCTAAATTCTCTGATTGGCACAGGACTTTTGTGTTGAGACAAAAGAAAGCAGAAAAGAAAAGTGTATCGTTTCCCTGCGAGTGTCAGATGGTCCCATCGCTCCTCCAGCTGGTCAGGAGGGGCTGCAGCCACCTGGATGTTGTGTACTGGTCCTGTGAGATCCTGCAGTCTCTTCTGCCATGTGAAGACTTACTACGCCACAGAGAGGTCCATCTGCTCGGGACGACACCTCACACCCCCGACTACCACCACCCTCACAGCTCCCCCACAGCTCCCCTTCAACCAGAGGAACCACTGCACCTCTCAGCCAAATGAGCAGCGTGTCAAATGGAAGGAGGATTTACCCTTCCTTTAATTGGATAAGAGAATGAACCTGTGTTTGACTTTGCACTCTGACTCTCAGACAAGAATACGGGGTTGTTTACCTTTGACACGATGCAAAAGCAAAAGGAAGACAGAGTGTTGTGTTATTTTTGGTGACAAAAATAACAAAGCGGTGCTCAGAAAGTGTGGAAATGTGCTTGGGTGAGCCTGCAGGCTGACAGATTTTGGCAGCTGATGTTCAGGTGAACAGCTCGCGAGTAAACCATTTGCTGATGCATGCAGACAGGCACAGCTCACACGGCATCTCTCCCATCAATTTCCACACACCCCATATAATAAAAGCTGTCCATTTATTTGGAATTGGATGTGACAACCCTTTGTCATTTCACTATAATGTCGGGGAGCAGACAGTGATGCACATGGGCCCACTCCTCGTTTTCTATCAGCAGGTATTGATGTTGCTTTAATGAAGTGCCCAGCACTCCACCCCAGGAAGAGACGAGTCTGTCAGCATATGTAAATGCTTCCTGCCTGTCATTGTTGTGGGGGTTCAGCATGGGTCAGCTTAGATTCCCCCTCTGGGAACCCTTTGTTCTAGCGCCTACCGGGCCACATGAGGGGACCAATTACAGAGACGCACAGCAGGACGGGGGTGCTAACTTGTTACCCCGCTGTAGTGAGCTAATTATTACCTCCACTCTGTGAGCAGCATGGAGCCGGTGCATCGTGGATGCGTAACAAAAGCCAGCTTGTCCGTACCTACATAAATTTGTTACAATTCCAGTATATGATGAGACGTTTCTCTCCGGAGAATTGGTTCATATTGAAGGCACTATCATCGCAATTTGGGAAAAGGTCATCCTAATTTTCCAACCATAAATACCTACTGAACTACTTAAATCTCAGCGGAGCTCCTTTGCATTGTCGATGCAAAGGCAATTTACAGGCCACACACTGCCAAGCACATAACCTTGATGTGATGTCAAGAAATGATTTATGAAAATGGATCTGTGTTCTCCTCGTCCCGAGTGAGACCTGGCTGGACCCGCAGCGTTGACACGAGGCCCACGCGGCCGAGAAGACAGGTGCTCGCTGGATTTTCATTCACAACATCTCAATGGGGCTTTGGCTCCCTGCTCCTGCTGCAATATTCCCAGTCTCTCTCTCTTTAGGCCATGGTTTCTGTAAAATGATGCCTTATGAGCTGAGACGCAAGTGCAGCATTTGGTGAAATGCGTGAACACCTGAGCAGAGGCTGCATTATTAGAATAGTTTTGGAGGGTAAAACAACGGGCATGTTTCAGGACAAACACACCTCTTGATGCATAGGTGCCCTTCCCTTCCTGCTATTAGCCCCCTCCCCTTATATCCATCCCATTCATCTTCTTCTCCCCACCCCCAGTGACCAGTCTAGGCCAGCTGCTAGGGGCTACCAGTCCCCCCTCGTGTGTGGGGCCAGTCAAGTGGAAAATGGCTGCTACCGAGAGAGCCCACTTTAGAGAGCCATCATCTTTGAAGGGGCACGATGGCCTTTGACAACCACAGTGTTAACATTGGAGCCCACACCACAAGACAGCACCGCTATTATCGCGTTTACTAAAGCAAGAGCACAGAAGAGGGGATCAAGGGGAGACCTTGTTGGTCGATGTCTGAATCCAGGGGTGGTGGGTTGCTCCTATGAGCCTCGCCAAGGTGACATTGTGGGGAAACATGACATGGGATCACTCACAGCCAGGTGGAGACTGTGTTTCAACGCATCGGGGGAGCATTTAGCGACGATGTCACCCAGTGTATGCCTTTTTGTGTCTTATGCTTTAACATTCACTTGTTTCATGTCAGTTGCTGCAGATGTGTTAGGTGCAACGCCGATTTTCTCTCAACCAGTTTCACTGAATAACATGTTTTGTCGTGCAATCTTAGAACAATAAAACAAGGTGTGATAATAAACAGATTAGAGCTAGGACTGTGTCCCGATACTTGGGCACTGATTCCACTTGTATTGCGATTACGATTATTTTTTTCGCAATTATGCAAGTATTGTAATTCAATAGCATTGATTGTTGTGATTTTCTTTTCCTTCTCATAGAAAACAAAGGTTAAATCATACACTTCCTATTAGTCCTATTTCCAAAAACAATACACATCACATTTCGGCTGAATGGGAAAGTGGTACTTTTGTACTCGCTTGAGAGGACTGTCCACCATTTTCCATTTTCGACTAATGTTACACCATTGCTGCCTACGCTACCATGAAAAATATACAGAAATACATACGTATGTCGATCCTGGGGAGAAAAATCAGTTTTTAAAATTGCAAAAAATCACAATACTCACATGATTTGATTTTTCCCCATTCCGTGAAAAGACAGTATTCCACTCACCTGGAGTGCTAGAAAAATTTGCTCACCTGGTAGATTAAATGCTTCAATAAACCAAAGCTCAACTGTCCAACTTCCATGCGTGCAGATGTCAATAGGAAGCCAAGAAAAAGGTTTCCTGTGAATGACGGAAAGGGATGACTTCGAACCCTATAAGGATGCTATTTTGATGTCTAGAGTAAACATTCAAAACAAACAGTAAAAACTTTCACTGTGGCTCATGAGTGGACATCTCTTGATTGTTAGACAAAGATGTTGAACTGATTTCTTCCGGAGTGACTTTGCTTAGTGGGAAAAGTAAATATTAGATGCATGGAAATGAAAAGTTTTGCTGATACTGAGATCAAAATCATTGTTATGGCATTTAGTCATAACAGATAGATTTACAGATGTTGATATTATCTCTCAATAAATAAGTTTCTACAAGAATTAACTTTACTGAAATGAAAATGAACCAATATTAGAATTGATTTTATAGCCGATAGTCGATATTT
>KV751321.1:16813574-16838544 GCA_001698575.1 Mola mola
AGAGTTTATAAAAGGCCCAAATAACACAATTTAATACTCAAACCAAAGTTTTGAGGATGTTTTTGTCTGAAACGTGTTATTCCTCTATGCCAGAGCCCCAGAAACATTTCTGGGACACACTGTTGCATTGACTGACGTCCTCCTTTATTGAGATGAAGGCACCCACTGTATTTTACTTTGTCTCAATCGCGCATACCGCATACTGTCCTGCTGCTGATAAAAGCACATATCCTTCAGCCTGTCTTTAACAATTACAGCTACAGTTGGACAGACAGGTCGGACAGTTTTATATTCTACTACTTTTTGTTTGTATAAGATATGAAAACGTATTATAAAAATATAAAAATCTATTCATATGTGTATGTTAGAGCTGCACCTAACAATTATTATCAATTAATCTGCCAATTATTTTATGATTTAATCAATTAATCATGAAAAAAATGCTCTACAAACCAAAGTAACATCTCCTGTTTCTTAACTCCAACCAATAACAACCCCAAAATATTCATATGACATAAGAAAAGCAGAGAATCGTGACATTTTAGAGGCCAGAACCAACAAATGTTTCAGACTGAAATAATTATTCTATTATAAAAATAGTTGTTGATTAATTTGATTGATTAATCAACGAATTAGTTGCAGCTCTACCAGTTAAAGAACGATAAAGAGAAAAGGCAACAAAAGAAAAACAAAACTAATGTGAACTCTTGTTTTAGAATCCCAACAAACTGTTGGGTTTGTTTTTTGCTGATGGTAAGTAAAACAAGTACACTGACCGCTTTCTTCTTTAAATTGTTCTGACAAAATGTACAACCTTTCGTGTAACTAAACCACAGCACTCGGACATAAGAATGTCAGAATCAGTCAATAGATTTAGCAAAGATAGATAGAGCAAAGTCATTAATGAGAGCTTTGAGAAAAAAACAAAAAAGCAAAAAAAACAGCAGCCTGTTCTTCTACATAAAGCAGCTTGAGCACTCCACAGCTTCCTTGCATGGCCCTGTTAAAATATTGAGCATGTACTTAAGTGCTATTTGGCCAAGTGTCATTTAGGCTGAAGGACTCTCCATCCACAAAAGATGTCTTGAAGTGACTGGATCGGAGCTGCTAGTGAACCGCAGAGGAACACACAGGTGTTGAATTATTTACTCTACATAAAAAATTTATACTTTTGTCCCACAAACTACTAAGCACAACTATGAAGTAGGGCTGCAGTTGCACTGAGAGATAGCAGGAGCCCTGTTCGTTAACATTATGTTACACGTGTTTTGAAACTATAACGTCGCAGTTTGAGACGCTAAATCCTGAATTTGCAAACATTTGTAAAGCAAACATAACAGGTTTTGATCCGTTTCGGTGAACATATATAGTGGATGATATTTATAAATCATACAGGATTTACATAACATGGTTTTAGTTATGATTTCATAAAAAAGCACCCGAGTCATCTCAGCAATAACAGAATAAATACATAGTGTGTTATTTCTGTTGCTCGGTCTCACTTAATGAAAACAACCTGTTTGACATTGTAGTGAACATGGGGTCAACAACATGTGTCAGCGTTTGATTTCAGAAGGATTATATTCATAACTGACTCTTTTAGGTTTTAGTTTCAGCTGCAGTGATGTAACAAGTTATGAACTCAAGTAAAATGATCTTTTCATCAACTTTCTCCTCTGCCCAGTAATAGCGAGCTAGCCAGTTGCCTTTAAGGCGCACAAAGCCAGCAATCCACTGTTGTCTTTTTGATGTGTCCCTCGTCTTTCCTTGTTTGTTCAGCTGACTGAGGGGGGGGGCGCTCTCTGTTGTGGCTGGTTCTTGACATCAGTTTAACTCTCAGCAAGGGTAATTTCCGAACAGATCTCTTTGCACTGCAGCGATTTCAATAAATGCAACAAACACTGACTACAGAGAACCATACCATGAAATACAGATAGCAGGTTGCTGGACTGCGTGAATGATGGAGCAGTCATGTTATAATTTAAAAGACTTTTGCATTGCAGGGAGCAGCAGAAACACATCACAGAGAGGATGAGTAGCTATAAAGAGGAAGCAAACCCAACCTGTAAATTTCAAAATAAACAGTAAGAAATACATCAACTGATTACGTTATTTGTGGCAGTAGGATAAAACAAACTTTTTTAGGCTGGAAGTGGCTCCCCAGAGTAAACTGAAGCAGATGGTGCAAAGAGTTGATCAGCTGAAAGCATATTGTTCAGGACCTTTTCTATAATCTCTTACTGAAGGGATCAGCATGTTTAAAGTAAAATTACCTTATTTTCACTTGTGCTTGAGTATGGGATGCCAAATCTAAAAAAAAATGTTCTACTATCTTTTAAAATATTTAGCTCACTTTCCTCACATTTAGCCAATTCTGCTTGCATCTGACACAGAAAGTCATGTACAATATGTTGAATATGATATTAATATGTAATTGTTAATATCATTATAGATAACAACAAGAAGTTAAACATTAAAAGTTGCATCTAAATGTCAAAAGATAATTCTAAATGAGATGTGGGCCGCACTCACAATAGGAGGCATCACAGCTGAGCAGCAGATGCTCCCTTTCTGCCCACATTTCCCATCATGCCATGCTGCATATAGTATTTTGTTTGCTGCTTTTCAGGTTCCAAAATGCAATCAATGAATGCACATTGTGACACATTAACATGTTCATATCACATTCAACATATGTTAGATGATTTTTTTTGTCAAATGTGAGCAGAATTTGGTAAGAGAATATTTGAGAATTGTAGCGGGATAGAAAATACATTAATTTCTCCTCTTCTGCCACCTGCTGAATTAAACAGCCAGAGCAATTGTGCCCTCTGTCCCTCTAAACATGTTACATAGCACAGGATTATTAATTTTTCACAGGGGCAAAAATGTTTGTTTGACACATTTTTTACTACAGCAAATATTGGATATCTATAGGTGGAACCATGAAGTGTGGAATTTTTCTTCAACAGTTTGTAGGGCCAGGTCAACATATCTAAATCAAACTCAATCTACACAGATAGGGCGGTTTTATTTAGGCATGCATAATATATCCATCCATCCATCCATCCAACCATCGATACATGGGCAACATACATGGAGACATCTCCAGTCCATCATAAGGCTGACTGACAAAAAACAACCATACACATGCATATTCTCACCTTCAGGCAATTTAGTCACCAATTAAGCAAACTTGCATGTCTTTGGAGTGTAAGAGAAAGTCGTTGCATCTGCAGGAAACCTATGCAGGCTCAGGAGAACATGCAAACGCCACACAAGAAGGCCCTGATCCAGCCGGGAATCTAACACAACACGTCTTGTTGTTTCTTAAAAGATTTATGTTCAAAAGCTTAAAAAAACTCAAAATACTAAATTTTGGTGCTTTGCAGGCATGTGGGTACTTATGTGTAAATGTAGACCCAGATGATATTTGGTGAGGGCTATCAAGGGCTTAAGGCGCTTTATTTGTCTGTACGTACATATTAATTATCTCATTTTTACTGTTTAGTTATCTCGCATACTGGTAATTAGATATTAATATTTCTTTAATCTATATATTTTTTTCACTGATACATATTTTTTTTCACTGTCAACCACTTCTCAAAGTTTTGATGGGCTTCATCCCTTATTGTTGCTTAACATTTGCAAAAAATAAACCTATGTTCTACTGTGAGTTTACATAATACTGGAGCTCATTAACAAATCTGCTAAGACCGCTTTAATAAAATGTCATGAAACAGCGCAACATGGTCTTCTAACAAACACGCTATTTTTGTTACAGTCTGTATTACCTGTCAGCAGAGCGTATAATCATGTGTCACATAAAGAGCTTTATGCACAACTATGAAAGAAAATGAAGTACACAGAAGTGTAGCCTTATTTAGACAGAGAGCCTTTGCTGGGATATCAGACATCATCGTGTGACACTTTAGTCACAGACTGAGTGGCTGTTTATACATAATTCCTTTGTAGTATCACGAGGCTCATTCTGCAGTTGATCATATTCTCTTCTATCTGTGTTCAGAAGCTGACCTGTTGTGCAGAGATATGGTGCATATTTACTCTATTCATGGGCTCCGCGTAGCAAACACATGCTACAGGCAAATATTCATTACTAAGTAGCCTGTGGCGACTGTCATGTGCAGACAATGGCAGGAGACAAAAAGAGTGCATCTACCACACAGGGAATCTTCCACACTTGTAGCCACACTGTGTATACAGCACGTCCAAATAATGCGTTTTTAATCATATTCACATAATCTTGTGTGCGTCGTACGTGGAATCAGAGATAAGCCTCCTTATGTTGCTCAGATATCACTGCAAATGAGCATGTCTGAGAAATGTAACACCTTGCACAGACTCTTGCATTTTAATTTCTGTGGCATCTGTGACCAGTCCGTCATGTCTCTAACCCCCTCGGGGGACCCCCAACCTATCAAGCTGCAGACCCCCAAAGCCCAGGAGATGGGGAGGGTGGGGTGTAAGGTGGCGGCGGCGGTCGGCAGGGGGGACGCGTTTGATTGATGATGGTGTGAATTAAACAGAAAGAGATTGAGAGAATCCTTTTATCAGGCCAGAAACACGAGTGGATTAAAATGTAGTTGTACAACCCCTCTGTATAATGCAGCAGCCTGGCCGCATATCGCAAGGCGCCAGAAGCCAAGATGAGAGCTGCTTGTTATTATTGCCCCCTCCTCAACCCACCACGTGAAACTTTGCTGAAGCAGGAAAACAGTGCAGAAACATGACACAGGGCTGAAAAAAGAGCTGCAGCGATTTGTGGATTCACCAAAATGTGTGGTTTTGGTCGTTTTTGAAGCTGGTCCCTGCCTTTCCAATGTCAGTACTTTACTGATTTCTATTTTTAAAATGCACGTCTTCAGTTTTGAGCTTGACAAAAAAAAGACCTTTTGAATTGAGGTTAATTTTTGATGAATCAACGCTAAAAGAAATGTTAGTTAAAACTTGAGCCGAAAACACATCTAGCTTTAGATCATTATTGTATGATGAGATAACCTAAAATGTTCAGTTACATTTTAGATTTTTCACTATAGATAAATTATGCCAGAGTATAGAAGAAGCTGTTGTGTTTGTGCAACAGTAAAGGTAAGAAAATGTTTTTATCTGTTTAATCTTGTGTGTGAAAAGCCTGTGCTGGTTTTCAAACAGCACCATTAAGTCAAGTCCTTCATGACCACATCTGTGGCTTTAATGGACCTGCAGCATGTCTCCGTCTGCAAGTAGCCTCCGTGCCCGACTCCATCGCTCCTCCGCTGATGTTTTTGTGCCACTGCATAATTTATTGCTGGCCTCTTCTTGCACATCCTGTCCTCCTGGTGCAGGTGAGAGTTCAGCTGTTTGGCTTAACACATCACTGGGAAGGGCCTCAGACCTGGTTCCACAGCGGCAGACCCCACATGTGACAAATGCAATTAGAGGGAAATATGCAATTACCGCAATCCCCACACTCTCATGTGGCCAGACAAGGACAATTTGTCAATGAGGCCCCAGTGGTATCTACTTAGCTTGGATAGGGACCTGCAGGTACTTTTGTCCCTGCCTCCTTCTCCGGAGCTGCCCTGCGGTGTTGGATGTCCTGAAGCCCCGGGAGGCCTGGCAGAGGAAGATGTATTGCCAGAGAGAGGGTTCGAAAATCAAAAACCGAACCCCATGTCTTTGACCGTTTTTGTTACAAGCCCCCTTTCTCCTGTGGACCACAGAAGCTACTTTTAACTCAGCAAGAAACATCAATGAAACATTGCATTAAAAAGCCAAAACTTAATAGCTTTAATTGTGTTTTTTGGCCATGTACCATCAGCAGGCAGCGTCGTAAGTATGAGGCTCAAGCTAAAATGTTTGCTCGAAAAAACATAGCGTGTGTTCTGTTAATGTGATGGTATTTTTATTTAGAGCATTCTGTGTCCTGCTATACACAGCCCATTTGTGGCATTCTTATAGAAAAAGCAGCATGCAGAGGCTTCATGTGGCTTATAATGATGGCAGGAGACTGCTATTCAAACTGCCACAGTGGTGTAGAGCGAGTCAAATGGTTTGTAAGTGTTGGTGTCCCTACCTGTTACGTTATAATAAGAAATCTCATTTATCCATCTATGGGTAGGTTTACAGTTTCAGAAAATAGCGTTATCCAGGCCTCAACCTTCCCTTTAGCTCTGTCCTGTTTTCATTCAGACTGTGGAGACATTGGCACTCCTCTTTTTACAGAGCTGTAATTTTTTAAATGATATGTATTGCACTGTTTATGTATTGTATGTATTTACTGTCTTAAATCTTTTCATCTTTTCTTTTATATATTGTCTGCTTTTTTTAATACTGTGCTATAGATCTTCCACAGTACCATATACAGTAGATAAGCCTAATATGAGTTGGATATGAAGCTAAAAGATAGAAAATAGTGTTTTGTTGAAACGTTAATTGATAAAACAGACTGATATAGTGAAATCTGAGTATTTATATGACAGAAAGCGGAACTCTTAGCCGTCCATGCTGGTGAGCTCACAAGCTAACAAGTAGAAATCGAGCTAGTTCATAGTCAGACAAATATCGCTCTGAGCTCCATTCTCTCTGCACTGTGGTTTGTACTCCCCGTGGGCATGTCGCTCAAAGGATTGTATATCATTTCATTCAATACAGAGTTTTACTTGGCTTGCTGTCACTTAGCAAGCTCGACAACTTGAAGATTTCTTTTTTCTTTTAAACAGTGGATTTTATGATCACTAACCTGAGTTCTTCATAAAATATAGTCATATCATCAAGTCTTCTTTTTGATAATTTGCATTAATATCTTCAAAACATATCTCTACGGCGGTGTGATCTATATATAAAAGTTACAACACAGCTACCACGCTGTCTTCGTTCACTCTGGACCCCCCGGCTCTCCAGTCACCCAGAGGTCAGCGCTGTCAAGTCGGTCTAGTTTTAAGTAAACAATCTGTGCAGATTTACTTTTCCCTGTGCTCACAGCTCCAGGGATTTCATTGAAATTAATTGCTTTCACATTTAGCCATTTTGAATGCTGGCCTGACTGAACACTGACACCAGAACTTGTCTGTTTCTCTCTTTTTTTTTGTTTTTTAAAACCCTATTAAAGCAATAATGAAGTCTAATCAAGTAAACATTGTGACTGCATCCCTGTCAACATAAGAAAAACAAAAGTTTTTCTTATGTTGACAGGGATGCAGATCTCACTGCAGGCTGACCTATTTAATAACTTTGCTTCTGTTTCTTTTTCAAAAAACTGTTTTCCCCTTTGCAAATCATGAGAAGAGAGCAGTTTCATGTCTGATTGACAGAGACACTTGTCTGAAGTGCTCAATTCTGTCTGAAATGAAGTACACGACCTGCTACATGCCTTTGTTCCTCCTTTGAATGGACATGATAGATAGAACTGGAGCAATGGACGCAAAGACCATGACAATTTGAGCACTGACCTGGTTTTCACTGTAGTCACCATAAAACACAGAGTCAGCGTCCTGGGGACATGTAATAACATCAGACCTTTGGTGTGATTCACAATCTCAGTATGTGGCAATATTGCAAAACCCATTGCATTTGCCTTGTAATTTGCTGTCGCCCCGGCGAGGGATCCAGGTAACTGCGACCCCCCGTTAATGGAGTTCCAGCGATAAGGACAGGTCTGTTTATTAGCCACGTGCGGTCAAGCGTGGCAGGAACAGCTGAGCGCGGGCAGGTGTCAGGCCCTGCGAGGGCTCGGGCACCGCTGGCAGGCCTCGGCGCTCATTTCACGCATGTTATCGTCACACGGGCTTGGCTGAAATAAAAGAGATTGGTGGGTGCGCAGTAAATATAACTGCTGAGTGATGAATTTCCCCTCAGAGTCACACTGGAGTGCCTCACTCCTGGTAATTTGTTTTGTTTGTAGAAATCAATGAGTCACTTGTGGTTTTGGTTTTAGTTAAGCTGGAGGAGGAGCCCTATGAATGAAACATCAGGGTTTATTTTTTTGGCATCTTATTTGGAAGTCACAATATCCAGGAGTTACACTCTTCTACAATGCCAAACTGTGGTAAACGATAAGTGAGCATTTCATTAGGACACAAAAATAAAAAGATCACATGCTGAAAAGAAAGGTTATGTCTTTCAGCATACATGCTTGCAGACATTTACAGAGCCTTGAGGAGAAAATGAACTTCAAATTAAAATGTCTATTTGATGCATATTCCTAATAGGGACGGATGGGAGAAGAGGACTCTGTAGTGCTCTCATCCTTCAGCCTGAGGGGACAGACTTGAGAATTTGTTATTACCAACTTAGCCCACCACGATGGGCCTGTTGGGAGGTGGATTCACACAGATTCTCTGCTGTTTTGACAGGTGTCTTCGCTGGTTAATTTATCAGGCAATTACTTAATAAATGGAGCCTTATCTACATGGTAAACATGATTGATCCTGCAACAGTATTACAGTGCTTAATTGATAGGGTTCCGTATTGAAAAGAAGCTCTGAATAACAAACTAACAGAACTTTTAAAGCATAAGTGAGCAATCATTTGAACTCGGAAAACATGTTTTGTTGACTGCCTGCTTTATAAAAATCCCCACTTAATCAATTAATCAATCAATTCATCAGACAGTATATTGTCATTTTCAGTAAAAATCATCTTCATCTTAATTTTTCTAACCAATACACAAAACCTAACTATCAAAAGATAAAGGAAAACACAACATGCTTACGATCCTCCTTGCATTTTTGCTCTAAAAATTGATTTACTTTCCGTCAATTGACTAATCAATTAATCTATTAGCAATTTAGTCTCCACACTTGCAGAAATTAGACAGAGTCAAACTGGCCCTGTTATTTAAAGTCTGTACTTTGCTTCTGTTATCGATGGGCCAGACAGCAGACGGCAGGCAGCCTTTATGCAGCCTATATAAAGTGTGACCCAGGAGCCAGGGCTTTCTGTAAGTGTGCCAACATGGATGTGCTTCCAGCAACAGTCATGTTTCTGCCAGCTGCATCATCTGTGCTTGCACAAAAGCATGCCCTTTGAAAAACGCTCAACACACACAGAGGCAGTGATGCGTGGCACACACGCATCAGTGTGCAAAAGTGCATGCTCACATTACTCTTGATTCAACTTTACATACCCAATAGAAGTGATGACGGATAAATTTCACAATTGTATTCTGTTTCTCCGGAGTGGGATTCATCACTCAAGATTTAGCTAAATCTTCATTATGATGTAAATCATGCGCAAATATTATGAAATAACACAAGTAGTGAGGTGGGTTTAAAAGGATTTGAGGTGAAATTTAAATAGGCGTCGGGAGAAACTGAAGTAGAAGCAACAGAGCTCATCTGTCCTCTGGCACAAGACTCACTGTGAGTCATACCAAGTGCACACATCACTGTAGAGACACTCAATTATGATTCAAATCTCCATAACGGGGCAAAAAAGCCATTTGTCATGTGACCATCTGCAGCGCATCTCCTCTGATTCTGCCTGAATGTAGTTAGCCCCTGCACACTGTGGGAGTGCACAGACAGGAACGTGTGGATTTATTAGCGTCAGGCTCAGACTGTAATCACCACAGGATCAGTGCTGTGCCGATAGATTAATTTCATTTTCTGTGAATGTTGTAGTCTCCTGAAAATCTCTAGGTGCTTGGAAACAAAGACGTGCCCTGTAAGCCCTCTTTGTTTTACTTCTTCTCCTCAGATTTAAAACAATGTGTGAAGGGAGAGAGCAACACCAGTTTAGTCCCAGCACCGTAATTATCGCCCGCTTTCGTCTCCCTGGGATGTTCATGGACAAGGGCCTCATAACAGGTGACAGAATGCCTGCCAGCCGCCCCCAGTTCCCCGCCCCCACTCCAGAATGGTGACTATTATAAACCAAAAACGTATGCTCTCAATATATATGCAAATGATGCTCGGTCCCAAGGTGAAGTTCGCGGAGCAGCAACGCTGCTTGCCTCTGTTTTGCTCATTTGCAAAAATGTTGAGAGTAACAAAGACCACAGGAAATTGAAAAATTGTTACTAAGTATTAGAAAAAGCAATCATTTTCCCCGGGCAGCATAATCCTGCGGAAATTGATCACACCTCTCTCTGTGACAAGGACTGGTAGGAAAACAGGAACATTCCTGTTTCAACGTTGCCTGGTGGAAAATTTGTTTAGTTGCACCCTTCTTTCATTCTATTTAATATATAAAGCTACTCTGTCCTGTGCTGTCAGGTACTGTTCTCTTTGTTTGTCCCCTTGGCTGAAAACAGCGAATCCTCAAAAAGAAAATTAGCCTCAGGTGAGTTATTTTTTCTAGACTTGCTGCTGCTGCTGCACACAACAGCGAGTAATCTCACTGCTGGGCTGCTCCATACATGCCGCATGCATGCAAAACTGTCCATTTGTTGTCTAATTTTAAACACACCGATACCATCTCACTAATGCATTTGCTCTTCCTTTGCATGGAAGTACAAATTGGAAACGACAGTCTATTACCCACTGCTCTGACCTCTGTGACGGAACATAATGTGAAAGGACCTACGATGCCTTTATGTGAAGGGAGGGAGGGAGGGCAAAGACACACTGGTGATTAATTAACACAATTAATTTAGACTAAGATTATCTGAACAATTATTTCTCGATAAATCAGAGCAAGGTGTGACGATGGCTATTATAGTTAAGGTTTAATTACAGCATTAGAAAATGAAAGTGCATTATTAGGGAACACGCTGCAGTGCTTGTGAATGTCTTAGGCTGTAAATGTAATTATTACACCTACTTCTCAAAGCCCAATATAGAACTGTCAGGAGAAATCCTCAGCCACAGTAAACTTATTTGAAGAGAATGTTGAACTCTGTAAAATATGCTTTTTAAAAGAGTTAGATGAGAAAATTCAAACCAGTGTCATGTCTGTATGTAGTAACACAGCCAACAGCTGTCAACTTAGCTAAGCATAAACACAGGAAACATGGTAAAACAGATAGCTTTGCTATGTTCGAGGAAAATAATCACTATGGCAGTCTAAGTGGTTACATACTGGACTATTTTTTGGTAGGTACTAATAATTCCAAAACAAAACTGAAAAAAAAACCAAGAAAACATTCTTTCCAGAATAACACATATAAGTGTTTTTTTTTAATCTAACACAAAGGTTAAAGATGGAATTTGTTGCTATAATTTATGTTAAAACGGTCAAATGAAGACATGCAGAATGAAGAATGTGAAGAAACAGCATTTATATTATGTCAAAGATGACTATTAATTACACTTCACATACTGACAGTATGGTGCCCATATTGCCTCATAATAGCTCTTTTTGCTAAATTTCTCTCTTAATGTTTAATTCAAATGTATAAACAAAACAAACTCTTGCCTTACTAAACATAAAAATGCAACCGTACATCTTTCTTTTACCAAATTAAGATGCATTTAACTGCCTTGTTAAACCATTGTAAAACATTTCATATACAGTAAGGGAGATATACAATAACTGAATTACAACTCACTAAAATCATTTGTGCACTAGCACATCTGGTTGCACAAAATAAAAGATATATTCTTGAATAATTCCTGAAAAATATTGTTGCTGTTGTTGGCCAACTTTAGCTCAAGACTGCCAAGGATAATTAATGATACAGTACCTGATATGTTGCCCCCAATATTTATGGAGGTACCTTCAAATTCTGGTAGTATTTCATGGTTTGGTTAGGTTCAGGCTCAAAAACAACTTGTTGATCCATATTCATATAGTGAAATCAATATTTGAGACCGTATACAGTTTTCAAAATTCAGATTTCTGAACTACAACCACGAACTACTACATTTTAATGTGTGCGAACTGAACCTAGAGCGAGCTCAGACGGAGTGTGAACTGATGAACGTGGTGGAATAAAGCTGGGGTATATCATTAATTTTTGGTATCACTGGACAACAATTTCATAAATCTGATGAAAAATTAGACTTTTGCACCTACTTAAGTCTCTGTCTTCTCTAACGGCTTTGCTAAAATCTATCCGTGACGGTATTTTTTGGCCAATTATGGGTCATATCAGAGAGAGTGGTTCCTACTGGCTGGTGCACATCCCCATAGATAATGAAAGGCTGATACAGTGGCAGACATCCCAGCAGGAAAGGTAGTGCTCTTCCAGCACTATAAACAACTGCACACACATCAAAGCATGCCGTAAAAAGGAAGACCAACAGGTCAAAACAAATATCCATGAACTCTTTCCAAGGGCTCTGTGATTGTTTAAAGGGTGGGTCGGAGCTACAGAGCAGAAAAGGGGAGGGGAGGGGGAACAGAGTAGTTACTGTCGGGTTCTCATGCTTGATTTCCAGAAGTTACGAACCACAGCTTTAACTTCTTAACATTAGGCCTACTTAAGTCAGCTAAAAGCTGTACTGAACTATAACCAACTACAAACCACAGTTCAGATGTTATATAGTTTTATGTCTTTTGGTAGCGTGTCAGCGAAAATTAACCTAGAGTCGACTAAAGAAACTGAAAGCGACCCAGTAGGTCAAATGTTGCCAGCAGGAAATTTGCTAAAGTAAACTAAGCTAAGCCAAGATAACTGACAGGAGCTTCAGAATTATCGTAAAAGCAAGACAATATAAAACTCCAACAAAGAATAAGCAATAAGCAACCCTATAAACTATTCTTTTGAGACCAATGATTTTAAGCCGCATTTGATAAAGCTTTTTCTTTTTTTTCTTTTTGCTAGTGCACAAAAGAAATTATCTGAGCCTTGGAAGCTGACACATTTGTTCTTAGTGGCTGACATGAGAGCTCCTTGCTGAGCATGATAGCGAGTAGCTGGCAGAGATTTCATATGGTTTATTGCTCCCACTTTCACCGAGGTTATTTATTGAACTGCCACCATGGCCCCTTCACTCCTCAGCCACCCAAAGCCTCTGTCTCCCTCAGCATGATGGAGGAATTTATACCACATGAACAGCATGCTGAGCTTGAGTTTAAGTGTTATTAAGAAGCATCGCTCATGCATAGGATACTAGTTACAGTAATGCATTCACACATGCCGCTCTTGAAGGAAATTGATGATAGATTGTGTGTGGGGTCTGAGGCTATCAGAGAGAGCAGGCGGGAGACGGAGGGGAAACTAGGTTTCAAGTATTCCACAGGCTAAATGAAGAACAAACATGCTCCATACAAGACAGTGAAGGAGAAAAGATTATCATCTGGAGATGAAAGGCAGAGAGAGACTCATTCACTGCCACACAGCTGTCTTATTTGCAAGGTGTTGAGAAACCACTTTTTTTTTTTTTTTTCCTCCAAGAGGATGAAAAGATTCTTCTGAAGCCAAAAGGGTCTGCTATCATTTTTGGGCAGCTTGAGCGGTAGAGATGTTATTAGCATAAATTATCTCCCCCACCAAAGAGATAGGAACATGCTAGCTCCTTTCTGCTTTTCACACTTAATTGCCCTATTTACTGAACAGTTGCCCATGGACAACAAATGCACACACGCTCCGAAATGCATACAGGACAACAGGCAGACACAAGCCAAATAGGGCATGAGTGATACACTGAACTATGTGCCAAACAGCATTAGATACAGTGCGGCTGGGGAGGCAGTTAAGTTCCATTCAGACTTCATGTTAGACTGGGAATCCAGCAATCCATATTAAATATCGGTTTCATGACTTTCTTCATTCTGCCATGTTTGATAAATAAAAGTCTATGTGGTCTATAGTGCCAAATGCACATGACGCTTGCCATAAAGTGTCTTTAAGTGGAACAATAAACAGGAATTCTCCTTTAAAATAAATACTTGTTGCATAACGTGCGCCTTCTATTTCAAAAGCTTTAATCACCAGCAGTCTCTCGAAAGAGCACAACAGTCTCCTGCTGTAGCAGCTCAAAAAAAGCCTCATTGAAATGACCCAGTAAGCAAGAGCGAGGTGAATTATAGATGGCTATGCTTAATGGACTCTTAGCTTCTCTTCACGTAGCCCAACAAGCTTAGAGTGATGTTATATAAGCAGTGCCAAGTATGAGGTGCTTAAGTTTCAGGTTTAATGCATCGGAATCACATTTTCTCTTTAGTAATTCTTTTTGTCAGTCACCTGAATTAGCTGCAAAGCCAAATGATTAAACAGACTTCACATGTCTGTAAATAGAGGTAATAAGTGTTGTAGCAGATGGGCTAAAATTGGTGGGGTCTCTTGTGGAAGAGTGTGAAGGAACAAATCAACTAGATTGACTTCATTCAGTTGGTCGTCCAGGTCATCTCTATAACCCTGAAGGGCCATACAGGATGTTAATGAGGCTGATGGTATCGGGCCTCCATCCTATCTCACAGGAGCCTAGCCGCCCCTCCCTCTCCAGCACCACAGAGCAAAAGAAAAAAAACCCATTCCTACAGCCCGAGGGGGTCTGTCACTATGGTAACGTCCTCAGGCAGTGACCACATGTCGGAGGGAGTCTGGGGGCCATAAGTGGACCGGAGCTCGGGGAGGAGGAGGAGGAGGAGGAGGAGGAGGAGGAAACGATTGGCAATGAGTTTCCTGCTGCTGGATACAAGTTACCTGAGAAACACTTCAATCAAAGTGTTTCCATCTGTTTGCCTCCATTCAGAGCCAAGGCCAACTTGTTGCTTTTTACTGTTGAATTCACTGGCTAAACTCATACGGGATAAAACAGAACAATAACTGATCTGCAGATTATGTTAGCATTCCAAAAACTGAACCTGGACACAAATAATTTAGTTAATTAACACTAATGTAAAGAGGCAGAATGCTTGTTGTCTTTCCCCATTTACAGCAGAGGCTGGTTGGCATGTTTTCTTATATCAATATACATTACAGCAGCAGACACGTTAGCAGTAAAACATTAACCCGATGATACTGGAGCTTTATTATTATACATATCACAAAGCTAAACATATGAGCGTTTAATTACATTTGGGCTTTAAAAAAATGTCAAATAATCAGTTACAGAAAATAATTAGCATCAAATTACTGTTCTGGTAATTTCTACAAGCAAAACTTGCAATACAAGCTCTCACTTATAACAGAAAATATTATGAAATAGCTGTTAGTTAGAACATGCAATTTCATTGTTACCCAGCCACCAAATAAATATTTCTCCACAACTCATTAAACTTGTCATATTGATGCGAACAAACCTTATTTATACTTTAAAGAAGCAAACTGTCTGTGCCCCATTGCACTGTAGAAAAAAACAGAATAATGAGAGCTTCCACAAATGAGTTCACAAAGTGTCAGGTTCTAAGAAATCGATGGAAAAGCTCCATGTGAGAGAAGGAAGGTTCATTGCTCATTTAACTTCCCTGCTCCCTGAAATAAAGTCTGAGGGATAATTCATAGACAACAAAGAATTCTCTAAACATCAACACAAGGAGACAATGTTTATGGCGAGAGGCTGATATTTAGTATAGTGTTTTAAAAACATGGTATGATTAGATAATTACATTTCATTTTGTGTGAAATATCGCTTCACACCATGACGCATATAAAAGAGTGTATAATATATTACAAAACACAATTCACCGCAAAAACAAAACAACAAAAAAAACACCCTCACTGGAGCTCATTATGTTGGACAATGATTGTTCCTCTGACCTTTCTCGTCCTTGCCTCGGCACCATAAGCTTGGCCCTGTGACAGCAACATGAACCTGTGCTGTAATGTACAATCACACACGTGTGATAAATCCTAACCTCAATGATTCAACACCGTTCCTCTCTCGAAAACCTGCCGCGTCTGAGCGGCAGGGTCACTGCCACGGGCGGGCGTGATTTAAAGCGACCTAGGCAAGGGGGCAACCCTGGACATCTGGATAAATCTACAGCACCTTTAACCACGTTCATGCATAGTTTTAAGATCTACAATGAAAAACACATAAAAACCTTTTAGAGCCTTTTAATTTGGCACATTTCTGTTCCAGGGGAATCTACAAGTGGTTTCACAATGTTTTAAAAACATGCGTCGTTTGAGGGCTGAATCTGACTCTTGATGTGATGCCCAACAGCACTACTTTTTTTTTACCTAACCGACGTAAAATGAATACGGCTGAGTTTGCTAATTGATTAGTTGTTCACCAAAAATTTTAATTTCGTAATCAATCTCAAAGGCAATTAACAAATAAATGCTCTCTAATTATCAAATTGCTTTGCTGTACGGACAGTTTCTTTAGCTTTTTCTGAACTGCTTGACAGATGAAACAAGCAATCTAAAGATGTCCCTTTCCATCTGGTAAACTGTAAAGGGCATTTTTACTCATTAATTAAAATAAAATTATGGAAAAACAATTACTAGAGTGGAGAAGTTCCCTATTAATTCCTTATTAAGACTTTAACACCATTATTAGCCTCACACACCCGCAGAAACAAAATAATATATACACAGAAATGAACATAAAGCACCGCACTACATTCTGATGCCTCCACTCATTTTATGTATGGTCTAATACTAGACTTTAACATTTTGTCATTTATTGACATTAATAATTAAACAAGTAATGAAACACAAGTGTTTCCTGTTGACTGAATCAAACAGGTGCACCATTTGACTTGGAAATGTTACACTGTTGCTTTTAGAAACCAGATCAAATTTTCTGTGCAAATATTTCACTTCCATTCATTATAATGAGAGAGACTTATAATGTGGCATAAAATCCATAGAGTGAGCTAATGAGTCCACACACCAACCCAGAGAATATCTGGCCAATTTAGCGAGCATGGATCTAATTCTAGATTTCACCCTCATCAAAAAAAATGTAATTAATTAATCAGGTAATTCACTTCCATGCATGGCAGGACACACATCTGTGCAGCAGTAAAGGGGAGGGAGAGCGACAAGCTGAGCAGTGCAGCACTAACACAACAGTGCTGGAATCCAGTGCAGCTTTAAAAAAGGGTTCAGCACTCCCCGACGCCCAGAGAACCTCTCCTGTACTGTACTTGTGCTCTCGACGTGTGAGTACAGTGCATTGTGTCGAAGGGACACAGAGATCTGAGGCTTTTTGAGGTAACAGAGATGACATGAGGGAGGCAGAGCCTGTACAAGGCAAACATAAACTGTGCCACTTCATCTGAAAACAATGGGGGACAGGACACAGAGTGTGCTCTCATCCACATCTCCATTGTCTGCCCTCCTCTTTTACTCCTCCTCCGAGCATGGAGCATAAGCGGGGTGAAAGAGGGAGGGGAGGGGAGGAGAAGGGGGAGCAGCAGTGGGGGCAGTGGGGGTCTGGCTGTGTTCTTTCTCCTCTGTCTGTGTGCGAATGCACAGACGGTTCAGTAGTAATTTGATGTGTGTCCCCGGGGACATTTGATGGATTAAAGCTAAGCAGCTCCATTTCGCAGCACCACCTGATCTTCCACTGCCTGTGCCCCATATAAAGGCTGGCGTGATTGCTGATCTCAGCTAGTCTGACAGTCTCTCTCTCCCTCCTCTCTCTGTCTGTCTCCATCTCTTCTCTTCCTCACTGGTCCCTTAAGCCTGCTGCATCACAGGAGCTATCCAGTGCTGAACAGGATCGCTTTTATTTTTTATTTTTTTACTTTTCCGGGGAAAGCTGGGGGAGCCAGAGAGTATCACACAGCATTGCCGTCAGCCTTGTTCTCCACTGGTTTCCATTTTCTTTCTTATCTTCTGTTTTCTTTTTCTTTTTTTTTCCCGGCCGATGTCTTCACATTAACCGAAAGGATTACCTTCAAGCCAGCTCTGGTCGTGTGCTTCCTCAGAGGGTCTTTTCTCTTATGCGTTTTTCTCAGCTCTGTGTTTTTAACCATTGAAACATGCCCCGCTCATTTTTAGTGAAGAAGATCAAGCTCGATGATTTCTCTTCGTCCAATGTGGCCACCTCCAATCATCATCACCACCTGGATGACTCGTTCACTTTTGCAAGCTCCATCACAGACTCCGTGACCAGCCTTGGTGTTCGTCTGAGTGACAATGGTGAGTTAACATGCCTCCAGTCTGACCCGCTCCAGTTAAAGATGTGCTAGCACTCTCTCGTGCCGATTTTAGCATGCCTGGCGTTCCCACATCCTCTTTTGTTGTCTGCCGGATGAGATTTTCTCCTGCTTCAGCCAATAAAATACTCAGAGTTAGTTAATTAGTGTGAGATGTTCCAAACAACCAGCTGATTTTAGCATCAATATCCTAAATAATCCCCTCTACCAGCACCCCACCCCCCCATCATCCTGCTCCCTGACTTTTTGTTTTTGACTCCAGTGAAGGACAGACACAATTCAGGTCACAGCCACGGATTAGCTTATGTAAATACGGGGCAAAATATGTGTATAACAGCAGCTCCAGTTATGTGTTTGTATGACTGTACCAAGTCTATGTTGACTGAACACACACAGGCTGACTATATCTGGTCATCACGTGGACTAAAAAATTCATGAATATGAGAGATGAGTATCGGATGATACGTTTGTCCTTAGCTGTTATTGTCCTTGAGTTCCCATCATGGTCCGATTCTCCCTTGCCCCCCTCTTCTCATCCAAATGGAGCATGCACAGTCTCCCCACCCCCATCGCTCAGCTACATTTTTCTCTTCCTTCCGGGCATTTGAAAACTAGCAGGGGTTAGAGTTTCAGCCATGCAGGCCTATCGTCGCCACAAGAGACATGAACACACTGTACGGTGCAGCCGGCAGGGAGGTGGGGAGCCGGGCTGAAGGGATAGCAAGGGGAAGGAGAAAAAGGAGACAAAAATGCTTGGGGCAGCAACCAAGCTCGATCACGTGACAGAGGTTGTACAGTAAACATGAAGAAAAGCACATAGCTGCACTGTGGCGAGCACACGGACCAGCCACAGTGAGCCCCAGTCGGAGCTGAGCTGCAATCTTCACTCTCGCGGTCTGCTTTAATCTTGCCGCTTCCATTTTGTGGAGATGTTTAGAGGGCCATATGTGCATCTTTGTTATGATTTCTCTGGATATTTTCACAGGCAGAGGGGTTTCACAGTCCACAACTAAATGCTATGACAATGCCCACCTGTTATTCAACCATGCTAATAACAAGACTCAGTGAAATTTAGACGGCTCAGAACCGGTTTGCAAACTATAATGTTCACTAAATTAAACATAACTAGCTAGAATATTATGGTAAGCAATTTCTATATAATTACAGGGCCTATTTTGAGCCTGTAATGAATGTTATTAACCTTTCCTGCGGCAGGAAAATCTATTTGAGTAATTCTTGTTATTCTCTATTGTTCTTAAATCTGTTGTTCAACATTAAAAATTTAAAATGTGCATTAAACTAAAAAGCGCAAAAAGCAGGACACTGTTGTTGACAAAGGGCATTTAATTTTGAACAAAATAATTGTTTATTTCACAAAGAGACAAAAAAAGGAACCAAAATAAAAAAAATTTCAGCGTTGCTGAAACCCCTAACATCAGCACTTCTGCTGTGCCAGCACATCTTCTCTTCCTCCCATCGTGGAGACATTTGACTTGAGTGTCTGTCGAACAACAAAGAGGGGTGGCTGAGAGGGTCCATTAATTACATGCTTACTTTGCATTAGAGCAATGAGTCTATGAGCTGTAGAGACTGATGCCGCACAAGCCCTAAACGATGAGCTCTGTGTCTGACCTTGGGTAATTGAAACATTGTAAACAGCTCTGCTTACATCGATACGTTTTGTTGTTTTGATTAGAAAATAATAAATAAAAAAATTCTTGCTATGTTATTGTATGTATGGCAGAAACATCATAGTTGGAAATAGAAAGAAACAGCAGCAATTACAATTATACTTGTATGAATTTATATGTTTAAAAGACAAATATTTTTTTTAAGTCTTTGAAGAAAGTGTTGCTGTCTCTCAGACAAACACGAGCAGCACAGCATAATAACATGTGTGCAGGCCTGGTGTTTCCCAGTCCCCTGGTGTCATGGTCATGTCTTTGACAAAATTGGTGTGTGGACAGAAACCCCTCGGAGAGGAGACACTATAGTGAAAGAGCACTTAAACGGATTTCTTAATGCCCTTTTTCTTGAAGGCACTTCAGCATGTTCGTCATTGTAGACAGGTGACCCCTCTTCACAAACAATGCGTGTGATGTCTATCATTATCAGAACTCAAGCACGCCGTGCGCAATATATTATTATTGTGTGTGGCGGACAATTTATCAGTTCCTCACACTATTTCTATCTACGGTGACACTATTTTACATATAATAGGCCATTGATCACTTCTAAACTTTGAATTTCATTAAAAAGCAGTCAATAACTAATTTCCGTGCTGCACACAGCGCTTAGGAATGGGGTTTTTTCTGCAGTCATGCACTATTTCTCTCAGGAAAGGAATTTTTTGCCACATTTTATATTAGCTCTCATATGTTCAAATTGAGGCAAAATGCCTCTAACATAAGTTAAGCTCCAGACATTCACAACATAAGATTATAAAAATTGAGCTCTGTTTGAAGGAATTTAGCTGCAGCTCCTATGGCACTGGAGTGCTTTGGAGGGAAAGCAAACACATAAATGATGATGTCAACTAAAATATATCATTCTGATAGCTTGCTATTTGGATTGGAGACATTTAAATCACTCATGTTGCTTTGTGCTAAGCCGGCACCACGTTTTAACCTGCTCCAGAAGATCCACTAGGATGTAGGTAACTACATGTAACAGGTTCATCTGGTCCAAAAACTAAAAAACAAACTGCATCCTGTTTTTTGTATTCTTTATTAAACAAATACAAACCCTTTCTAAAATAAAAATTGAGAGAAATACAAGTGTTGAAACATGAGTCTGTCTGACTTGAGCATTCATTAGGCAGAAGTGGAGTAAGGCCCCAGCCTTAGAGGGCTGACATACGATGAGAAAGAGGTCTAATCAATACTCTATTTAAGAGTGGCTTTTAAAATGTATCTCCTTCAACAGGAGACTGCTGGAGCTGATCCTGTAAAATTGCAGTCTTAGCACATTATTTTTCCCCGCATCACTGCACTATTGTATGTCTAACCTGTGAGTTCCGGAATAATAATAATAATAAAAAAAAGCAATCACCCTTGACGTTCCTAACCCTTTCACTATTTGACAAATGGCAATCAGCCAACATGATAATCATGTAATCACCAGCGTGTCACTGTGTCCTCATCCACCACAACCCCTGGCCAACTGTGTTTGCGTGTGTCTCTCACTCAGGCTACATTCAGGATTACATCACACCATCTGTATATCAGGAGGAGAAGAAGATGGAGCACAAGCTGGCGTCGCCGGTGTCAGATCCCCTCTACACCCAGGTGAGCAGCGGAGGGGAGTACTGTGACCCCGACCTGAAGCACCCTGACAGCCCCCAGTCTGGCATGACAGCCAGTGGCTTCTACAGTGGTGAATCGGAGGCCCTGGCCGAGGGTTACACCATGGATGCCTTCTTCATCACTGATGGGCGCTCGAGGCGGAAGGGAGACGGCGAGAGTCAGGGAGGGGGCTCGAGGAGCAGCAGTGCGAACGGTCAGGAGAGGGGAACCGGTGCTCGCCACACCTGCAACGAGTGCGGCAAGACGTACGCCACCTCCTCCAACCTCAGCAGACACAAGCAGACGCACCGCAGTCTGGACAGCAAGATGGCCCGCAAGTGTCCCACCTGTAACAAAGTGTATGTGTCCATGCCGGCGTTGGCCATGCACATCCTCACCCACGACCTCAAGCACAAGTGCGACGTGTGCAGCAAGGCCTTCAGCCGCCCGTGGCTCCTTCAAGGTCACATGCGCTCGCACACAGGGGAGAAGCCCTTTGCCTGCGCACACTGTGGCAAAGCCTTTGCTGACCGTTCAAACCTCCGCGCCCACATGCAAACACACTCTGCCTTTAAGCACTACAGATGCAAGCGCTGCAATAAGACATTTGCTCTCAAGTCCTACCTGAACAAGCACTACGAGTCAGCTTGCTTCAAGGGTTCTGCAGACGAAGATGACTCTGGATCGGAAAAATAACAACGAAGAGCAAGCAAAATTTTGAACCTGCGTTGTAGGTTCGCAACCAATAACCCTTTTCACTCTGCCCTCCATGCCTTTTTTCTTCCCTTTTTTTAGAAAGCAATATTTTCACTGAGATTACGTGAAGAAACTCTAATGATTATGGCAAAGACAATTTCAAAAGATGCTGGATTATTTCCCTGCACAGTAGCTAATCGTCCACAGAAACATACAATCAAACAACCTCCCCCCCAACTAGAGACTGTAGATGACAGTTGTAGTTAAGCAACATGTGCTCGCACATGTGATCACACTCGCTCACACGGACATGGATGCACACACATACACACACATAAACACATATTAATGTACGCACGTGTGTACACACACTTACACACACACACACACACACACACACACACAATTATATATGAGGCTTGGCATGTGAATTTTTATCAATGACTATAATAATATTGATATCAATAGTAATAATATTTAGATTCCTGATATTTTATAGCAAATAGTAATGAGAAAATGGAAAAAAAAAAACATAAAAAGGGACTAACAGTGTTCTTTTGTTTTTTAGAGACAAAATGACCTCTTGTATTTTTATGCTGCTTTTTATTTGCTAAGAATTGAATTCTTTTGCAACTGCCAACATGAACTTTTTATGAAAATGTGAACTATGACAGTATTTGCAAAAAAGGGGGATCATTTTAAAAGGTAAAAAGACAAACCCCTTTTTTCACACCAGTGTTCCAATTCAACGGATGTTATTTTTGTATTTGATTTTTCTAAATGTATTTTTTTGTGCTTATTATCCCTTGTTGATCAAAAGCATCTTTGTAACTGTGGGTATTCAAAAAAAAAAAAAAAGAATAGTTTAAATAAGTTATAGGCCATAGGTCATTCAATTCAATTCTGCAAGAGCAGTGATTTTAAAATAGGCCTGTTGAACAGGCTTTCCTCACACTCTGTCCGATCAAATTCATAGTCTCACCTTGATGTACAGAGTTGGACATAAGCACTTGGGAGCCAGACCAAATGATCCATTGTTATAAGTGCCATGTGCAGTTGAATTTTCTATAGCAATGAAAACTCGTTGTTCTTCCTCCAACATGGTGGCTTATAGAAACTTTGCTGCCTTTATGGTGCATCATCCCGTCTTTAAGAGCAATCTTCAGCCAGTGTTTTGAGGTTCTCTCCCTCCGCCAGTGTTACCTCAGAGTGAAGGTACGGACTCACACACCCTCAGTTACAAAGTGACAGTCAGATTATTCCGTTTGTCTGTTTTGTATGTCGCTCAAAGCTCCGCCCACGGTTTAGATGCATACCATCTATTTATCATGTAAATACTTTATTTATCTGCCTATCTATCTATTTATTTATTGACTTTATTTTTTTTGTGTATTTATTGGAAACTTGCTTATTTGTTAATTATCATGTATTTATTTATTGTTTCTAATTTAAAAACTGAACATCCATTGACCTTGTAAGATGCTGCTGATCTTCAAAGATAATGTTTATATGCATGGAAACTGTAGAGAGTCCCTGGGACTTAGTTTTTTAAAGAGGAACAATGTACAGTGCCAGTGTTAGGAGACTTTAAAACGAATGGGTACAGAGTTACTTTTGTTTGCGTGGCAATAACTACACTGACATGGCAATTGACATGTATAACAATCACAGTGGTCCTGTTTTCAGTCAATTTAGGGCAATAAAAAAAAAAAACGATGAGAAACGAAACAATAAAATAGCTTCCAGTTTGCTGTTTTCCAAAAGTCCGCCACCTCCTCCTGACAGGAGATTTTTGGCCTGTTTTCCTCTTGAAATCTCAGGCAATAATAAAATGATGTGTATGTACATCAGCATGAATATGTAACACTATCAGTTTGGTACAATTAGAGAGCCAAATAATGTCGGCGCGATCCAGCTACACAACGGTTTCAATGGTGCAAAAGCAATAATGATAGTGAATCAGTAACTACGAGCAACAAACAATCCTTCATACAGTCATAACGCGAGTGGAAAACTGCTAAAAATGTTAATTCGACTGAAAAAGGCTACTATTATTATCATTATCATCATTATTACTGAAAATGTGTCTTTTGTTTTAAAAAGCAACCAGGTAAAAAAAACCCTCTTCTGGCAGCTGCAGGACAGGCCTGAATTGCTGGGCTACATGTTACACAACAGGATTACAATAATTCTCATTTAGGTCACTGACATTATAAAGCATTTGAATAGAGCAAAATTTAAAATCACAGCTGCTTCTAAATTATTCAAACAGCTTAGCAAATCTCTGAGGTGTCAAAGGGGATGCAAAAAAAAGGAGACCAACTTATGGAAATAATCTTGACTCGAACCATCTAAAGAAAGAAAGTTTTCAGGATTATTGTAATAAAATGATGCGTAGTAATAAAACCCCCGCCCCCTTAAGTCCCTCTCCTCCCCCCTCACCCCATCCTAACTGCTCCCAAACACCGAGGATGAGATGTGCTGAAGTGGGATTGGCGGAGGGTGGCAGAGTGTGGGAGGATAACAGGTGTTTTCAGACAGACTGCAGATAGGGAGAGTAATTGAGTTGGTGAGCGACCTCCAAGGGGAAGGTCAAGCACCAGCAGGCAAATGCACTGTCAGCTATTTGCATATTTCCAAATGGATGACACGATGGCAGCGATGGGGAAAAAAAAAATTACTGTCGCAGAAAGAGAGAAAAGAGGAGTTTCTGCTGTGTTTAACTGTCCTCTCCTTCCTGCTTCATTGTCGTCCGTTCAATGGTCGTCTACAGCTGAATCACTGCATGAGAGCGTCCAAACCACCTGTCTCCTGATTAACTCGCACAACATACAATTCGGCAGGTTGCTTATTGCTTCACCGATGAAGAAAATAATTCTTCTTTTTAATTCTTTTTTATATATTTTACAGGGTTGAGTGTCTGTATCTCAAAACCTGGGGATGGCCTTTTTATAATGCAGATAAAAAGCAATGAGATCATTAAAAATACAGATTGGCAATGCACTGTTCGCAGTACTACAAATTGTCCTCAAATAAGATATTAA
>KV751321.1:16838569-16852646 GCA_001698575.1 Mola mola
GTAAATATATCACAGCAATAATATGACAATGCATGTAGACATTTAATTGCTCTTTTTTTCTATTCATGTTGTCTTTTTTATTGAATGAAAAAAAAAAGACAAATACAGGTACCAATCGCAGTTTGGGTGGCCACATCAATCAGGGAGTGTCTTGATTAAAAAGCTATCTGTTGTAAGTTGCAAACAAAAACTTCAAACTTTGTGTATTCTCTCAGATTTGATTATGTTCTGTATATTTTCTTTTCTGTTCTTTTATTTATGTGCCCGGCTTGGCTGCGCAATGAAAAAGTGCCAAAAAGTATGATTTCCATGACAAAAGCCTTCAACATATGGTTGGCTGCTTGAAACCTTCCATATGGTCCTCGTCTAAGAAAAAAAAAAAAAAAAAAACTGATTAAGATTTTCCACCTTCTTTTGCAATTTCTCTTTCTCTCACCCATTTTTTTTCTTTCTCTCTCTGTTCCAGCTGAGTATGAAGAAACTTAAGCCATGATCACTGAAGGGTGTTTTGATTTTTCTTGTTCTACTACAATTAATAATGACAACAATAGCAATGATAACGTTAATAAAAACAATAGCACAAGGAACCTACAAGTCCACTCTTATTTCTTCAAAAAATAGTAACATTTGTTTTTAATAAAGTGAAAAATGGGATTTTTTTCAAATACAGAATACAGAAATACACGCACGCAGATACTCCTTGATGATTCTCTCAATTTAGTAATTTAAGTATTCATAACATGTAAAAATGAAAGAGAAAATTGATTAATTTTGAGTCTGCTTGGAACAGCTCAATCAACAATACCACAGCAAGTAATGCAGCAAGCCTCCTGTCCTCCTGTTTGATCAATCTTATCAGCTTTACTGTCAATTTTCTAACTTTTAATTTGCTGTGAGGCAAACAGATTTCGGTTTCCTTTGTTTGTCGGCAGTGGTTGAAGGCAAGGAGCGGCCGGAGGACGTGACAACACCAGTGTAGCTCTGAATGAGAGTTCCCGAGATGTTATCAAAAGCAGAGGCATCTGTTCCACCACTATTAAGCCCTTCCTGGTCATTAAATTTTAATGGGACATTGATTTTATGCTGGGACTACTCTTTCTGAGTGACTCAAAAGCCAGGGAAAAATATGGAACAAAATAAAAATGAATCATGACAGCGGACAGGGATTATTATTCTGGGGCTTTTCTTGATTGGTTTCCAGGGAATATTCAACACTTGGATTCAATCACTTCTGTCCTTCAGTGTCCTCCAGCAGCACAGCGGCAGTATAATGAGACAGCAGGCATAAGACACTTCTGCACTCTCCTGCCTTCTGTGTGGGAAAGCAGGGATAAACACTGTCGTTGCTACATGCTGTGTAGCTATGTGGCTGAAGGTAAAACTGAATAAACTGTCCAACAAGTTTACGGCCAAGTGTTGTTTCGCAGCAGCTCTCAGTGCTACAGAACTGGAGGCTGCAAAACTGCACATCAACATTCACCACTCGAACTTTACCCCGGCAGATGTTGCTCCTTTTCAGATTTTAAGACGAAAGTAAATAACTGATTTCATTACAAGGCGATGGACTATAAAATGGGGACGCGTGCAATCCAATAACATCACCCGTGGTAGCACTGCGTGTTACAGCAGCAGCAGTGAGTGATCAGCACAGAGGCAGGTAGGGAGACCGTGACCCTTTGCACATATCGCCGCTAAACTGTACCAGCCAGCCACACGCGCTCCTGAGCGTATCAGGTAAATTATTGAGAACAACCTGCAAAATTCAGCACACTCAAGTCACACTTCAAAGATTCTGACCTGAGAATGGCATCATCTTCTGAACGGCTGTCTGAGAGAGAATATAAGTGCTGCCTGATGGGGTGAAGGTCTGCCACGAGGTAACTGCACAGGCAGATACTGACGAAGTGCTACACACTGTGTCAAGCCATCACAAATTTCAAGTCTTACTTTTTATATATATACATAAACATGAATAATAATTTGTTTAGAAAAAAACATTTCTCTCATTTTAGCTCTTAAAATGTTTTTTCTGCTGCGACAGTGCACACTGTTTTATCTGGCTAAAGGATTTGAAGATATCATCTGAATCAATTATGACTCAAACGAATTAATGTCTGTTGTCTGATCCCCGAACTTTGAAGACTCTAGCTTTTCAAACGTGAGTATTTACTGCATTTTGATTATAACTTGAACACGACTGGGTTTTGGGCTGTAGTTCTGACAAAACAAGACACCTGAAGGCTTCACCATGGGCTTGTCTGACATTTGACAGAGTTGACAATTAAACCACTAATTCATAAACTGTAAATTACTCACTATTAAACACTGTTGCATTCAATAAATACCAAAATATTGTTATTTTAAAATGCTGATCTATTAAATGATATTTTAGCTGGATATGTAAGTTGTTACAGGTGATAGAGAAATCATCATATCATCTTTTTAACCAGACAAACAATCATTACTTGATCCTGCACCCCTTTAACTTGTGCAGGCTCTGGTTGTGACCCTTTGCTTACATCTGGCGCCATCTGTTGGCTGATTACAACCTGACAGAAAGTCAACAAAAAAAAAACAAAAAACAATATTATCTGTCGGTGATCCAGCCACCAATGCAAGCGATAATCCAGCCAGAATCTGCTCCAGGCTAACATTGCTTTCAAAATCAAAACACAAATCCTGTTTCGAACAGTCTTAAGAGGACGAACAATCTGTGTGCACGCTGAGAAAAGTCACTCAACAAGAGGTCATTGAAGCCATTCTACCAACTCTATCTGCCCCTTTAAGAGCTAACAGTTTGTCTTTTCGCATTCTTCATCACAGGAGAGATGCTCATTAAAAGCGCCTCCATTCCTCACTGTTTCATCAAGTGAGACTGCCAAGCTCTTTAACTCAGTGTTCTTGATGTTTGCGCTGTTTGTGTAAAACCCATCTGTTTCCTCGTCTCTCTGTTGGCAGAGGGTCCACCTCATCCGTATGCTTCTCTTTTTGAAGTCATGTCAAACTCACATTTTTATGCATCTAAGATATCCAACTTGTCATCAGCACTCAAGTAAAGGTGAAGGAGGGCATTCCTTAAATAGCTCCCTTTTTTCACTTCGTATGCTATACATCTAGAAACAAGGGTAGCAAATGATTTAACAGATGTGAGATACTTCTTATCTGTTGTAGAGATAAAAAAAAGATAAACAATGTTTTTTCTTTTTTAATGACTGTCTATGTTGACATTGAACAGTTAAGGCAAATATTAATCCACTTAAAGGATTCATTTTTGGGGTGAAGTCGATGACCTTAAATGTAAATGGAAACAAAATCTACAACTTAATCCACATTTAAATAATCTCACTCCAAAGCATCACTCCCTGGGCGAGGATGGGAGAGCAAATTTATTTCAATGCGAGGTAGATCATTAAACACAAATCCTGCTCTGGGAAGCTGTACTAGGAGTTAGCGAAGGAAATAATTTTCCAGGTTCAAACAGTGACAGCCACCAGTGAATAATCAACATCACAGAACAAATCAGTCACACATTGAGCAGCAACACCCACTGTTGCAAAACCGTGTCGTGATTTCAGACACATTCATCCGTCACAAAGCTGCAGTTTGAAGACTGAAAATCGCCGTCAGAATAATTAGCACTTTAAAAGCATGTCAATGAGTAAAGGAAAAAAAAAATAGAGACAGGGTATAAATATAGCTCACTTCCCTGTCGGGGAGCTGGCAGGTAATTTTCTCCAGCTGCTCTAAGTGTGACAATCCCATGGGGACTGAAATCTAATATTAACAGCAAATCATTATGTGGGAACTGTTCTTCCGCGACCCTGTACCTGTGTGACTAACTCAATCTAAGTAATTGAGATATGTTAGCGACTAGAACACCGTCCTGCTGTGACAGCGGCGGGTCGCAGTGAGTGTAGTGGGACTCCAAGCACATTTCTGCACTGAACATGATTTACGTGTCTATATGCTTTGACTGACAGGGGTCTCTGCCCGTCATGTGATGCCAGTTTCTTCTGGTGTGTGATAAAGAGGCTTCTGATTGATAGCAATAAGGCGAGCTGAATCTGACGCTGTATAAAGTAGTGACAGCCTGGGGGGGATAGGTCAATGTGCATGTTCACTATAATGCAGTTATTCGCGGACAAAGACCAAGTCATGCAGCCAATCACATAGCCCATATCAGGATAATAGAGTTTCATTGGAGTTTTTCATTTGCTGGTATACTGCACTAAACTGCTAAGGCGCAATTCAATAAAAAAGCAGATATAAGAATATAAAAAAAGTCTTTTTAAGGGGAAATTATAAACAAATTGTTGCCGCTAATACAGAATCACTTAACCACTAGGAAATAAACCTAATGACATTCACAGCCACACCTAAATTACAGCATTGTTTAGTTTATCCTATAAGGATATACAGTGATCCCATTGTTAATGATTCTATACTATATATAGACCTTCTTTATGTTGCAACAGATCCCCGTGTGACCAATTAATCAACTTTAAAGGCGCTGCCATTGTAGTTCAAAGTATTTGTTATAATTCAATATAATGGCCTGCTGCTCCTGTCCAGGAAATCAGTTTTAATTGTCTCATTAGAAGACGCTGTGGCTGTGAGTTGGAGAAAACAACAATAGTTCTGTTTCCACGCCACTGCCACAGATCTTTGAAGCTCTCCACTTACCTGTGCAAAACTGCGGGCCCAGACGTCCTTTTTGTAACCACAGCAACCTGGCTGGCTCTTTGAAATCCCTGCAAAAATAGAAGATCACCAAGTGGCGCACTTTGAAGGAGGGAGCCTATATCATGCAACAATACAAAACACTGACCTCATTAAAAACTACCTTCACCAAAGGATTCTGGGCTTGTTGCATCTCTTTTCAACTGCACAACTAATTGCTGGTGAAAATTTTAATGAGAAACAGTTTGGCCATGAAATGAATAAGTCATCTTACAAAAGCGGTGTTTAATGCTGCGATGTCCACACCCTGAAATATTCAACAGCTACCACCAACACAGACCTGTGCATGCTAAGAAGTCAGACAAGCAAAAAAAAAAAAACACACTTAACATTGATTTATCTGCTTGACAGTCCATCACAACATCCGGCCATGGAAAATTGTTACAGTTGTTTCAGATGTTCCAATTGTAAAACAAGGTTAAATACGCATAGTTTATCACATTTATGTATTGCAAAAAAATAATGAATAAATAAATAAAAACCCAAATAGCGGTCTTACAATTACATCATTGCTTTAATTGATTCAATGTTGATTCATAGTCAGGCGGCTTATGGGAAAATTAAAAAATGCAATGTATTACCCAATTAAACACATCAAATATGTCTTGTAATTACTTGTAATAACAAAATTTTGTGTTAATTTCATACTGGCATTATTTTTTAATAAATACTACACTGATCCCAAACCAAAAACTGACATATAGTTAACTAGCGCAAGAGCACAGTGGGGCTTTTAGCTTTTCCCTCATTTTCCCTCACAGACCAAAAACAGAGCAAACGAGAGTGAATGCTGGACTTACTTCTTCACAAATGCCAGTTTAATAATATTTGCCTGTATATCACATGCTAACAAGTCAAACATTACTGTTTAATTTGGATAAAACAATCAATTTGACCCGTTTAATAACATACGTAGTTTAAGGAGAGGGGCTACGGGTTGATTGACGGCGCGGATGACCAATGAAAACTCTTCATTGACCCACGCACCATGTTACGCACTGTGTAAACGAGCTAGCAACCCGGAAGTGAGGAAACGCCCCCGTAAAACAAAACTACTGTCGGCAAATGTTTCGTTTCTGTCACGGAACTGTAACTCGGGTGAATCTAACCGTTTTAGCCCGTCGAGATAAACCGACAATGTCCGCCCAGCACACTCGTTCCAGCGCGGAAGACGCCTCAAGCGGCGACAACAGGTCGATTCACTCTGACAGCATTGAAGAGGTCCATCACGTCCCGATACACGTCATCATCAGACCGATTCCTCCGGTCCTGGACGAGCAGAAAGTCCAGAGTCTGATGAGCACAATAAAGGTATTTTAGACTTTGGGTTTTATCGGTGGGACAGAACATTTATTTTGACATTAGTTCAGGTTCATGTCCGTATTTGTGAAACTTGAGTATCACCTTACATTGGGACCACCATAGAAACACAAACTGTGGTGTGTGTAATCACTGAGTATAATATGATCATCAATATACGAAGAAAACTAATTCTGGCAAAATTACAAGATTCATTTATTTTTGTTCTATATTGATTCAAGCTGGTTATTGTCCAGGTAACTTGTGACTTGTGACTTGCTTGACCTCTACTCCCTAAAAGCTAAACAAAATCATTATGTTTTGAACCAGTAAAATCCCCGAAGGATTAAAAAAAAATTAAAACAGGCTTGCTTTGCATGTTAGTCCACCCTGAATATTGAAATAATTGTTAGGTTGCAGTTTTTGGTTCTTGCATGCATATTTATAAATGACAAAATATAATGCATACTGGACTTTGTCTGCTATAGAGGACATGCTGGGAAATTCCAATACATTTAAGTTATTTAAATTAACATTCACACATCTGAAAAAAAACACAACATATTGATTTTGTGGGGGGTTTTTTTATGGCTAATGCTGTGTTTTTTCCACAGAGTTTTACGCAAATAAAAGATAAATGGATACTTTTTAGAAAATCAAATATATAACAGGTTAATTAGGATGAAATAATTTGTTGTATTATATAATTTTTCATTTAAAATTATATATTTACAGGGTTTGGTCTTCTTGGTTAGCACCCAGTGCAGTAAATCGAATTTCAAATAATGTTCGTACACATTAAAATGGAACATTCTGTATACTTTCATGCATAATTTTTACTGGCAATTTTACCGTGCTTAATTTATAAGAAGTGAAGTTTTGAATACAGGACTCTCACCTTCACTGAAGTATTTTCTTATTTTGGTATGAGCACAATATGAATATTTCACAGATTCCCAAACAAGCATGTTTGTAGTAACCTATAGATATATTCTAGAATTTACTAATTCCAATTCCACACGCATGAAGAATTAATTGTCGTATTGTCTCTCCTTCCAGGAGTCAGCAGACTTGAGTGTTGTTCCCCCCATCGATGTGCTGTGGATCAAAGGCAGAGAGGGGGGAAATTACTACTACTCTTTTGGGGGCTGTCACAGGTTTGCTGCCTATCAGAGACTCAACATGCCGACCATCCCAGCCAAGCTCATCAAATCAAACGTCTCGATTCTCAGCACTTACCTGGGGGGATCGACGCCGGACCTGCGCTGATGCTGGGGAAACCCGGAGGGTTTATTTTTTATTTTTGAGTGACTTGACTCAGGTGATTTGCTGTGTCCCAATGTCCACCCTAAGGCTTTGAGCCTTAAGAATTACCTGAGGTTACCTGGTGAGTGCTTGAGTGAGACTGGCTGAAGGGGCTCCAAATGGTATAAACATGAATGGGAACAGCACTTGGGAGAAATTTCACGTTACCTTCATTTTGGGTTTTGGACTCGTTTACATTTCTTATTATTTTCATAACCAAGGAAGCTCAGAAACTCACTGTTTTGGACTTGCTTCAGTCTCCTGCCTTACAAAAGGCACAAAAGATAATTAATAATGAAAACCATTTTATTTGTTTTTTCAAAACAGCATCATTGAGCATAAATGTAAGAAAAGAGTAATGAAAAAAGTGCATAGTATTGCATGTGCTTGAATTCCTTTGAGCCCTTTATCTTCACGGATTTATGAGGAGCTCACCTCTGTGAGTCTGTGATGGGGGAGAACTTGGTTTGGGCCTCACCCTCAGATTTTTGCCTCCTCTGTTTAGTTGGTGACTGCAGGGCACAGACTTCACCAGCAGGGGGAAATGTAAGTCTTTAGTCAACAACACATGACATTTTTCATTTAAAATATGGTCAATTTGTGTTTAGCAATTTATACTTCAAAACTGAGTTTCTGCCTTTTATCATAATTCTACCACCAATTCATCTTGCACATAAAAAGTTGTTTAGTTGATTATTTTTCTGCAGTTACTTACTTTTATCTTTGAAATAAAAATGGGAGTATAGTTGAGTTGCGCCACATAGTAAATATGGTTGCAAATTGTGGGGTCTTTTGTGTGGTAGGAAGCATAAAGAACATCTTTATTATATTCAAGTTTGACAGTAAGCCACCATGGACAGTATTTTGTTGCATTCACAACATGTCAACAGAATGGGAAACATGTCCCATTCTTCTGATTTGGAAGTGTTCACGCATCTTTTGTTTTGTTTTTCAATTCAGCCAAAACCAAGTTCAGCCATCATTTATTATATTATTTACACCCTTGCTTTTGTGACATATCAAAATGTCTTACATTGAAAATTTCTACTTTATTCATTTTTCATGGAATGGATACAATAGGTTTTCCTTGAAGTGCACTTTTTGAGTTCCCCCTACTGAGTACTGAGGGAGATTTAAATACAAGCTGTCTCACAGTCAAGTTATTTTTGTCTGAAATTATATCAAAACGTCCCTGTAGTCAGTCTTTTTATCTGACACTTCTGTTAATTTTAGAAATCAAATGGTGTGAAGCTGCTTTGCGTGCATCAGCAGAATGTGAGGATGCAAAAGCGCTTTATTTCAGTAACATTGAGAACAACTTCCATGTCAACAGAGTAATAATTAAGTGTCGACAGAGTACGGTATTTTATTTTTGTATGAAAACTTTATGAAATCTATGCACAGGTTTGAATTTGATGTTTCAGCCAGCACAGAGGCTTTTAATCAATTTATAGATTATTTTCAATTAGGGGGATGCGCTGATATCAGCCATTATCAGTGTCATTGATTAATTATTTTGTCTATATATTGTCCTAAATTAATTAAGAAAAATGAACCAAAGCACACTGTAATATCTTCAAAATGCCTCTTTTGTCGTATCTACAATTCTTTCTATTTATTATAAATATGTTATAAATTCTCACATATGAGAGGTCGGAATGAGGGAATAGTGAACAGTTTTCCTTGAAATGACTGAAACAATTAATTATCAAAATTGTTGCCAACTAATTTTCTTTCATTTGACTAATTGATTAATCGACCAAATGATTTGTAGGATGAGAAGATTAGGCTGACAAAGTTTTATTGCAAGATGTTGCTCTGTCAGCCCCTTCCTTCTTAGGCTACACTCAAACTTGTTTGTTGCCGTTTTCTAACTTTTTAAAAGAGTTTTTGAAATGCACCAAGCGAACGGTCAGCTGTTAGGAATGCAAGCATCTGTCTTTTTGCTGTCTCTTCCATCGTTGGTGTTGAGCCTCTCGCTGTTTGCTCACTCACTCAGTGCAGTTTCTCCTGTTTTTTACTCACGCTGATGTCTTTGCAGTTCCCTGTTGTACACAAACATGTGGCGACACAACAGGGGGTCTCACTGCAGTGGCTAATTCCTGACGTCAGTTTGATTTGTCCCCACTGCAAAACACAAACTATCTCTGTCCAGACAACCATTGTAGCACTGTTTCAGATCTCATCTGTGTCTGTACTAATGCAGCTATACTAACACATATGACATTTACATACACTCGTCAGGCACACAGGTACAGTAGCACGGTTGCCACTTCGACCATTCGTCTTGAAAACAGGACAAAAACAATGAGGAAATGCCCTTCACAGAATCTTTCTGAAAGTACTATTTTATATTGGCTGTTAAGGTTGACAGTGATTTCCACCTCCTCTCACTCCACAAAAATTGAACTAAAATATCCAGGATATGACGCAAGCGCTGCCATCGTGTGCTGGTCAATTCACTTATAATTCACCTGTTTGAACCAAGGATGAGGCTCAGCTGTCGATGATGACGTTTTGCCCAATTTCTATAGCCTTGAATAATTAAAACCAATCTGATGAGAAAATACAAAGCATCTGTGGGACCAATATTATTGGACAAGTGCCTTGAGTTTTTACTTACTTACTTTCTCTTCTACAGCCCGCCGCCAGGGGGCAACCAAGATGTTTTGACTTCTTTTTTGGAGCCTCTCTTGTTGACCACTTTTGTAAATAGTCAGTGATAGTAACATACATGTATAGTGTCCGCCTGCTTTCCTTAACCTTGCTAAACAATAATGATAATGGTTTGTTTTGTCTTATATAAAGCCCTGTTTGTTGGTACGTGAGTCTGGCTCTGAGTCAAGTCAGTTTCCTCTCCCCCCTGTCATGGAGGAAGGAACTGTAGGTTCTCAGATTAACACAGGCAAACTTTACATCTCTGGCCATCGCACAGAGGCGAGGCCTTTCCGACACTAGAGCCTTCACAGTGCGAGCTCGGAGCTGCTTGATGGTCTCCCTCTGTGGCCATCGAGGAAATGGTGAGAGAACTGGGGCGGCTTTAACCCAGCAGCCCCAAACGGTTCTAAATTTCTTCCTTGAATCGTCGCGTGTGAGAGGACTTCCTGTGGCTTGTGCACTGTCTGGAAGTAACTATATCCTCAAAGGGTTTTTGACACGCAACACCGGTATGAAGAAATATATTGCACCTGTTCCATAGGGGGAGCGGTTTCCATGGGTGGTTCTCTACGCTTTATGTTCTGGGATTTTGACGGATTAAGGGGACTGAGGGAAGTAAGAAGAGGAAGTTTTTCTGGCATTTTCACAAATGGATTGGGGCCCTACCAAGTCTTTTACTTCAACTTGTACTTCACCCCAGTGCTCAGCGATGGCTTAATTAGTCACCTAGTTACTCCGTTTAATTCATGAGTTTTGTTTGATACCCATTGAAATTTCTCTCCTCAGTACTGTGTCGTCCTGCAGTGTCACTAGAAAGAAAGACAAAGGAAAGGAAACAACATATTTCTGTTTTCTGGTACTAAGAACAATCTAATGCATGACTGAAAGTAAAACAGAGTTTTCTTTACGGCCAGAAAGTTTAAGTCTAAAATGTGTCCCTTTTTTATATAACTTTTTGAGGGCCTGATTTTGCTTTTGTGGCTCTAATCATCTGTTGGTTTGTGAATGATGTGAACAAAGGCCATATGTAATATTTCATAATTAGAAGCTTGAAAACAAGGCTAACATTTACTTTTTAAAAGCATTTATTAAGGAAAAGAGTTTTATTCCCCTATTTAATCTAGGAAACAAATCTCTCATCATAATGTCTAAAACACACATACGGTATAATCCAAAAAGTTTACTTTGTTTCCTTATACAAGCCTGCTTTTTACAGTTTTTAAAGTTACACCAGTAAAATGAGCTTGGGATTCCTCACCCCCTGCACAACACTACTACATGCATGCCTGTGCTGTTCTTGCACAATGTTTAATGGCATCTGTTGCACCATAAGTAAAATAGTAAGACTGGCAAGGCTTTATTTGTGCTGTATACTCACAATATATAATAATATAAGTTGAACTGGATCGGATTGGGAGACACTGATTATCTTTGTCTTCTCAGTGCTGTCCCATAGAGCCTGTCTGCATACAGCTAAAAAAGCGATCTCTGGTTATCCAGCTCACACATTTGTTCCACTTGGGGAGGCCTTACAACCAGATCCTCTTGAAAGAGTTTAGGTTTAGTCGCTTGAGTCGCTGAGGGCTTCTCACAGCTTCCTATCCGGAATTCCCTCAGACTGATGCTGGCTACAGGCGTGTAATTTGTGCCAGATTTGCAATGCCGTATCCACCCTCTGACCTCACCACTGTGCGCTCCGTGACACTCTGCGCACGAGCCTTCGTCTCTGTGTAGCTTGGTCAAGGCGTGCATGTTCTTTGATAGCATGAGGCTGTATTTGACACAGGCTTCAAACTCATAATGTGGCTCTTTGTTAGCCCTGTCAGTCAGAACGAACAGCTTTACGAGAGCTCTACAGTAAAAGTTTTGTAGCACTCAGCTGTAATCAGCTGTAGCTGTAAGAAACGTAACCTTGACAGTCTGCCAATGCACAAATATCTGGGACCACATGCTCCAGAACAGCTGGAATAACCTCCGGAAATGGATGCGGTGATGCACTTACATTTTATGCATGTCTACTATATCAATATTGCCTCAAGAAAAACAATCATTTTACTGTACGCTCCCTTCGCCTGATTGTCTAAAACATGACACCACAGTACAGATCCTCTCTTCAAATGCTTTGGGAAACAGGGATCAGGGAATATGTGATGTGCTTTACATCAACACATCCTTAGTCCCAACTTTATACCCCCCTAACCTGCAACAGCTGACGAAGAATAGTCTTAGCAATTAATTCTATTGTCTGTGTTGCAGCGAGTCTTATGGCACACAGGAATTAAATGTGTCTGGCTTTGCTCAGTCGGTGGGACATATTATTAGGATTACTGTTTTTGTTGGTTTTTAGCCTTTAATTACAGGATTGTGACAGTAAGGAAAAGTAAAGGTAAAGTAAAGCCTCTGCTCTGAAAACCAGTATGCAAATGTTTCAGCAGCAGAGGAAACCTGGAGAAAATCACTAGTCCTGCTCGTCTTGTAGCTTCACACATTTACATTGTTGTGTCTCAGTGAAGATTAAACCGATTAGTGAGTGAAACAGTGGCTGGTCCACCTCTGTTCAGCCCTGCAGAAGAAAAGTAAAAGAGGAACGGAGTGTCTGCCGCTTAACTTAAAAGAAGAGAAAGCAAATGTGAGATTAAATGTTTAGCCTACTTAAGTTTGATGAAGGCAAAGTGGTTTATATCATTAATAATGTTGTATATGTTATTTCCTTTTGCTATTATTAGTTTTGTTTGTCTTCAAGTGATTTTTTTATTCTGTTTCTAATGCACTGTTGAGACAAGGTAACGGCCTCGCTCAAAACTCTCAAGCTATCAGGAGAAATATCAAATTCCGCAGGCTTCTTTTGGGTATGATGCATGTGTAAAGTCCAAGGATTACAAAGGATCCTCCTAGAACAATCAACATCTGTGCAAAGTTTTATGGCAATTGGTCCAACCTCACAACACGACAACACTGAATTACCAAAGATTCGTGAAATATCCTCACAGCCGTTGCCAATGTGGATTCCTGGTTGGGTTCATGCCCTCAGAGCTCCTTCAGCAGACAGTTTCAGTGTCTGATCTGATTGTTGATGCAGCTGAGGCACACTGGAGTGGCTGTCCTGCAGGATGTGACGGGAGGAGACTTGTGTCTCGGCGGGAATGAATCAACCTTTTACCCCTGCTTTTGTTTTTTTTCCCTTAGGAAAGCAAGTAAATAAATGTTTGCCATGCCAGCCTTGTTTTCTCAGTTTTTGTTCACTCACGCTTAACTTTCTCCCACTGCCTGACCTGCAGTCCTCACTTTAGGCCAGAGGCAGCCACAACAGTAGGATTAGTTACTCTAAATTTCTGTGTAATGGTGATACAAGGTCAAATGAGTCAGGCAATGGAATTTAAAAAAAAAAAAAGACAAGACAAATAATTTAGTATGCAGGTTGCTCGAGTACTAAACACTTGCACATGAAAGATGTTGAACAAGTTTAAGTGTTGGTATTAAGTGTATCAGTCTGAGTTATCAGCCAGTAAAAACAAATCTCAGTGGGTTGCAGCACCATAAATGACTCAGAATGACAAAGTAAATTTTTAAGTGAACCTTGGTCCCTAAATACCAATTAGAGATTCTATAGCTTCTTTGGATTTTACGAGTTTGTAAGCAGGCTCCTGCCTGGTAACACTTGTCTTATTTTATTGCTCTTCTATAACAGTTACAACGTGACAAATGAGAATATGCATGCAGCTGGAGCTCACAAATTCACTTGTCGCACGTTACTGCACTCGGTTACATTCATAACTGCCTCTCCTGTAACAACCAGTGCCATAAATTATGAATGAAATAATTATATGATTTACCCCAACGACACTCCCAAAGCATACAGTGTTGCTTATTTATACATTTATGTAATTACTGTACTTTAGTGCAATTTGAGGTTTTCAGATTTTATGCAGCTTTATGCTTGTATTTTGCAGATATTATATCTTGCTTGTTATTATACTTTTTACTCCATCAACTCTATTTGACAATTGCAAGTGCTGATGAAAGTTGATCAGTTAATCAAATGATGCTTCTATTATTTTTTTCTCCTTTTTTTTTT
>KV751321.1:16859669-16890098 GCA_001698575.1 Mola mola
AAATACCAAGTGAATGAAAATTGAATCTAACTTTACTATTTTGATGACAGCTCCTTTTGTTTGAACTGTATACACTCTGTATAAAGTTTGAGAAGCCCTGTCTTTGAAAGGTGTGGCCTCAGGGTGTGGGTTAAGTCCTTACACTGTTCTGATGTTTTGTCGTGTGGTTTTGTGGTTGAAAACCTCTCCATCGTGTGGTTGGGGTGTGTCATCTTTAAGATGTACTTGATTGGGTGGAGACGGCCCAGGTGTCATCCAAAGGTAATCTGAAAATAGTGGTAATAGGTTTTCTGCTGTTCTTTTTCTCTATTTTATTTATTGATATATTTGGAACATAAATTTCTTAAATTCATTTTCTAAAGTTTATTTTAAAACACTCTCTCTGCATTACACAGCCATTAACTGGTAAAGGTAAGTGCCTTTTATCATAGATGCCACGTTGACAAAATGCAGGAAAGTGCAACAGTGATATTTCCTATTTAATAGACTCACTTGAATTCTGTCCTAAGGTTCTTCATCAGTCGGTGAAGGAATTCAAAAGTGCCAAACATGTTTCAGCTCTTTCAAATCAAATTAACACACACTTATTAAAATCACACAGAAAACTGTCAAAACAAATCTCAGCAATTCTGTCGTTGATCTTGGTGTGCCTTTAGTTGGCCTCTATTATTATTGTTTTGTTTGTTGCTCTGTTTTATGTTTATGTTGTCTTTTTTTCGCTGTAAAAACAAATTACCCCTAAGGGACAGTAAAGGCCTGATGTGAACCGAACAGAAATAGGCTGATCTACAAGGGACTGGTTTGGTTCCGTTTTATTGTACATTTTTGGTCATTTTGGTTGATTTTGACAAAAAGCGAAGAGGAAAAAATTTAAGGAAAAAAACCAATGCAAGAAACATCTCCACAAAAAAAACCAGCGTCCGCGGCATTGCCACATTCGTAGTTACGATCCATCGCTGAGCTATATATCTGTCAAACCCCTGTAAACATGCACAGTCTTCATGGGAAAGTCTCCGTGTACAGGACCTGAGGGAGAAGCGGCGGAACCATTGGGATGTTTCATTTCAGCAAACAGAGCAAACAGTCAGAGGATTTCCTCAATCAGAGGCGAAAGGGTGTGCAGTGAACAACCTCGCTGACAGAAACATGGAGACCTACACTAGCAGCTGGGCGTGCTAACAACCTCTGGGATTTACCGTGCCGTGCAACACCTTTTCACTACAGCACTCTCAGTCAGAATTAACCTACATGCACTCACACATACGTACATCTTCAGAGAGTCACAACTTTGATGACTCCTATAAGTGTCAGCAGTTTTTGTCTCTAACGTTAATAATCAGACTCTTTCCTGATGTAACATAGTTTGCATAACTAAAATTCCCATGTGCTTGATTAAGACTTTTTTTTTCTAATTACATGCAGAGGAGCAAAACATCTGTGCTGATAAAGATATGAAAGATATTTTTTAAAATGTAGCATACCATGCTTCACTATTTATTTCTCGTGCTAACTTCACCCCTGTCATACATCTAAAGCTGTTCACAGCTGCAGTTACTGTTGTCCAATGGGAAGTGGGCAAAAAAAACAATAAATAAATAAAATCCTCATTTCCACCAATGATCTATGTTAACATCAGTAAATGTCTACATCCCTGCTCTCACTGTGGCAGCTGCTGCTGAATGAGGCATTGTTTAATGCAGATGGTGGAGACCTCTCTTCCCTTTTCCATAAAGCCAGTCAGCTATTAATAACCATATATCAACCTCCTTTGTCAACAAGAGCAACACATACAGTCCAAATAATATGCTCAACGGGAGACAATGGGGAGTTCCCTGCAATGAAAACAACAGGATGAGCTAGCATCGTAAGTGTGTGTGTGTGTGTGTGTGTGTGTGTGTGTGTGTGTGTGTGTGTGTGTGTGTGTGTTTTACTCTATGATGTGGGCCTCATTTGTCCACCTATTACACCACATTAAGTTTACATCCATTCCATGAGCACATTTTATACTTTAAGCAAATCAATAATCAAGAGAGATTTAACAGGCTTTAACAGTCAAGATCATATCATGAAATATGAATTGTAGTTTACTCTGCTGACAAACAAACAAAAAAGAACCATAAAATGATCCCGTATTTGTCTTTTCTTTTATCATACATAGCTTTTATTGTGGTTTGTATAATATATAGATGCTCTAAACACTTTCAAGGTGTTAAAGTCATTGTTTTAACTTAAACGAGCATCGAAAATTTTAAAGTTAGAGTCCCGGCTGCCTTAATATTTCAAAGTTTAGGGTTATTTTGAATGATTGAAAAGTTGCCGATACTTGTTTTCTTGAATTCAGTTTATTGAGTGTGGAAAATTAAAATGAGCATGTGCAAATTGTGGTGTGACATCATCATAATCCCAACAACTTTATTATATATACACACGTGTACAGAGGACATATCTATTGCGAAATTAACGTTTTCCTGGAACTTTTGGCTTCTCATCCCCACACATCTGGCAATTCAGGGGACTACAAACAGATGTTGTTTTTTTTTTTTAAAAAAAAAGGACCCTCTAAAGTGGATTTTTTAAAAACTCTGGCCATAATGAGCACGCACAAGAATCAACAGCAACAACTACTCATTGCATAATTTTAACAATGTCTCTCTGCACAAATGATTTGGTACCTCGGATTGTTTGCCAGAAATGTTTGAGATTAAAGGGTAGAGAATGCCGTATATGTCACAAATACCTGTAAATACTGAATACTTTGATATGTTTTTAGCCTTTTCCGCCAAATGGGAAACAGTCCAATGTGCATGCTCTTCTCTGGTATTTGACATATTGGTGATGTGGGCTGTACCGCCCCCTACTGGTCCGTCATGCCTGTTGTTTATTGCGTGTAAGAAACATGTTAGTGTAGACAGGGCCTACATCTACTTTAGAATGAGTTTTGAAAAAGATTTGTTTGCCTCGACCTGAAAAAGTGTTTGGGTTTTTAAATAAATACGTTATACTCACATTATGTACTTTATATAACTGTTACCTGTCATTATCCATACTTACTTGAATCATGTTTTACAACTTATTTGGTGTTTATATATAATCTGTTGGAAAATTGTAGATGTAGTAAAAGAATTAAAATTCTTTGAAACCTCAGTAGAAATTGCTTTGGAAGCAATAGTGTTAGTAGAAAAGCCAGAGTAGGCCTGTAGGGGATCAAACTAAGTTCAGCCAGACACCAGTGCAACTGCCCTAAACCGGCTGTGGATGGCCTTAAGGGGCTGAAGTCAGCCAGATGTTGACACCAATAAAAATTAGTGTAATTGAAAAGGTTTGAGTGACACCATTTTTTCTGGGTAAAGTTGGGTTTGTTTTCTTTTAAAAACGTAGGATGTGTTGTTGCATATAGGTTTTAAATGCAAGGCAATACAAGATGCTGTATTGCAGTTTAGAAATCAGTCAGGTTCCAGAACTGAGTAACTCTACTAACTGTCTCCAGTGATTTCTTTGAGCCTTTTGGGATGCCAATATTTTCAGCTAGGAAGATAGGCGTCGGGACGTACAGGCACACTTCCTTCCCTCGGCAGTGACAGACCCTGATGTTTTTCCTCCCTGGCATTTTGTTTGCCCACCGAAAGCCGGCCCTCCCTGGCAAGCCCCTCAAAATTACCCCAACTTGTCTCTTTAAGTTCAGTTTTATTTAATTTTAAGGCAGCCAGTAACTTTCTAAAGTTAAAACAATAGATTTTTCTAAATGACAGCATAAACCAGATAAACCATAAATACAGGCAACACTATGAACTGATTTAATAGGCTGAACACGACTATGTGCAGTTTCAGGTTTCATTCTTACATGACTTAAAAAGGAATAAATAAAAGCACATGTTGCAAGGGTGACCGAAAACTCAATAAAGAGCCAAAAACTCAAATTAGCAAAAAGAAAACACAACACAAAGAACTTTGAGTTACAATGATAATGACTGCTCTCAGCGACCACACGGTGGCGTAATTTTCTCAGACAATGGATGCCCCCATTTTAAAACGTCAGATATCTACAGGAAGCTGCATTGGGTTGAAAATGAAATGGAAAAAAAAGACACCAGACTCCAGGTGGGTCACATTTAAATAGGAAAAGATGTCTCAGACAGTACTCTTCATTAAGGTGAGTCTGACCCTCATAGAGTTCATATATATTGTGTATATTTTGTAAAGAATTTTACGCACAACAGGAATAAACATAGCCTAGATCAGTCTATTGACACTGTATACATGAAAGAAAGTATCTGTGCTCTCTGGATGGTGTCTCTCAGCTGCTGTTGGTGCATTGTGCAGCCAAGAACCGAGCAGAAACGTATGCAAACTGCAGAGAAGATGTCCAACTGAAGTGTCCACATGTCGATACTGATGCCGAGAGTTTCCTCTCAGTGACATGGTACAAGGTCAGAAAGCCATTTTAGCCCTTTTCTGGACAGAAATGTTGCTTGATTCAAGTTCATACAATTTTATTTTTTGGCTGTTTTAACAGCTCCACAACCAGAAAAAGCATGGCATTATCAGGAGAAATAAAGGCAATGAAGAGACACATTACTACGACTTCCATCGGCTGGCCAGCTTTGGAGAGAATAACAGTCTGTTGCTCCCTGACGTGACACCTAAGGACTCGGGCAACTATGAGTGTGCGGTCAATGCAAACGTAGGGGGTAAAAATCTGAATCACAGAGTCAACGTGATCATTAATGGTGAGTTTTTATTTTTATTTCCTCCACACTTGGCAGAATCTATATAGTATGATGCTTCAATCAGAGCATCATATGGTCAAGTTTTTATATGTCAACACAAGATTTTGGATTTCTAATGTAATGGAAGTGTGGCATCAGGAAGAGAAAGTGGTTATTTTCCTTCATATGTGACGGATAAAGATTTAAATTTGAAATCGTCTCTCATTATATATCATGAAATGTTAGTTTCAAAGATCATGTTCCCTGTGAGTTTTCAGGGACTATAAGTAAGCAAAAAAAAAAACACCCATGGAAGCGGAATTAAATTGCTTTGAACAGTTTAAACCATATACTATTTGTCATAATAGTCAAATGTTACAGGAATAAATGTTGAAGACAAATGCTTAAAAAACAATCAAGAATGTTTTGATTGGTCACAGCTTTTGAATGCACCGTTAGTATAATCTGTATGTATCCAAGCGGTCTGATAGACAAAACAAAGGTTTGACAGAACATGCAGAACCATATTCAAAAACAGGAAACACACTATTACCACAACGTGTATGATATTTTTGCTTTCCACTGTGACATTTTTTAAAATAGTTTACTTCCTGACATATTCGACCTTGATTTAAAATGAAATAAATAATCAACCAGTAGACTAATGTTACAGCTGTGTTTGAATTCTTTCTATTTGGGGGTTAATTAATTAATTAATTTAGTTAATTTTGTGAAATGTTCTGCTAAAATTTTTAAAGACCAATGTTAAATTGATCGATGAGCTAACAATTATTGTTGCATTTATACGCAGATTTCCTGTGATTTTTGTCTAAACGCAGTGTGCGTGACCAAGGCTGACCTGATGACCATAACAAATACGTTGAACACGACTCAGTCCTTCCTCTACCATGCTGAGGACTTGCCAGTCATGTGGAGCATTATAGGCTGTGTAGCAGTAGGCCTCACCAAAATCATTATCTCTTTAATAAGCATTTGGGTAAATACACTTTGTTTCATTCTATCTGCACACACTGTAAAGCTTTGTTACAAGTTTTTAAGCAAATGTAAATGTATTTATCAATTACATGACCGAAGTACTTTATAGAAAATGAATGGGAAGTTGTAGAGGCAGATTTACTTAAAGGACTGTAGGTCCCACGTTGCAGGTATGTGCGTGTGTAATTACGAAAACTAATTAAGGTTTTGTTTTTTTTAGTGTAGCAGAAAGGTCTATTGGCAGTGATTTACACACTTTCTTTCTGCTTGTTGCTGCCGTTCATTCAGTCCTATTTGCTACTGTAAATGCCAGTCAATATCCATGAAAAATCACTAGCTGCCTATAAATATGCTGATTCAAATAGTCAAACAGCATCTACCCTGCCTAGCAGAGGATGGAGAGGGGAGATGCTGATCCATGCAAAACACATAATAGGATCTTGTGAAGTGAGCATTTCACCAGTAACCAATGATGGTAGCTATTCTAGGCACTGGCCTTCATCATCACAGTTAAAATTATAGCTTTACAGCTTTCTCAGGTTTCTCTCTCCCTGATGTTTTTTTGACCTTTTATTCCATCTGGACAGTACTCCCTTCATGAATCTCTAATAATTGATATACACTTATTAAAATCACTATGGCCAAAGCTATGAGGCTTGAACATAAATAAAAGATTTTGGGGTACCTGCTGAAATGACATTAGGAAACCTTAGAACTTGAAAAATGTGTCAAATTGTAGGGCAGAGTAAGATGAGACAAAAGATTTCCTGCATGGGTATTTGCAGACTCAAGCATGTTGCTTAAGCCATTTATTTGGCAAGTTAAATCTGTGTATCGAAAAAGTAGCTAATTCAGTGTTTGACCTGGAACTTGTGGTTTGAAGGGAAAGTACAGCTGCAGTCTGACAACAGAGGCGAGGTGGGAGATTTCTGATTTCAATGACTTGCTTCCTTTTTCCATCAATTGAACTTCTACTGGTTTGTCACTCTCATTTTTCTTTTTGTGTCCTGTTCAAGCTTGCTTATGAAAAAATAGTTGTCCAAGTGCTCTCAAGTATTCAGAACCTGCCAAAATAGGCCACCGATCACTAAAAATACTGTACTGATCGTCAAAGTTGCCACGTTTGTGGAGTCATGCAAGCTTGCACTGATAAAACATTAAGAGCCATTCATTCGCTCAGGATCTTGCCCGTGTAAGTCGAATTAAGTGTGAGCAGTTGGAGCTGGATGCTCTGTGCCTGTGCCTGCACGATGTCCTCTACTCAACCCATTGAATGAAAGCATGAAAGTAGTTCACACAAATTATCACTAGATAAATCTCTTTATCTTAAACTGGTGCTGCTGGCAACTTTCCCATGCCAGCTAACAGAACGTGATGGGTTAAAGTGGTGTCGTAAGTATGTGAAGTGTTTCCATTCCTTTGTGATTTCTCTCACTGCCAGAGACGTTCTGCAGTCCATGCTGAAGGCTGATTATTAAAGAATAACCATTTCTTGTATAATTAGTTGTGACAGCATTTCACCACATTCAGCGCATTTGGCTTTCAGCTCTGCGTCACTGTACTCCATTGTGAATCCAATGGTCGTAGTTTCTTATCACACGCTTTGAAGCTTTCACTGGTGCCATGTTGTCTCCTACATCACTTTAATTTGTTTTATCAACTGATTCGCTTTGTGTCACTGCATCCAAGGGAGTCTTAGCTTGCTCATGGTAAAAGAAAAACAAACAAAAAAAACATGGTTTTCACTACCTGAGGATAATTTAAGCATGCCAATTATTATTTTTGTGAATTACTAATACAAAACATGGAGTATCAGATAAGAAAACGTGAGGGCTGAAAAATGATTTTACACTCAGTGGCCATTTTATCATGGACACCTTGACCATAAATTCTGCCATTACAAAGATAATAATGTTTATTTGAGTGAGTGCGGTTGGCTCTATGTTCATCGTTGAATTAGTAGTTTAAAGTATGGTTTTCAAAATGACATTTTGTCAAATGTCAATGACAATATAATGCCCATGGGAGGGCATTATATTGTGTCGGTGTAAATAGAGCAGGTATGAAAGTTTACAAAAGGAACTCCATGTGATCAGATGAAATAAGTAAATATTATATCCACACATATTTCGTATGAAAAACCATACTGTTTGTGTGAGTGCAGAAATCTGATACCTCACAGTGTGGCGGCTGCTGTATAGTCGTGTTTTTTAGACAGCCTGTAGGCGAGCAAACTCCTGCTCTGAGGTATAATTTCCGCTCACGCTGCAAGACTCTCCACAAAGTTATTCTCCTTTACACAGGCTTCTTCAGAAGTTGAGTCTCCTAACTGATTTTTTTCTCTCATTCTGTGGTCTTTCAGGTTATTAGAGCTGTTCGTATTAGGTCCTCAAGACGACGGCAACACAATTGGTGAAGCTGAATGTCACGTGATCAAATGCACAGACACACAAATCTGTAAAATCAAGTGATTTAATTTTTTTTTTTTTTTTTTTTAATTTATCATAACTTGTTGTAAAAATCATTTCTGTACTGTTTTATAGAATAGTGTGGGTGGTCCTCCATTTGTAAAAAAAATTGTGTCACAGTGAACTAAACAAATACTTTTTGTTATAAGCCTCAAGTAGAAATCAGAAACTAACGTGAGAGGATATAAGACTTTCTTGAGGGAACAGAAACTACCCTACTTGATTCATGTGTATGTTTTACAAACACTTTTATAGATGTAGACAGTAAGTAATGTTGTACGTAATAGCTACAGTGTGATATTCTGACTGTTTAATATGTTTCCTTGACAAATTTCATCGTGTTCCACTTGCATTCTTAAACCATCCAGGAAACAGTGACACGACTGAAACCAATAAAATTCATTTCAACAAACCCTTATCAGATATATATTTTGTTGTGGCGACATTATCATTTCAACACATCAAGATCATATCAGTTTCATGCTTGCTTTTTGTTTTACTTCTCATACCATCTAAACATGAGGTGTTATTCTTGTTTTATTATTGTTTAAATGAAAGTTTCAGTCAGCTTGCCATGATGTTGCATTCACACTCTCCAGTCTGTTGACATTGTCCGTTGTGGAAGCAAAGATCATCTGATCATCACAGAGGGGTGAACATAAACCACTGAGCTCTTTTGCCGGTTTGCAAAGCCAGGGCAGCACAATGTGTGGTTTTCTTTTTTAAAAAGCCACTGATTTCAGATTGCACAGGAGGTGAGGCATCTTACTGAGAGGGGCTCAGCAGCAGCAGTGTGGTGAAAAGTATGTGGAGAACACCATCTGCTCTCGCATGTTTGGTCTTGGAAAATGATGGACCATGGCTTTCATGTGCTGGTGAGCACTGAAGGAAGGAATGACGGTGACGCGCGTTTTTGGGGTTCGTCTGTTGGACATGTAAGTGCTAGCAGGTAGCCTAGCATAGGTTGCACCGTTGAGCACACACCATGACCTACTCCGGTGTCATTGGGCAAGGGAGGAGACGCCCACTTTGAATGGTCAAAATGACAAATCTTGCATACTGCGCCTTTAAATACAGAGTAGAACGTTCAAAACAGTGAAGCATGAGAATATTAGCTGGATGAAACACGCACGGTAATGCAAGTGATCAACACATGCCGAATCAGGATAGGAAGACAAATCTGATGTCAGAGCAAAAGGGTGTATTTGGAGTTTTTGAATCCTCCTACTGACAGTAATACCTTCGTGGACACTCTCATCTTGCTGACTGAAATGAATGGGATTAGGATTTTAGTGAAAATCTGAAAAAAAGCTGACAAGCCCTCGCACTCTCATTTGGGTCCCTGGGAAACTCCAAACCAGAGCGCAGGGACCACAGATTGTGAAAATACAATGTAAAGGACACTGGTAGGTGCTGAGTTCAGCAATATGCATAGAATGATCGGTGGTAAGATTGTTTATCTTTGTCGTGATGTTCATTGTTATCAGTGTGGCAGTGTACGGACAGTTTATTGCATAATATTCTATAAATAAAATGCTGGTTTTGGACACACTTTTATCCGTTAGGCGTTTTGCTCGCTATACTTCTTGTTTCCGCCATTACCATTGCGTCTCATAACTGTCAGACCAATAGTTCGATTTTTGGAGCTACCTTCAAATTCTGGCTGCACTTTACAACTTTCCCCTTTAAGGGAAACGTGAGGCTGTTCATGGGGGATTTTGCTGCTGCCAAGGGCAGATTTAACTTTATTACAAAAAGATCTTTCCCCAGAGTCTAAGACTAAGTCAGGAAAAGTTTAATAAGTCAAGGACATTCTATGTAGTCTCAATCATCACATTTCATCTGCCACCGTAAACATTTATCTCTATTCACTTTTATCTCTCCTGATTGGAATTAATATCAACCTAAACCTTTCAGGAACACGTCCCATCCTCCCATCATCAATCAGTCCTCTCTCACGCCTTTGTCCTTTCTGTATCCTCTCCTGTCATTGTCAGCTGCTGCGAATTGAGTAATCAGCTGTTCTTATCAACTTACCATCACTGTTAGTGTGTCATCTTGCTGCCTTACATTTGTAATATGTTCCTTATCTGTCATTAGTTTATATTTGTTGCTGCTAAACCAAGCCCACCATCCTCCCACTGTCAAATCTTTGCTGACTCTTTAGCTTCTTATCGGTCTTATAGTGGAATCATCTCATCCGCCATTATCATCAGTTTCAGTACCCTATGGGGAATCTGTCCTCCTGCAGGACAGATTAAGGCAAAAATGAGGGGAACACTTAGATATGAGGTGTAATTCGATCAAAAGTACCAGGAACTTTAGTTCCAGAGACTTCTAATACTAATAGGTTCTTGTGGCCCACTGCTGTCTGTGCTTCCATTGTGGGAGTCCGAGGAACATTGGCCTTGAAATTTTGGAAGGCACTACCTCTGAGCAGGGACTTTTTGGGGGGTGGTTGGAACTAAATTTAGATCCGGGTTCCTGCAGTTGAAATGTGTAAGAGTAAATCGTTGTTGCTGGGGAATGTTCCTGTGCTCGACATACTCTGTTATGCACACTACGAAGGGAAGGCCTATAGGGAGCAAGTGAACTGATCAAAGTAATCAAAAAAAGGAGGGAGAAGAGGCAAGGAATATGATTAGATTGGGGTAGACTTGGTTATCAATGTTGCTTTGGCCTGGGAGATGTACTCTCTTTCTTTATCTTCTCTGCCATTTTTACATATTCCCCATATGCTCGACAACCACTGCTCACGCACAGAGTGCCACAGCATCTGGGAAAGTTCAAAGGAGACTGTGGAAAAAGGAGTATATCATACTTTTAAAAGAACTATTGTAAGTAGTTATATACAGTAGTTGTACCAGAGCATGTGTACACCTTTGACAAAAAAAAAAAACACAAATACAATATATTGTATATGTGAAATATCAATTGAAACAAAATTAGTTACATTAACAAAATCATAACATTAGTTATCATCCTTTCATTTGAGAACAGGCTGAATTGGTTTCATACAAGCAACTTGTTTAACAAGCTGCTCTTCATTTCTGCCTTGTGTGTCTATCAGAGGTGGAGTGGGATTCTACTTGCAGGCTGTCATCTAAATTAATCATAGCCTATATAGAACTTGGTATTCATCACTGCTAGCCTGGGCTTGTAGTGTCAAACATGAGGGAGGCTCTTAACTTTTCGTCACCACCCTGCAAAGAGTTAAAATTTACACAAGCATTTAGTTAATCTTCTCTCAGCCAGTGGCTTGAAAGCACAGCCTGACCTTCCCCTCTCAGGCAGTCTGGAGCTCCTTTTCCCCTAAACAGGGCAGAAACTGCACTGTGGAGATGAAGATATCTGTGGCGGCCAAGAAGCTGTGGTGCGTCCGCAAGCAGCTGATTCTCCTTCTCACTCCCCTGTTGCTTCTACCTTTATTTTTTACTTTACCAGAGAAGGTGAGTAAACTTTGTGCCGCACCATTCCACACATGCATTTTATCATAAGTGAAGAATGAATCACTCATCACAGGGAATCTAACTCTCCTCCCTGACTTGAAATGTTCTTATATAAAAGCGTTGTAAGTGTAAAATTTAAACATTTCAGTTTGATCATGGAGGATTTGTTATACTTAGTCATAAACAATAGTAATAAATCAGCAGCAATTCAAATATAAAAGTGCCAGTTTTTCAAGAAAGGAAGTATATTTCGAAGTATATTTCGAATGTCCATTTGTTGATTTAATTGCAGTTGGGCCAAATAGACTGAAAATCTTTACTATTTCTAATAGAGGTGAGGTAGCCAATTAGCTGATTGGCAAAACTTAATATTGATTACCTTGTTTATATTTTTCATGATATTAGTATTATGTCAGCCATGTCATGCCATAATAATATAATATTGATTTTAAGAAAATATGCAACTCATAGTAATAATAATAGCTGTAGTAACAAAAGTAATACAAAAGTAATGCAACTATATTCAAACCACATAGCACACTATTTATGAGTTTAAAATTAGCAAATTACTTATAAATAAAATTAAATTAACAAAGATGTCTCCTTAATCACACAAGTACCCCTTTATTTACCTCCGGCACACAAAATATCTTTATTTACTGAAGTCAATATTGTATCACTGATGCTTCCACAAAACTGTTGTAGTTAATCCGGTTCCATTGTTTCCCAACACTTTTTCTTTTAGGAGGGAAAATGTCTTTATGTGGTCTTGCTGATGGCTATTTTTTGGTGCACAGAGGCGCTTCCCCTGGCTATCACTGCTATACTTCCAATGTGCCTTTTCCCAACACTGGGAATTCTTCCATCCAAAAAAGTAAGCCCTCAGTACTTTCTTGAAACCAATTTTCTCTTCCTTAGCGGCCTTCTGATGGCCTCATCTATTGAGGAGTGGGGCCTGCATCGCAGAATAGCCCTGAAGGTCCTGAGTATTGTCGGCGTGAAACCTGCATGGTGAGAAAAAACCATTGCTTTTGCATTTGGGACTGAGAGCTGTGATTAAGTTTGGTATCACTAATGAGTATGTGGACTGAATTGTTTTTTCTAGGCTCATTCTGGGAATGATGCTGACCTCGTCTTTCCTGTCCATGTGGCTCAGCAACACTGCCACAACAGCCATGATGCTCCCTATTGCTAATGCCATCCAAGAGAGTCTTTTTGGAGACATGGAGACCCTGAAAGAGAAGTGCAAGTCCATAAATGATCCTGAGTGTGATATGGTAAATGGTAAGTCATATGTCATACGCCTGACATATAGTGCAACACCACATGTTGATTTGTTTTAACTTTGTCCCAATGAAGATCTAATATGTAATCCAAGATGTGAACTTTGTGTGTGTCCGAAACATTGAGTCCTACAATACAGTTATGCAATATTTAACTGGTACGTCATTACTGGTGCTGGAAGGATTTGAAAAGTGAAAAGAGCTGAAACTAAAAAATGATTTCATTCATGTTTATACCATTTGAACCAAACTCTTTGCTTCACTTTCTTTCAGGTTCGTCTACTGTAAAACTAGATTCATTGCCCTCAGTGCCGTCGGAAAAACAAATACTATCAGTAGACAGGTACAAAAAACACACTGGAATTATTTAGCAAAATGTGATACGACTGATTTAGAATGAGAGACTGATCATGAGATTGATAGCAAATGACACTCCTGCCAAAGAGGAATCAGCTGGTTGGTTCTGTCTAAAGCAACAGTGGCGACAGAAATGGTATTGTCATAAAAACTTCTTTCTTATTTAACAGCTGCACACAGCTCATTAACAGCAGCAATTTGCAAGTGGCTAAACAAATTGGCAGCAATAAAGTATGCAAATGAAAGAAATAATACACGTGTGGCAGAATACAGAATACACAATCACTTGACATGAAAACCGTTCATAAAAAAATGAGGCGGTGGATAGTGACGAGTACAACAGCAGGCTTAACTTCGTTTGTTTTCATTGCCTACAAAACAAGATGCAAATACATGGCTTCAGCACTTAGTGCAGAAATGATCGTATCATAGTCCAACGAGTCACGGAATTAATTTTGAACACAGAGGCCAGGTTGTTGGCAAAAGTAATAGTTGTAGTTTTACTGTTTGCAATCTGGAGGCTTCCTACAACTTGCTTCCATCCTAATGAAAAGACAAACTAAGTGCACACGAGTCAGCAAGTCAGTCCATAAATCAAGTTTTTATCATTTCTTTTCTTAAATAAATTAGTATATTTTTTCAGATGGAATATATGTTTTGTTTAATCTCAGGTTTTCAGGTAACAAAATCTAAGGTCGTGTTGTATCTGGTGCGGACCAGGTACTAATTGGATACACTTTTTCATTTTTCCGCTGGTTCAGTTTTGTGTTCACAAAGGCAAATCTCCCTTGGACTATACAATTGTAGACAAAATTCACATGCAGGGAATTCTCATTCATCGGACCAAATCATTTTTGTCTTTAATATCCGAAGAGCTGCCACTTTCCTGCAGTGCATCGCTTATTTTAATGTATCGTTGACGCAGCTTCTTAGCTTTAAGGCGACACTGCTTGATACTTCAGTTAAATCCATTCTGCTTCAATCTTTCACTGAAGATTTTGAACACAATGCAGCCTGTCACTAAATATTTATTGAGTGGATTCAATCTTCTCATCCATAGCAAAACAAGACGAATGAGAGCATTTCACAAAATGTCTCTGTCTTCCTCTGGATTAACAGAATATCATCTGCTATCAAACTGTTTTACCAAATATTAAATCTTTTCCAAACATGCACTTATCTGCTGCTCATTTAAGGTGATAATGTCACTTAAAATTTCATAAGGATGGATGAGACAGAGCAGTTTGAGGTGAGGACACCTGAGGAGATCCAGTTGGAGTCACAGTATCAGCTGAAGGTGTGGAAAGGATTCTTGATCTGTATTCCTTATGCAGCCAGTATTGGAGGGACTGCCACACTGACAGGCACTGCACCCAACCTCATCCTGATTGGACAGCTTAAAAGGTGCTTTTTTTTTTTTTAATTTGAGCAGCACTTAAACAGTGGAAAGATAGAATCACACAAACTAAACTCTAACTAAATTCCTGTGCTTTACAGCTACTTTCCAGACTGCGACCTCATCAATTTTGGCTCTTGGTTTATGTTTGCTTTTCCCCTCATGCTTGTCTTCCTATTTTTCGGCTGGATTTGGATCACATTTCTCTATGGGGGACTGAATACACGGTAATGTGGCATCAGATATTTTTTATATAAAGAAATTTTACATGTGTCACACAGTGTGTTTTTTCAAGCAGACTGTGTGCCAAGCAAAATGACCAACGCGCCCTGGCAGAGGCCAGAGCAAAAGCTCTAATACTGGAAGATTACAGAAAACTAGGGCCCATAAAGTGAGGACTCGTGTATGTCTTCAAATCTCAAGCAATACAGAGTGAATGAATACATTTTTTATCAGAGGCCCTTACTGACTCTCACTTGACATGCTCAATTTCAGCTTTGCAGAGGGATCAATCTCTTTCTTTTTTGTACTGTTTGTGGTCCTCCTTTTCACAAGAGATCCCAAATTTGTCACTGGCTGGTCCGTGTTTTTTAAAAATGGGTAAGAGTGCTTCCTTATTGCTTCCCATTTTGGCTGCAGAATGTATAATGAGAGACTCTATTAATTATTTTCTTGTCTGCAGGTATGTCTCTGACGCAGTCACTGGTGTGATCATTGTGTCTATGTTGTTCTTCTTCCCCTCGGAAAAACCTTCTCTGAGCTGGTGGTTTGACCCTCAAGGTTGGTGAGCTCTTAAAAGACTGCCATATTAATGTTTAATTTTGTTGACACAGTACTCTGATCCTTATCTAATTCTGATGAATGTGAAAAATAAACATTCAAAAATCTAGTCATGAAAAGGAAAGAGAAAGCAACCATTTGGCAGCTTGTACCCCACAACCTGCTAACTGGTTTCCAGTTGCATAAGAGTAGAAGCCAGTAATTATCATTGATGACTAAATATTTGCAAATATTTGAAGATTTACAGTGTGTCTCTCAGGCACAGCTATTGGAAAAAAAAAAAAAAAAGATGAAAATAAGATGAGGAATGTTAATAATCTAGATTAGAGAGTGCAAGTAAATTTCCCGTCTGGAGCTGAAACTACAGTTTCTCTGTCTCTGTGATTACAATAATCTCTCAAAACTATGTTTGGATTTTTTTGTGTGTGAGTTTATTTGAGCATGTGCACAAACCGTAGGCACAAGTCTTGTGTGTGTTGGAGACACGTGCGTGTGACTTGTATATATTATGCTCAGCTGGTCAAACAAACCGCTGCACGCATGCAAAAAAAGAAATCATTGGGGGGTCCGGTTGTCCCTCTCCTTGTAGGTCAAATGTTGAGATCAGAGGAGAATGCAACTTCAGTGTCTACCCAAGTGGAAAAATGCGGATTGCGCTCGGCTCTTAAAATTTTATGTTTTTTTGCTTATGATTTATTGTTAATTCTTTTTATTTTGTTTAATATAACACACTATAATTGAAAGATTATAGCGGTGAAAGGGTGTTTAAAAATAAAACACCAGCTTGGTAGGTAAACAGGTTCATTGGTTACAGGTGATAGTATCACAAATGTTAGCCTCAACAAACAAGAATTTGGTAGGGGTCTCATTTTAATTTGATTGTGAAGCACCAGTCATGTTGAAGAAAACGTTGTGCTAAAACATAGCTACCCTTAAATATTTCCTAAGATTTGCTGAAACATCTCAGCTTTATATTACATTAGATTTGATAAGATATAATATCAATATCATTTGTAAAGTTCTTTATGCATTGTTTTCTTACATATTTTTCCTCAGCTTCAAATACCCCTTATGTGCCCCTTTTGTCGTGGAAGAAAGCCCAGGACACTGTTCCCTGGAATATCATTCTGCTACTTGGAGGCGGCTTTGCCATGGCTAAAGCGTGTGAGGTAAATATGTTAGTTAATTACATGCCATGCATTGTAATTACAGTTAAATGTACATAGTGAAGTGAGTTTTTATTCTTCTGTTTCATAAAGACCTCAATGCTGTAAGATGTGCTCTCACACATTCTCTTGCCAAACATTAGATGAACAGATCAGTGACACTCCCAAAAGATTATGCAGAAACGGAAGAAAGGAAGTGGATAACACTAAATTGCATGTTCACTACTTCAACTGTTGCAGTAAATAGTTGTGATTATCTTGCCTGTGCTGAATTGCTTACACATTCGACAAAATTCTCCTCCCAAGTTTTTGATAATGTGTCACGCATGCGTTCCTCTTCAAGCCTGCCTGACATTTTCCCAACTTCACTCCTTAAAGAGGCTGTTGCTTCAGCTGGGCCTTGCCTCCTTATCATAAGCACTTCCTTCCTTACTTTTGTTTGTGTCCCTTAATACTAAAAGCAAGCCAGCATTCAGCCTTTATTAAAAAAAAAACCTTGATCAGTCCCTTCCTCAGAAGTACGGGCCCATTTCAAAGCTCCTATTCATTTCCAAAATCCTATAAAAGGTGGTGTTAAATCAAATCCTACCTGAATAAGTCAATAATAACATTTTTGGCAAGTTCCAGTCCGGGTTCTGCAAACAACACTGTACTGAATCTGCTCTTATTAGGGTTACAAATGATTTATAGAGGATTGCTGATATTAGGAAAGGATTGCAACATTCTCACTGAGACTGCATCAGTGTGTAACTATTACTGCAACAGCACTTAAATAGTTTGGATGATGTCTCTCCGACAGGACATTTTCTGTGTGTAGTTGTAATCATGTGTCATCCTCAGCCTCATCTATGTGTGGTGAACCACAGGGCTCTCTTCTTGGTCCCATTTTGTTTACCTTCTATATGCCCCCAATAGGACATATTTTAAAGCAATGTTACCGTTGCTACGCTGATGACACACAATTTTATATATCAGATAAGATTAACACTGTGAGCAATTTAGTGCCTCACCGCCATAGATAAATGGATGACTGATCATTTCCACAGCTAAAGATGATCATCTTTAGTCCTGATTGCCTTATCAGTAACTTAAAACTATTCATCAGGCTATTAGCAGCCAATATAAAATCTACAGCCAGAAATTTAGGTATAACATTTGATTATAAATTGAAACTCAAAACTCATGTCAGCAGTCTAATTAAATCATATTACTTCCATCAGTGAAACATCAATAAAATTAAATCAGTTTTATCCTTTTCTAACTAAGAAAAACTTATCGACGCCTTTGCCTTTTCACATCTTGACAACTGTTTTTAGTCCTCAGCTTGCGCAGAATGCTGCCACTTGTATTTTAATCTACACTAATTGTAGGTATCACACCAACCCACTCTTTTTACTGTTAATATTACTGTTTTGGTTTTTTTGTATCAGTCTTTTTACCTGTCAGAAAGAAAGTCAATTACCAGTCATTTAAGATTTTGTTTGTTTGCTAAAGTTGAGCTGAAGGCTGAATTTGGGACTTTCACATCTCACAACTATCATGACTGTATTATAATTGTATCTCCTCATGTGCTGCTCTGCTGTGTTTGGTTCAAATTTTGTTTTATTATGTTATCATTTGATCTTTGACCCTTAAACTCAATCTTGTGGTGTTTGGCAGGAGTCGGGGCTCGCCTCCTGGATGGGCGACCACCTCCAGCCTTTGGCCGAGGTCCCTCCAGCTGCAGCTGTGATGTTGATTACTGGTTTTGTGGCCTGTTTTACTGAATTTGCCAGCAACAGTGCTACGATTATTATATTTTTACCTGTCATTGCTGAACTGGTAAGACTGGTTGTCAGCACTTTGCATCTATTTGTGTCTTTCCGTTGAGTTCATTAGGTTTCACAATTTTGTTGGTGACCTTCGGCTTGTCAAAATGAGGTGTTTATATGTCTGTAGCCTGTTGGACATTAACTGCAGGTGTCAGTAATCATTATCTTGTGCGTTTGTACTTTGCAGTGGTGCCCCTGCTGCTAAGTACCCACCAAGAAAATCGCTCACAGGATTTATAGTTTAGTGTTCTGTGTTATGATTTATGTTAAAAGTTTACTGAAATAACAGAACTCTGCCGAAAGGGATGGGACTACCACATAGTGTTGAGCAGAGATGTTATTGATGTAGTGAGCACTTCAAACAACTTACTCCATTGTCTTTGTCCTATCCTGTTATGACCAAATGGGGAACTAATGGCAGCATATTCAGCCACAATGTGTTAGAAGAAAATGCCAGCTAACACACAGTACAATGTTAAATATCTGCTCAATGTCACCATTCTAGTATTGTTATGTTTCCATGTTAGCATGCTAGGCAAAACTAATTAAAGTTATCTATACTATCTATATTGTATGTATGTATACGTACGTATTCATGAAAAGTGTCCTTCAATTTTCCCAACAACTTTTCCCCTTGATGGACGTCAACTCCTAACCTGTGAAATGACATCATGTGACGAGAATGAACGCAATATCAGAGTCAACTAATCTAGCCATACTTATTTTCATAGGACCACATTAAATTTATTGGTAAAAATGATCACAGATTAAATAATACAAAACACATGTCACGAAACTCTCTGTTGGAAAGGTTATGGACCTTCAGTTCTTCACCTGCACCTTCCAACTACCCTGTTACCCTCACAAGGGCATTTTGAACTGGCATTTATAATATTTTACCTCAAAGTGCTGTTGTGGTTAAGCCTTAGTATGGATGTAGATTTTCTATTTGTTAATTACTGTTGTTGTTGTTAATTCTTATGGCTGCAACATATTTTATGCACTTGAAGTCCAAAATGTTTGGTTTCTCCTGGCACCTTAACTTAATTGTGTTTCAACCAATTTATGTCCTTATAAAATGACTTCCCAATAGTAGAAAGCTGGTAAACGGTGCAGGAAGAAAATTAATTTCTTATTCTTAATATTTTTTTTCGAGTCCTAAAAATGTGCTGGTCTCTGCTTCCTCATTTCCTCTGTAGGCTCTTCGGGTGTCGGTAAACCCTCTATACTTCATGATACCAGCAACGATAGGATGTTCCTATGCTTTCATGCTACCAGTGTCCACGCCGCCCAACTCCATCGCCTTTGCATCAGGACATCTCATGGTCAAAGACATGGTAACCAACCCAAAACAACACCCAAGTCTAAAACATGTGGCTACCTCCCATCACTTAACCTATTTGCCAATGTTTCTTCAGGTGAAAACCGGCATTGTCATGAACATTCTGGGCATCCTGGTAGTGTCTCTGGCTATGAACACCTGGGGTGTTGCCATGTTTGACCTGGGCACTTATCCAACATGGGCACACACCATCAACAAGACTGCTCTTGCTACTGATGTGCACTTTTCCTCTGTCCAATCACTCAACGCTACACTTTGATGACACAATGGCACACTACGCATCAGAAGACTCTATAAAAATTTAACACTTAACAGGGACAAAAATCTGTCCGTAAACTACTACTACTACTACTGCTAAAACCTCAGGATGCTCTGGGAGCTTCATCTGTTACCTTTTTATGATGAATTTCTATAAGTTTAGTATACTGAAGTATCTTTGTTAGCTCTCAAGAGTCAAAATTTAACGCTGAACTGTTTTGGCACACTCTAAGTTGTAAGTTACATTATCTAACTTTCTGTTTTCTTCAAACCCGAGATAATAGAGACATCTAACTTCACCAACAGCAGCCAAGAATTTTTATATACTAGTACATGTGAAACGTCTGCAGAGTGTGCTTTATGCATTGATGCTACTAGACTCACCTCTCCTGGAACAATGAGACCTCTGTGAATAATTTCTTTAAATATATATATTTTGTTAAAAATTATAAAATGATCAATGTTACGCATTTATGTATTATATGGTGTATGTTAAGCTAAAGCCATAGTGTAAACAACAATATATTTCATTCTTTAACATGAAATGATGAATCCTTATGAGTGAATGTGTACATTTAGTTACAAGCATGATCTAATTTCGTGTAACTGCTGCTACAAATAAATTGTTCTAATTTGTACTACGTTAATTGACTTTGGCCATTCCCAACTACTCAGTTATGCCCAGCTAGGCTGGCCAGACACTAGTGGGCCACAGAGGAAGTTTTAGAAATGTTAAAGAAATATGAGCCTGAAGCTCAAACTACAAATGACAAGAGATGTGTTTGAAAGCCAAAACAATCATCCCTAAGCAAAAAGCACAGGCTAATTAAATTCTCAGAACTGGTTTTGATTAGCTATAGCTATACCACTGCAGGTTTCACGCAATTAACACCTTGACATACACAAAAACGTAACAAGAGACCTACTGTTGTAAATTCTTTACAATGTTTGTTTAGTGTAATACACCGTCGGAAATCACAAGGCCTGAAAACAATGGTTAACTTGTTTATGGCTGTGGTGGTTATTGAGTGTCAGCAGGGTCAGTGCAAGACGTCCTGCGTGTTTAAATGCTCGCACAGTACTCAAAATACCAAAAACCACTGACCATGACAGCATGTACCCAGCTGTCTTGACATTTGAGAGATTCCAACCAAATTCAGACACTGAGAGTGGATTAATAGTTCAACAAGAATAACAAATGAAATTGTGTGTCTTCAGAGCAGGTAAAACCTGAACAGACCACACAGTGGTGATCCAGAGGAGGTTAACCAGCCAGTATTTCCAGGGTGAGGCAGGTTCCTTAGCAATAAACAAGATGTATACAATACTGTACGAGAGTCACACTAATTAATAAAGTTAAGGGACAATCTGACAAATATATTCAGCGAAGCTGGGGCTCTCGTCATACAAGCAAGAAGAGTAGCTGATGAGGAAATTGATCTGGCTGTTGGAGGGTCATGAGCCTGTGGCCTGGCTAGACGAGACAAACAAAGGGCAGGGAAAAGACAAGATACAATAGCAAGATGGAGGAAATCTACTGCCATTATAAGCATACAGATTAGAATTCATAAATAATGAGTTGCAATTCATAATTAATGGAATTGACATTGTTTGTTTAAATATTAACTCAAAATCTACTTTCAGATCAAACCACATTTCACTCTATAGAAACACATAAAGGTTCCCTACTCCAAACATATCACAGTACCTTTTCAGCATGACCTAAAAAGGGCCCTTCCATGTCACATCTATCTGCTTTTGGGTTTAGTGTGACTATTCTCACATTTTGTGTGTGTGATTGCATCAGGACTTTTCATATGATGTTGTGTCATGTATGGTTAACGGTCTTATCATTTTCCTCGTGGGACCTTGTAATCGACCCACAACATGACAGTGACTGTTCAGAGAAGTTCCCTTTTTTAAATTTCACACCCCTTTAACACTTCCCAGTATCTTATTTGCCCTAACCTTATGGTTTCAGAAAGACAATGAAATTCATCACAGAAAACGCCGTGCGGCGTCTCGGGTAAGAGCAGTTATTTTTAGATAACTTGAGTTGTATTTATTTATGTATTTATACAGCTATATAACAGTAAGTGATTTATTTTAATTCACATATATCTCTATTTCCATAAACTTACATCAGTATTATAGGCTTACATCTGTAGGCAATAATTTTCAGATAACTTTTCCATAGTAATAATAATACTAAATAATCAGTTATAATGGTCTTCAAAACCTTATCATTAAGTGTCACTTAAGGGACATGTTTTAAACTTTAAAGCAAGGGTCACAAAGAGCACTAATTAATGATTAATGTGGGTTATTAGAAGGTAGGGTTAGTGTTGGGCGTGTTAACTGTTTGTTAATGGGCGTTACTGTGTTAACTAATGATAATAGTATAGTTAGAGACTATTGAATAAGGACCTTAGTTAACCTATAGTTTACTGTAATTGATTACATGAGACATTAATTAACTGTTAGTAAATGATTATTACTGCTTCAGGCAATATTAATTCATGTAACATTATTGTGGCATGTTACCAGTTCAAGTTAGAAGGTGTTACACAATGGCAGGAGAAGTCATAAGATCATTGGGTTGAAGCAAGTTAAAGTAATAAGCATAAAGCAATAACAACAAAAGAATTATTGTTCGCGGTATTATTGTGGTTTACAGGCATCAATTGTGTGAGTAAAATCAGATTTTGCAGATTAGCATTCACTCTGGCGATAAGTTTCTTTTATTAATCAGAGTAAAATGAGACAAACAAGGGAAATATCAGTTGTGGTTTTCTGGGGAACTTACAAGCTATATGCACCTTCATACTCTTAGACTTGCTGTCTAAGTTAGATGATAAAAAGAAACAAAACACTAATCTCTCTCGTGACACTGAAGCCTTACGCAGGTAATCTTAGCATAAGAACTAAAAACAAGTAGAAATAGACAATATTTATCCATTATGGGCTAATTTTATATAATCAGATATAAGCCTATAAAAAAATATAAATTATAGCTGAGTAATACAAACCTAAGTTGTTGCTGCAGCACCCAAACAGTATCAACAAACATGATCATGTCTATAAATTCTACAGTTTTCAATACAACATGTTAGAGCTATGCAACAATAAATCATCCTTTTTTTTTTCTCTACAACTTGTTATTTTTTATCCGTAGGTGTGCAATTTTCACAATACTAAAATGTGAGATTATGAGTTTCATGATCAATACTGGAGAAGCACATACAATTAGGCCCAGTAGTATTTGGACAATGACACTGTGTATCATTGTGTATCATTTTGCCTCCACATATTATTATATTATACATATATTCACCACCACAATGGATATGAAATAACACAATCCAGATGAATGAAGTGCAGACTTTCAGTTTTAATTCAAAAGGTTTTCCCAAAAATAGGGCATTTATTGTTAAGAAATGAAAGCCACTTTATTCTGAGTACCTCTATTTTTTCCTTTCCTTGGTGAAGAAAAACATTGATTGAAGTCAAAAATACTCTTGAGAAGGTAGGCATGTCAGTGTCAAAGTCTACAATCAAGAGACCCCTTCATGGATGTCAATACAGAGGTTTTATAACCAGGTACAAACTACTGATAACATTCAAAAACAGGAAGCCCAGATTAGACTTTGACAGAAAACATTTAAATAAGCCTCCCAAGTTCTGGAATCAGATTCTTTGGACAGATGAAACCAAGATAAACTTGGGTCAGACTGATGGGAGAAGGAAAGGAACAGGTCATGATCCAAAGCAACCACATCATGTGTCAAACATGGGGGAGGCAGTGTTATGGAGTGGGCATGTATGGCTGCCAGTGGAACCGTGTTTGATGATGTGACAGCTAACAGAAGTAGCAGGATGAATTCTGAGGTGTATATTGCTAGACCCTATGCTCACATTCAGCCAAATGCTACAAAACTGACAGGACGGCGCTCCACGGTGCAGATGGATGCTCACCCTAAACAGGCAGTAAAAGCAACTCAAGACTTTTTGAAAGCAAATAAATTGAATATTGGTCAATGGTCAGTCACCTGATCTCAGCCTAAAAGAGCAGCTTTTCAGTTACTGAAGACAAAATGAAGGCAGGAAGACACACAAACAAGCAGCCGAGAAGGCCTGGCAAAGCATCTCCAGGGAAGAAACTTAGAATTTGGTAATGTCTCCAGACTTCAGAGAGTCACTGACTGCAAAGGATTTTCATCCAAGTATTTAAAACTACAGTTACATTTACAATTAAGTTAGTTTGTCCAAATACTTTTGAGCTCCTGAAAATGAAAATGAAGCGGCTATTTCTGCCAAGTCTGTGTAGTACTTTCTTTGGAATAAACACATTTTCTTGCAAATTCTTTTCAAGGTCCTGATACTGATGATAATGTGGTGCTGATCTGGCGAAAGATTAAGAATTTCCCTCTTTGTGAAACCAAGACGAAAGTACAACTTCACAGGGTTCTCCATTGCCTTCATAGTGGCGTAGTGGATTACTCCTCTGATGTCTGTCTTCTAATGTAACTGACTAAAATTACAATTTTATTCCAATAATATTTCTACTTTTTTCTTGTAAAATTATGACCTTATTCTCATTTTTTTTTTAATTTTTCCTCATAATTTTAAATCTTAATTCTCATTTGTCTTTATTCTGGTACAAGCACAACTTTAGACTTTTAATGTTTTCCATACTGTTATGCTTTATTTCTTGTCAAATTTGCAAATTTATTCTCGAAGTCTCCGATTTTTATTTATTTATTCTCCAGTGGGGCTAATACTCCATCATACCCAACTATTGTGTTTTGTTTTTCTCTCTCTCTCTCTCTCTCTCTCTCTCTCTCTCTCTCTCCAGGAACAGAGCACGATCTTGCAGACAGGCTTTAAAATGTGCCCTGCTCTATCTCTGGGATGTTTACTCTGCACCTGCACCCGCTGGCAGAGACATCCGGACTCTACTCTCACTCTGTTTAACACTTGCCATCATCACCGGCGGCCTGCTTTATCACTGGTTGTCAAAGACCTTAAAATACAACCATGAAGCTTCCATTCAGACCGCCTGCATCTACAGCGTGCTCATGTTTCTGGTCTCCTTCCTGTGTCACCCTCTGCGCTGTGTGTTGACCTTGACCCTGCCCACCGTCTGCACCAAACAGGGACGCAAACTTCTCATCTCCGCGTCCGTCATGATATTAGTATTGAATGTCGTGCCAAACATTGCAACGAACGTCGGGGCGGTCACACACATCCTGAAGTGCACCGCTGAGGGTTTTGCAAAGACTTTACTAAACTCGTCCGAACCGTTGAATAAAGCAAAGCAGGACCTTGTTGAGGAAACCATCAAAGTGAAGAGGGAAGACTTGAGCGTTGTCATGAACTTGAGGAAATTAGATCATTTCACACATGTTGATGTGTCAGAAGTCAAAGTCAGATTCACTAAGTTGATTGGGCAGATAGAGGTCAACTTCTTACATGCCAGAAACCTGCTTAAAGAATACAATCTGCTTTCAAACCGGATTCTTGCTGCCACCTTTGTTGCTTTGTTAATCCTGGAGTCTTCACGCTTCTTGAAATCTTATCTGACTTCCGTGCAGTTTGAAAATGTCCACATCACCAAAGATCTGCTGCAAAACGTGTCTCCTTCTGGCAACAAATGGACAACTAGAGAAATTACCTTTCCCAGGCAATGCAAAATAAAAAGTCAGGAATGTGCCTCCAGTTTTATAACGCTAGTTGTGGTCACGCTATATTTCTTTGCAATAATTTTGATTGTAGCTTTGGATCACATTGTGTATCATGTAGTTCAGGTGATCATACCGTGGTTAGTGGATTTTCCACCAACTTCTGCCATCATAAGTGTCAATTACAAGGTAAGGCAGCATATAAAAGTTTTTCCAGTTACTTTCATAGTACCAGCAGGATGTTGCCTTCTCAATTTTTAATGCATTTCCTCCAGGTTCAGTGGTTCTTACCCGCTCTCTGTATCATCCCACAATCCTGTGTCACACGGGAGCTCACAAACTTCCATCGAGACTACAGATGGACCTTCGACCCTGAGCCCTCGCTCTGCGATGTGACAACTTCGGCTCCGAACCAGGGTGTCGCCCTCCTGCTGGGATGTCTCTGGCTGATGAGCTACTCTCTGGTGTTCCTCGAGGTTTACGCCAGACGGCTGCGCAGGAAAATATCTGCCTCGTTTTTCAGAGAGCAGGAGGAGAGGAGGAGGGATTATCTGATGAACAAAATTCAAAGGAAGCTGACTAAGAAGGAGCAAAAGGAGGCAGTTTCTGTCACAGTTGTTCGTGGATGAACCTTCACTGTACAAAGTAATCCTGTTTTAGTCGTGCTATCAGTGTTGTTCCAATGTCAGTCTTTTGGTCTAACACTTTGGCAAGGCTGAAATCGAATTAAATCAACAATTTCTCGACAGATGGCCTTGACATAGAGGATGAGGCAGACTGACTCAGGTGTCTTTCCCTCTACCATCACTTCACATTAAGGTTTTTAATAAATTGTCTATTTATCTCTCAGAGAAATTGGTGCAGACCATCAAGGGGCCAAGAAGCTGAACTCTCATGGCTTTAGTGATACCCTGACTTATCAACGTCAAATTTTTTACATCAGTGAAATCTCAACATATTGGACCTTGGTGATCTCTTGAAGTGCTGACATTGACAGGTTTTAAGTAACATATCCACAAATAACAGATGAATTTGGGAAAAGCTTTCATGCTCCAGTCAGGAAAAATTCTAAAAACCTTTCACTTACTTAAGTCACTGACTGAACAAGTACATGCAAAACTAAGGGCATTCCCGCCATGTTCAATTGTACTAATTTGTGTATTGTACAAAATCTGAACACGTTGTAATACTGAAATTCACATTTCACACAAAGCAGCGCTGTGGTGAAGAACGACCCCGCAAAGCAGGCTATAAAATTTTTTTTAATGTCAGATCAGAACCGAAAATAAAGCATCCTGTGCATGTACCAGATGAGCAACACCTTTTGATCTGCAAGTTGGCCGTGGTCGACACAGGCACATCATGATGTGGTTATGCACCTTCTCACTTCGCATGCTTGGGTTGTTTTTCAGAAAAACACCACTATATGGAGTTAGATCAGTCTCAAGATTCACACATGCACACAGGGGGGTGAACACATGCATTTTGGGATCTTATATATAAATGCCTATCTCCACAAATATATTTTTCAGTGCTCACAGAAATGTTTCTTGTTCTATACAAATGTAAAAAGAATCCACAATTAATATGTTTATTAATGAATGAATGAATGAATATTTGTTTTAAATATATACAATGGAAAGCCATGGATATATGTGTTTAGAATAATAATATTTCGTTCATGCGACAGTCTGAAAAATAAAACACCCACATGTGGGCGGGAGGGGTTCACGTTTCTGCTTCATTTTCATCACCTGAACGCAACCGCATAGAAGTTTCTGAATAATTATGTTACCAATTTGAGATTGATGTATTCGTTTCCCAGAGGATGAAGTTCTGTAGCTAAATCCCTTTTCCATCTTTATATCATCACTACATCAGTACAGTATTTCAGTACTGCAGCTAACATGATGTCAGCGCACATTCTTGTGTTATATGATGTTAGAGAATCAAAGTTGCCAAGTGGTCAATATGTAAAGTCTAGGAGGTGTACTGTGAGGCGATTTTAATGTCCTAGCGAGGCTTGTTGAGCAGAAATCAGGGTTGTCAATGTAGCCAGGTATGGTTCTCTTTTAACCTGCTACATCATCATGGTAACTCAAGATGGGAACATAAACTGGTCGGGAGCATTTGGAACAAGACATAGTTTTGCCTGTATACATCACCACAATGGATTTTATATAAAACAATCAAGATGTCATTAAAAATGATCATTACAGGTTGCAGCTACAAACCTGCAGAGCCGTGTGTACAGTGTGTGACATGAGAGTGAATTTAGCGGTTAAATACATACAGACAATGTTAATTTTCACCATCAGCAACTTTCTTCAATCATCACAGTTCTACTTTATAACAACTTGTTCATCATGAATGAAGAATGTGACACGTGAGCTGTTCATTTTGCGCTGAAGAAGAGTCAAATGACGTACAAAATGCCACTTTTCCTGAATCTGAAGCAAAGATTCTGCGTTAACACTAACATCTGATAACCCCCATGACACTGATGGTCTGATAAACCAGAACTTCAGGTTTTGTGGAGCCAGCTCTCATAAAGAGTGTCAGATTCTGCTAGACCTGCTTCATGGTAAAGCCTTCTGTATTTGTGAAGCGAAGCGTGGAAAGAGTCTCAAAAATCCACACACAAATGCAGCAAAGTTCGCACTCCACAAGCAGCTTACGAATGCAGAATCAACACTTTGTGTATAAAAGTCACACATATGTATATGTTTTTCATGAAAATTGCAATAATTCTAAATACATATAAACGTGAATCTCAGTTGTATATATATAAAACAAGAAGGCATCAGAAATACGTTTCTGAAACTAATTGATTCAGATGGGGATTCTTTGTACATTCATATAGAACAATACATTTTTCATTGTACATTGAAAAATATTTTTGCAGGGGAAAGCATTTACATATAAATCCCAAAATGCATGTGTGAATTCCTCTGTGTGTAATTGTGAATTCTGAGACTGGTGTAGCTCCATATCAGTAACGTTGTTTTTCTCTTGCAAACATCACAGAACTTTTTGTTGCGTATTTTTGCACCGTGTATCAAATGTTGTTGTTCTTCCGGTCTGGTTCATTTTCCACCTGTATGTTGTTCTTTGTCTGTCCACTAGATGCCACTGTGGTGCTGTGGACAGATCAGGACGGAGACTGTCTCTCTGACCTCATCTTCTTCTTCCCCTTGACCTCAAGAAATACACAGCAATACAATCTAATTATGTTCTTTGTCTTTTTATTAACCTGATGAATCCAAAACTTGACTTAGATTACCATAATAAATTGAAAAAATATTTTTACCTACATCTAATGATTCACCAGCCTATTTCAATCTGTGCCTCTCAAAAAAAAAAAAAAAAGAAAGAAAACTTCCTTTCTCCCATTCCCTAAAAAGAAAAAAATCCGTTTCATCAGCATGCTTGTGAAAACTCAAACATGAGTGTTTGGGAGTTTATTTTAGGAGGCCATTACAGAATAAAAATAGAATGACTCTATTCTAGTCTATTTTTAATCCTGACTTTTTGTCCACTTCATGATTGTCTCAAAATACAGCTGCAGATAGACTGCTGTTGGTAAATATTTGCTTTTTCTGTTTCTAACACTGAATTTACCTCTTGCAGCCTTTTGGGTGAAAGAATAAAAATATTCTACACTAAACTATGTATATTCAGTATCGGCTTGACTTTTACACTTTACACTTAATCCGTTTTATGTTCATATTGAATAAAATATTAGAAATAAAGACATACTGTAGATAATTATTATTTCCAAAAAATTGGGCTGGCATTTCTGTAAAATACAATCAACTACAATCTAATCTGGAACAAATTTTGTATAAAAAGCAGCAGTGTGGAATAATCAGCAATACATTGTAGGATATTTGTTCAAACATAAGACAGGACAGGGCCATTAATTACTGAGATGGAGACTGCTCTGCTCTTCCTCCTGTGAACCTTTCATCGATGCACTGGAGGAAGTCAGGTGGGCTGAACCTTCTGCGACTGAAAAACTATTCCTCTATGAAAATGCACGCATATGTCTTCAATTAGTATTCATGCCGACAGCCCTCTCTCAACATAGGCCTTAACAGGCCTTTCTTAGCTCTAAGTGGTTGATTAGAATCTGCTTGTATCACCTTGAGAAATATATTTTAATGTTACTTATAGCTGTTGGAAACAGGAGAAAGGAGATTCTTCGTATGATCATGTTTGATTCTCGAAAGAATAAAAATATATTGCATTTTCACAGTCCTAAAACAAAAGAATTCCCCCAAAAATCCCCTGTCATATAAGATAAAGAGTTCACGAGGTCTGCTTTGCATTTAGTGCAATTTCATTTCATTGGCCAGTCACTGCAGTGAAAATGTGACAAATTGCAGGCTAACTCATGTATAATTTGGGTAATTAGAGGGTTTACTGTTATAGCCATGGCCACAGGAGTTGACATGACACTTGAGTTTGGACTGGGAGGTGGAATTGATATTTAGGTTGGTGGCTGTTTTTCAGAGTGCACATGATGGTGTACAATGTGAAAGAAAGGAGGGGTGCACTGGGAAGATGTTGAGGGAGAGTCAGAGGGAGAGAGATAGAGAGAGAGAGAAAGAGAGATGTGGACAACTCGAGCGGGTCTGGAGAAGCACTGAGCTGTCATCTATGTGTCTTGGTTGTTTGCACCTGAGCACCACTACCATGTCAGCGTGAGCGCAGCCTTTTGCAGATTAAGGTAA
>KV751321.1:16903663-16920615 GCA_001698575.1 Mola mola
CTAATTTTAAAATAGATTTAGATTTTAAATGAGAGAGCTTAGACTGCATCCTCTGACAGCTTGTTTCATGCCATCTCAGAAAAACACTTTAATGGGAACAATTTTAAGGAGGTTACTCTCAGAATGTTCTTATTATTCCAAAGGTGAATGACAGACTCACCTGTGTCATCATACAGTATATTCCATGAACCATCACATAGACCTCAATCATATCTCCTCTGTTTCTCCTGGAAACTAGAGTTAAATGTAATTGGGGTTTTTTTTTTTAACATTTCTTCATATGGGAACTATTTAAACTAATTGAAGATGTATTCTCTGAACGTACAAAATCCACTCCAGAAATGTTTGACCCATCGGCAGGTTCCACCAAGCAGCCCAGTAAGATTTCAGTTAAAAGCTTCACGACGAGAAAGCAGTAACGGTGCTGTTGTGTGCAACTGTTCCTTTGTTTTTATACGCAGGCTGTTGAGAACATTCACAGTCTGCAAGTTTCTGAGGAAGTGGTGGTTGCGAGCTGACCACATTAACAGGGTTTAAAAATAGTTTTGGATCAATTTTTCACAACATGCTCAAAGTATTGTGCACTAAATTTTGGCCTTAAAAATTAAAACATCACAAAACAATTATTTTTATGACTAAATTACACGTATTTGCTATTATGTACGTATTATCAAATACAAAATGGGCTATTTCTCAAAAATCAGGGTTGTGCTCGTTTCTTAAAAACATGCAAAAATGTTTTAAAAAAATAAAACGTTTGATTAAAATTTAAATTATCTAGATGGGAATGACATTTGGGGAGATGATTTAACATAGTATGCATTCATTTCATTGATCTTTCTTATTAAAAAAAATTCTTTCAAATCCTATTTGAAGCAATATTTCAGTGACTTAGAAAAGATTATATAACTTAAAATACAGTAATGACTATAAGCATATACATCAAAATTAGATTGCAACATGTTCAAAGTAATTACAATTATAGAAACATTTGTTTTTAGCCTTTTTTTTTTTTCTTGTTGTGAAATTTAAAAAGTTGAAATTAAAAGAATTGCTTGTAAACGGAATATTGCACCGATTCAGAAGTCTGTAAGTTTTCCAGAGGGCGTCAGAACCTGAACTAATGTGTCTTTGTTCCGAGGTGCAATGTGTGTTTAAAATCAAGAATTATCAAATCAGTTTGGCTCATAGCATTAAATATTTTTGTATTCCCAAAGAAATTGTTGCTATACTTGATTTGTATAGGTGGCTCAGTAGATGGTGAACTGAAGAACTGTTTAAAAAATGAAGTCTAACTTGGTCTTTACTCCTTTTTAAGGATACCGCTGCTTTAAGATGGTGATGTTCCTCTCTGGCTTCATGCTCAGCTCAGCATTCTTGCTCCTTGTCTACTCTGAGGAGTCCATGTTGGACAGCCAGCTGGGCACAGAGACGAAGGTGGGGATTGGCCTGGGGGTGGGCGTGCTCTGTGGCCTGATGACCATGCTGGTGTCCACTATGGGACTCTTCTTTTGCGGCCTGCAGCTGGGGGGCGTGCTCTGCCTCGCCATCTTGGTGGTTATCGGACAGTTTCACAGCCTTAATCCGGCGTGGGTGCCTCTCAGCGCCATATCGGCCGCCAGCATTGTCACTGCTGTCTCCACACTGCAGTGGCAGAAACTGTTCACCGTGATCTACACGTCTGTGTTCGGAGCTGCCACTGTGATGCTGTGCGTGGACTACCTGCTGGGGTCATTTATACTGCCATTCCAGGTGTCTGACATGCTCCATCAAGTTGCCCCGCGTCCATTCTGCTGGTTCAACTGGGCGATCACTGGGATATGGCCTGCTATGAGCCTGATGGGTGTGCTGGTGCAGTGGAGATGTAGTGCCAAAGGAGTATCACACAAAGAGGGTGAGTTAACGCAATCTGTACATACTGATGCGATCAAACTTCGGTTGTTTACATGATAAAAATGCCCCTCCAGAACTGAAATCCTCAGTCTGTTAGGTTATTAATTACCAGTGATTTCTTGTGCTTCCCAGTTCCACACCAGAAACATAAGAAATACACCAAGACGCACATATATAGAGAGCCAAGGAGAAGACCTCAAACACACCGTCAGCGCAGGCCTCCACCACTGAAACGCTACGCTGGGGACGTCCTGGCACCGGTCAGTGCCTGAGATTAAAGTGCAATTACTCAGCATAACATTATAACAAGAAATGCTTTTAATTTGCTTAAGAAATAGCCTGATCGTTATGAAAATGACAACGTGTTTTCTTCTTGCTTGCCTTTCAGAGCTACCTCCTGAGACTTCAGGAGCACCAGATGGGAACGGGCTCCTCCGCCAGCAGCCTCAGCACCGTCACACACACTCTGATTGACTTTGACTTTGAGACGGGCTCCATGGTGCCTCTGACTGCCGCCTCGCCCGCCTTTGCAGTCTGAAGGAGCGCATGGCGGAAAACAATTGCCATCCTGATAACTGAACATTCTATCGAAATGATCACTTCCGTGAGAACGACTCGAGCAGTTTGGCTCCTGATGGGAATCCACGCTAAAACGGGCTTCGTCAGCATAATCGTCAGCATCATCAGAGATCATCCTCTGAATGATGATGAGACCTATTAACAGAGTGACGATGATCACTTCCTCACAGATGCTTTGTGTTTTGCAGCTGACCTGTGTCTTTCACCTAAACGTCATTATCCAAACGTTAGCCTGTTTACTATGTGTCCAGATCGCACTTGGTTATCATCAGATATATATACGATGAATGCAAACCAACATATGCAATTAGATTAAGCTTCAGGTGAATGGGTGAGGTTGAACAATGAACCAATAAACCACTGATATAACCGGTATATAACAGCTAAACCGCTTTTTTTATGCCTCCATGCTTGCGACAGCCAGGGCCCAGAGGCTTTACTTTTTGTGTTGTCCGTCCTGTCAGCCGACCAGTGATTCTTGTGAACAGGATATTGCCAGAGCACTTTGTGGGATTTTTCTTCAAACTCTGCGCAAACTTCCACTCTGACGTAAGGATGAACTGATAAGTTTTTGGAGGTCATAGCTCAAAGGTCAAGGTCACTGCAGCCTCATGCGGGTCACATGTGAAAGTCTGAGCAAAGCCGCTGAAAATCTGCTTCGATCAGTAGACCTGTGGTCTGAAATCTTGTGAACACAATGTGTCAAGAATGCATTCAGCATGAATTGGTTAAATTCTGAAGGTCAAAGGTCACTCCGACTTTACAAATTGTGAGGTTGCAGTATGGGGGGGACCTCTGGCCAGAGTGAAAGAGTTATTACAGACAAAAACCTGGTCTCTGCCTTCCAAAACAGGCTCTTGTGTCATAGGGTCAGCAAAGGTTTTTGTTGATGCACTTTTTTACTTCCTCTTCCAAAAGACCTTTTCTAGTTTAATCATGCAGCACCATCATGAGTCAGTCATAAAGGCAGCAAATGTTCTCACTCTGGACAAAGAAGTCACTTAAAAAAAGTCACACACTGACTTTTTAATTCAAAACATTTATTTTGATTTTAAAGTGCAGTTATAGTAACACTGCATTGACAACTGAGAGATTAACATGATCGCCACACCAGAAGAGATGAACCAATGGGTGTATTGGACTGTTAAATGGTGGGTTTTCATTTTTTTTTTTAAATTTCATTTTCAAGTCACATTTACGTACAGCCTTATGAAGCTCACAGAAGTGCATGTACTCATTTATTGACCTTTTGATTTGATTTTAGACCTACAAATTAGCCAAAGTAGTCAACCTGACTAATTTATATTTGCTGTCCCCGGCCAGATGTTTAAAATGCCCCCTAGAAATTTTGCAGAGGGATGTGGACAGGATGGTGCCTTCAAAAACGGTCAGCAGAATGTCTGATCGCACATTTGACATTTGATCTTCTTAAATAACTGATCAACTCAATATTAAAGCAACGTTCGGAGAGTCCTGCTCCCACCCTTGGTTCGCAAATTTCATCTGTGTATAACCTGTGCATCCTCGCTCAAAGACCTTCCAACAAGCTTCCCGTCTCCTCCAGATGCGTTTTGGAACATCGTTTAAGATGGCATGCTGAAAAAGATGCCAGAGGACAGAAAACAGAAGGCAGAGCCTTCTCTTACCAGGGCTAACATGACACATATATATTTACCAGCAACGAGGGATCATTTCCCACCACGTCTGTGTAAGTAACATTGGTAAAAATGATCAAAACAAGACTAAGGTGAATATTGTTTGTTGGTTTTTTTGTCATCTCAGAGGTCTTTATTCGAGACGTGAGAGCTGTGAAGCATTAAGGGTGATTTGTTCCCCAGTTAACAGAAAACACAACAAAATAAAAATACTAACAGCAGAATGGCAGGTTTTAATCAATTATAGGCTACACATGAGACAAGGTTTGATTTTCAATACAGGTGATAACATGCACTGTAAAAATGAAGTTTTCACTTTAAATAGTTAATGTAACCTCAACTTCTCTTTTTTATGTTAAAACAATGCCTTTGTTTTTGAGGCATGTGTGTGGATAAATTAAATATGTACAATAAAGATAGCGTGACATGTCATTGTTATAATACATGTGTAAATGATAAATTCATGATGCGGAATCCTACTGTAATTACAGATTTTTTAAATAATATATGAATATTTAATTTGTTGTTGATTCCATGCAGATTTTCCCTCCAAAACGTAAGCGTGCTCTAAGTCCCACAGAAGCACTCAGTATATGTGAACATTTTCAATAAACATCTCTTTATGCTGCTTTATGCTGTATTGTGGTGCAGGATGAGGTTTCTGTTGAGTCCCTGGTGGCCTCTGGTGGCTCAGTTGTCACAGTGCATCCAGTGCCTGGCGGTGCTCTGAGGATAAGACTTCTCTACGGCTTGGTAGTGTTGATTCACTTGCCAGTACCGGGCGCCTTTAAACAAGTATATGTGACCATTTGTCCATGTAAATGCAGCATCAGTGTTGCTGGGCGACCCGTGGAAGAGTTTTTCAGTAGATCTGGGATATGAGCTGAAGTCTGTCGGGCCAATTTCATCCCACTGCCAGTATCCAGAGCCCTAAAGTAGAGTCAATTATTTACTGGTAACAATATTTAACAAGAGAAAAGACAAAAAAAAAATAAGCTTTATCATCTGCACTTACTTTCAAAAAGATAATTTTTTTGTTCTTATTGAAGTACAAGGCTGCGTCAATATCAGTGGGGATGTTGGCCAAGCGTTTGGGGAAGCCGCGGTCAAGTTTGAAGCCGGTGTATCTCCATACTTTGTCTCCTGTGAGGGAACGTAACGAAAGGTAATCTGTGCGTGCTAATTCTGCAAACACTTTAAAATGTTCTACGAACTACGAAAAAAAGGCCACCTTTCAGAAAATAGGACTTGCCAGTCCGCTGAGAGTGCACAGCTGCACTGAGGCTCCCTGGCAGCTCCCTCCACAGTGCAGAGATCAGGACGGGAGGGTAATGGCCAAAACTGGACACCGTCCACACATACTGACCGCTGAAAACGTACATCTTGCGCAAAGGACCTGCAGGGACACAATGCAGGAGAAATGACAACTGTATGTAGATACAGCACATATATCTGCTAGGGAAGAGTCATGCTTTTGTGTTGTTGTGTTTGTTTATTTATTTGTTTGTGAACAGGACAACTCAAACAGTTAGGGACAGAATTTAAGGAAATTTTTCTATCAAAGGTGTATCTTTGCATATCTCACATTTGATTAGATGTTGGTGGTCAAGAATCAAGGTTATTAAAAGGTTAAAAAGCATCATTTTTTTTAGACATAACTCCTGAATGAATTGACACAGGGAGGTCCAACTGGTGTCATTTGGTACTGGCCACATAATTTAACTTTTGGCCTTTCAGGGCATAGATCAAGGTCACTGAAAGGTCAAACACATGTTTGGGACATATCTTCAGAAGGAATAGATATACAGAGGTGTAAATGGTGTCATTTTGTAGCTCATCCTGGGGTCCATTCACATTTAGGAATGCACAACAACACACTGAGCACAGTCTGACAGCATGACTCATCTTACCCAGCATTACTGCGTCTGGAGTGGCCTTGCAAGGGTCCGGAACAACTCCCACTGGCACTATTGGACGTGGATTTCCTGATGGCGGAGTCTTCGCTGGTTTTCCTGAAATGGGCCAACAATGATTCAAACTTCCGACATCCCACACACCTTGACTCCATATTGCTGTTTTGACATTACCATACAAAGCCTGGATCCCTTGTACGTCATCCAGATGCAGTTTGAAGTTGGACCGGTACCCGCTGTACACGGGTCCCATCAGTGCGCTGTTGTACTGCGAGTGGCCCAGACCGAGCGCATGGCCAATCTCGTGGGCGGCAACAATCCTCAGGTTGGAACCGTAGGTCTTCCCTTCTGTCCACACCTCATCTTGGTCGAAATGTACAACTCCCGACTCAGGAGAATCAGCATGAGCCAAAACATTACCTGAAAACGAAGCAAGAGCTCTTCATGTCTCACGACGCAGACTGTCAGCTCACTTCAAACATTATTTTTATTCCACTGAGCATCATCTTTATTGCTCCCACCTCGACCATCAAAGGGCATCGGACACGTCTTGTCTTTTCTGTGAAAGGAGAGTTTGATGTCTGCTCTCCCCTGCTGCAACTCCTTGAAACGTAAAGGCGACACATCACTCCAGTACTTAAACGCGCTCTGGATGGCCAAACGGGTACCTCCCTGCCCCAGGTGAGGTGTGTAATTATAGATGCGGTAGGTCAGCATCTTCTTGCGCCAGTGGCCTGTTCAGTAAGGAAACATTAAAGTTACTGTGCACAGATTGAGTAACAGCAGTGACAACTTCAGAGCCTGAATATTCATGAATACAGTCACCCACGCATGATTCGATATTTGAGAGATCTGTTACTGAAGGAGTCTTCTAGACCACACCGAGGTTTGTTCATCATCGCCAGTGTGGCTGAATCTACTTTTCCTGATATCTGCAGGCCGGTGACTTTCTGAAAGATTCTGACATACAAAAAGAAAAAAAAAAAGTTTGATATTTTTACTGATTTAAATGAACAAAATTGAGGTAACGGCAAAAGCGTGTCAAATTAACCTTGAGAAATTGTTAAAATAACTCAAATATATGGTCACCTCAGGGCTTCTGCTATCTGTTCAGGTGGATAGTGTTGGCCTTTATTGTCCAGTGGGATGTGCAGGTAGCCATACTTCCTTAAATATGCCTGAGGAAAGAGTACTAATTGTAATAATGATGAAAAAGTTTACCTAAAAATTAAAGTACTGAGAAACAAAAACTATGCTCAGAGAATAAAGGTGATAAATATCTAAAAACAGACCTGGAACACGTATGCAGTGCTTTAATGTTGCGATACTTCTATCTACATTATATGATGTTGGCTAGTTAAAATTTCATGAAGTTAAATGTGTTTTGACCATAAAATCTTAATTGAAAGTAGTTGTAGGTCACTTTATCTGTCAAATAAAAGCCATTTCATTAACATCCTCCCAAAGTTGCCGAAGCGTTGGGACCTGGAGCAAAAAGTGCGACAGCTGGCCGGAATCATTCTAAGATTGTTTTGATCAGTTTGAGCAATTTGTATAAGTGACAACATGTCTTTCTTGCTCTGTAAAACAATATAATTTTCTGAAAATTCAGTTTGCTATAGTCGCATTTAAACGTACCATATTATTCTAAATTAGATTCTAAAATAATTGCATTGCAATTCTATATACACAAAAACTTGGTTACATATTTACATGACGTACAAGAGGCATTTCGTTGCAATAGTTTGAATAAATTTTCCAGCATGTTTAATTCTTCTTACCATTGCTTCTGCAAATTCTTTTCGGCTTTGGGCCACAGATGAAGGTGTTGTCAGAAAAACAAGAAGCACCATAAACTCCAGCCTATATGCCATTTTCCAGTTTTAACAAGGAGAAAATAACACTCTCGACCAACTCTGAACCAATAAATAAAATCTAGATCTATCTAAGCATCTCCCAAAACAGCAGTTCCCACATCTACATCCATCCCCTCTGCACATCAGTCCTCTTGCCGTCTTCATTTGGGGATTTTATACCAACGAGCATCTGTTCATGCACTGCCTCAAAGCCACATAATAAAAGTTTACGAGGAATGTGATGCGTGGACAGCCGAAAACAAAACATATTTCAGAGAGTAGCAGCATGATCACGCCTCCTCCCCTCCAAAACTCAGAGGCAAGTCAACTTCCGACTAGTTTTTGTTTACATCAAAGGAGGCAAATAAATTCATTACTGTGTTCAAAAAGGGGATTATCTACCCACCGACTCTTAAAGGTGCTGTTTTATGTCATTGTGGTGGGAAAAAAAGCTCACTTTCCCGATCGTCAAACAAAGCTGCAGAGCTTTAAAGCAAAAATTGTTGTCCAGATGACGTGTGACAGATGTGCAAGAAATAGCCCTGGTGTTACTAAATTATGATTTGCATGTAGGAAGTGATATTCCACATTAGTTATGACATTCTTTCGCCGACGGTTACAGCTCTGTGAGGAAAACAACTAACCACACTTCCTCCATGAGACAAACAGTCAATTATATAGTTGAGAATGTTGGAGCCCATCTAAGGAAAAACAATGGCGCCCCCGTGTAACCATTGATTCTGACCTCCTCCTTTTCTTATGTTAACGCCATGGAACAAAGCGGTAACAATTTGAGTCACTGAATTTAATCACCACTTCAATTTCCATGCCAAAACACTGGACAATTGCTGAATTTTCATGAGTACGGGGCATCTTTTACCTGCATTGTTACATGGGAAGTTGCTCTCAGGCACAGCGATATTCCTTGATTGATTGCTACAAGTCATCCTCAGAGGTGCACATTTCAGCTGTCCTCAGTACAGTTTCTGACACTCTGTAACATAGCTTCTCACTTCTTCTTCTCAGGCCCATTCATTAGATCCCCTTCGGGTTGTAGTAATTCACCTTTAAACATACAATCTTTGAGTTTTTGTCTTATTTTAAGTGAAAGTACGGATTTCAGATTACTCTGTTATTCCTGTTTATATTATCTACATATAACACTTTAATTCTGATTACATGTCAATGAAATTTAATATTTCAAAATCACAAAAGGATGGAAAACATGTTTACAGTCTAATTTTGGCCATCTAAAGGCAATAAACTCATCAATTTGACACACTTGTCTTAGTCACAGTGTGTTTGTTATGCCTGTTTACTGCATGTCTGGTTCCATGTTGCTATTCTTGTCACCGGACTTATTCCAGGGGATAAAAATTTGGATTTTCTCTGGATCTGCTATCTATTCAAACCACTTCCATTTTGATATCCAATATTTTTTTTTTGAAGTGTCTGAACTTTATGACAGTGCAATACTAAATTGTATAGAATTGACCAATATCCATCTGAAATTATGTAATATATAATCTTTGAAACTGTTAATATCAGTGTGCAATCACCTTAAATCAAAAACCGTAGTGTATATGTAACCTTTGACAAACAAATGTATAGTTACATGGGACCCCCATCTTACTACGGTAGCAGAGAACAGACAAAAAGACTTTGCGTTTGCAAACTGTAGTGACGTTGAAATACAATGAAAAGATTCACCCCAGTAAAAGGCGGCAGAAAATAAGGAGTACAAGGAGTTTTCTGTTAGCAGTTTGCTGTAAATTTGTTCCAAGTTCAACCTACCTCTCTCTAAATGGAGGATCATTCACAGACGGCCACCCTACTGCTTGGAGAGGGAGGGGGCAGGGAGGCAGCGCTCCGCTGGGTGCATTCTACCATCTCACCACTAGATGCAGCTAATGTCCACACACTGGACTCTCTCTGTGTTGGTTGGCAAAATTAAAGGTGGAATAAACACCCAGAACTTCATCAATTGGCTGTTTCACAGCGTTGAGAGGGCCATATTTTCTGAAATCAAAGGTCAGGTCAGGTCAGGCTTTATTCTATGTTTTCATTTGCTCCCAATGAAAACGTAACTCTTTAAAGTACAAGTAATAAATGACTGGTCGCATTTGATTAAAGAAGTCATTTATTACTTTAAAGAGCTGTGCACAAACGGTATGTTTATAGGGACTATTTTCAGGCTTGGATGAACACACATTTTGCGCTTTGTGAGACATCAACACAAAGTAAAACACCCATGTTAATCCAATAAAAGAACATGTTTTGCAGTGCATCTTCAGACTGTTGGCATCATTTGGCAGCTATTTAAGAAATCTTCAAAAGAATATCTTGTCTTCAAAAAATATATAAAATACTGATTTTGATTTTTTTTTTATCTTTATTGAAAATGGACATCCCGTCCACCTACACAATTGCTCAAATATTCATCTTACTGCGATCATTTGTTGATTCTACCACTAAAAAGAAATGCAATCATTTTAAGAAGCATGTAGTCTCAATTCATGATGTCTTCATGGACAGTAGCTCAACAGTGTCACTGTAAGAATTCATCCAATCACTGACAAAAATGTTGACGATTCTTTAAGACAACAACCATTAAGCACAGACATGATCAAATTGACCTGTTTCGACATCCGGCGGCAGAAAAAAAAACACCCTTAATGTCATTCTTTTAGCATTCAAAGTGACTCAAAATGCACAAAAATTAATGGGCTCTAGAAATATGGCAGGTTTTGGGATAGAAACATGCCATGTCTTTACAGTACATATTTTAAGTGACACAGTTCATAATGGACCCGGACGCTGTCACGTTCCCCCAACACTTGCCCACGTGTTTGTCAAAAGAGTGCAAAACCACACACAGGTGATGGTGATGCACACAAAGGAAAAGAGGTCCGTCAGATCTGTAAAACCAACGTTACAGAATAACCACAAACGAGCACATTTAGCCCCGTCAACTCCCAGCAAACCAACGGATCACAAGAGGGGCTTGTGAAGAACACCTGAGCTGCCATTTCTTCTTTCTGGTTACGGCAGCGAGTGACTCGTTGGTCTGGTCGTCCGAGACTAGGATAGTTTGCAATCCTGTTTCAATAGTATTAGTTTGTTAGGAGGACTTTCATGAAACAGCCATGAAGACAGAAGTCTAGAATGCTTTTCATTTTCTGTTTAAATAAAATATGTACAAATCATTGAGGATGTTATGGTTTCATCTTAAGTAAAATAAGGCTTGATAGTATGAAAAATGTTTTGCCTGCCCTTCTATTAATATCAGACGGGATGCTTATTAATTATACGTAGATCTGAGGTACAGACTAGTACAAACACTTGGAGACGCTGGGATGTTTGGAAGATACTGTTAATTTAGCCTTAAAATGCTTGCTGTTGCTTTATATCCAAGTAATACCTGCCATGTACAAGTATAAGTACAAAATGTTAAGGACAGACACACACAAACGGGGACACAATGATGTCTTTAAAAGATGAGTTGCCTGGTCGAGTCCATGAGCAGGAGTCACAACAATGTTTAGAATCTAGAAAACAGGCTCATCGGTTCTGAAGACGGAGATGTCCTCAGGATTCTGTTCAGAGTTCAGGGTCAGTTTCTAATGAGTAGAGTGTGTTTAATGCAGGTCAAGATCGCAAACCAGCAATGGTCCGTTCCCTGTTTTTTTAATATTCAAGTGTTATCTGTCCAGCTCTTCTGCTTTCCGTTATTGCTTCACGAGTCGCGCTCGAGCTGCTGTAACTCGGCCTGTAAGATCTGCACACGGGCCAACTTCTCCAGCTGATCCTTTGTCAGATCCTTGATTTCCCCCGAGTCCACTTTCTGCTGCAGCTCCTCCACTTGCCGCAGCTTCTTTTTCAGGTTTTTGATCTTCTTGGCCTTTTCAGCCGCCGCAGCCGAAGAGTCGTCGGGAGACGGGACAGAAACCGCCGCCGCCGCCGCCCCCACCGCCCCCATCTTGTCTGAGGATTCTGAAATGGACACATCGTCGATGGCGTTGCTCAACGAGTCCACATCGGCGTCCTCATCCTGGCCCAGCTGCTGCTGCTTCCGTTTCTCTTTACGTTTCATGTTGCGCTTGGCGGATTTCGAGAGGCCCGCTACCTCGCCGTCACCGCAGCCGGGGATTTTCTGCTGCTGCTTTGACGTTGGCCCCTCAGATGGGCTCATACCGGGCGGCAGGTCCGGTTTGCTCTTAAAAAACTTCACATATTTGTTTTCATAGCTAAAACAGCAAGAAATGGAAACAAATTAATAGAGCGCTCCAACGTTTTTGCAATATGTCACTGTGTCCAGGGAAAGAACTGCACTTACACTGGTACTTCTTCCTGGGGGACGTAGCCGTCCTTCACCCGCCTCGGCTTCCTCCAAGTTCCATCTGGTCGCTGAGTGGCTGCAATGTATTTCCCTGCAGAGTAACAGGTCCAAAAGTTTTGAGAATACTGACACATATACATGAATTAACCCAAAAACGTCAAGTCAGCTGGCCTTTGCTGTATTCTGCCAACTGTCTGGCTACAAACAGCTCCGAGCTCGCGCGATTCCTTTGGAGGTTTGTTATGGGGTGACTTCAATTACACTGGTTCTCATCTTCACGTCACCACCATCAGACGGTACGCTTGTTTTTGTTTAACAACACCGACTTGTCTTCTTATTTAAGTGTTGCTTTCTGCACGACTGCAACTTCTCAACATCTTTAGGGTGACAATGCAACATGTGTCCGAGGGCTGCAGATGGCAAATTACTGTGTTGACTCTGCTGCATAACTGATGCGGTCCAAAGCTTAAGATTTATTGAATTCAAGAATTATAGTGTTCACGAGAGACACACATCGATATTATAATAAACGATATTCAATGGATACCAATGAAATGTCATGTAAATATTAACCAAGAAGCCAAAGTTGATACTGGGCCACACCAGGTCCAGACATGAATAATTCCTGTCAACAGATATTTTATGTGTATGGTTTTGAGACAATGCATCTGCAAAATCGTAGGCACACAAGCTGTTTTAGTGCTTTGGCCTCGCTCAGCCTTACAAGGGCTGTAATAAGATTGTACAGACAGCAGACATCACTGTGCATTGCTGAGATTGCTGATACTATTTTGCAAAGAACACAAAGAAAATAAAAAAAATAAATAAATATGCATTTCCTGGCAAAAATGTGTGTGGACGCTGTTTGCTAAACTAAAGCATTTGGCTCAACGTTCGATGATGAGCCACAAATTGTGTAACTCGACATATAACAGCTGCAGCACTGTTAGCTGAACTGCAATTTTACTTGAGAAGCTAAAAGGGGAACTTTAAATGATCAAAATGTCCAATGGCTTTTATGTTACTTAAAAGACAACCCATCATCAAAGGAATTCACAGGTCGCAGCAGGGCGATAGAAGACAAAATCTGGGGGGAAAGGAAAATGAATATAACATAAAATAAAAATCACAGAAAAACCTGCTTATTTCAGAAGTATGAAAATAATCATAATGATAATAACGTTAAGCATAGTAAAGGGAAAAAAAATGTGTTGTCTGATTTTTTTGTTCTTATTTCTCACATTTTTCTGACTTTATTTCAAATTTTAAGATGTATATAAATAAAATATGCATACTTTGTTACAGGATCTTGTTTCCATCTGTCACCGTTGGATTTTAACATTTTTCTGACTCGCTGTTCATGCTGCTGAACAGGCTACGTATCGCGAAAAGTTGCATGAAAACAAGCAAACTTTACCCACAAATGATGTCGTGTTAGTCGATTGCCTAATCGATTGAGTTCGATCAGCTCTCAGAGTCACACCCGTCACAACTTTTAATTCATTGGCCATTCGCAATTACAAAGAGGCCACTTTGAAAGCTAAGCACCGCCAGCGAGCTAATGGGTCGTTATTGGGGAAAAACAAAAAGACAATTCAGACAACTAGAGCACCGACACATTGGTTAGCTATGGACTACAGAAAAAAGATCGTGGTAGATGTATAACGTGAAAATCACACACTAATTTTACATTAATAACTACATGCGATAGATGAGTTCAGGCTAACTAGCATTATTGTGGAGTTTAACGTTAGCCGTGTGTGCTAAAGCTAGCACTAGCTAGCTGCTACACAAAACAAAAACATCGTTACAGATGTTATGGTTAGCTAACAATTGTGGGAATGAAAAGGATAAGCACGACCTCGGTTGTAGCGGCTGAAATTGACCTGAACGACTTTTATTTTACACGGAGGTCCCCGCACATGCATTAGCCTTACCGGATTCATCTGTCACATAAGGGGTTGCCATTTTGGTGTAACGTGTTGCTGCGCTCCCCTGCGAACCGTCAGTGGCGATGTCCCTCCCCCACACGTCCCGCCGCTCACTGGGACCCCGCACGACACGTGGCTGCTACTTCTTCGGCTTGTGTTTTCTCCCAGGTGCAAGCTGTCATGGCAGCATGTACTGGTGGCTGTTACAGTTAAAGACTGTCGCGTGGGACGTTCAATGGCAGACACAGATCGCCGAGCTGTGGGAATGAACGGACTGTACAAGGCAGCAAAGCGTGCAAACCCTGGGCTCCCACTACGGAAGTGACGATGTGGATAAATGGGTTGCCAGGTTGGGGCAGTTGACGTGTATTTCATTAATATGAAAAGGGGATACAATTCTTGAAAAATTAGCTTCCATTAAACGGAGAGTGTATATGGGCTCCTGCTCTAAAGATGAAGAAGATGCAATTGATTTTTTTCCTAGACCTGAGATATAGAAGCAAGAAACGTAGATTATCCACCCTACTTCTGCTGATCTGCTGATCTGACAAACATGGACGAAAAAGACTAAAAACGTCATAAGGATACACAAAAAAGACATGGGCACATTTTGTGCAATTGATTGCGATTGTTGTACTGGCCTCCTGTTGGCTTTATCAAACAGAAACATGGTTGTTGATTTGGTAATATTATAGAGGATAATAATATTTTAGAGGATTTACACACCTGTCAACTGCAAGTATATTAATCATCTTATGATGGTAAAACTGGCCTTATTTTGGTCCTCAGACGTACCAGCCACTGATGTAACTGTCTATTGTTTATCGGAGGCAAACCTGATTTTAAAAAAACAACAAAACACACACATCTATATTGTATGAATGCTTATTTTGCAATTGTGTGTTTTGCTTTGGAGTATTTGATGTTATGCAAACCCAGGCCCACTGGCTGTAAAATGAGCGTTTATCAAATTATAAAGGTGATATTTGAAAAGAGGGAACATTGTTCAGATGCATTCTTTTTTATTGTTTGTTTTTTTATTTTTGTTAGATGATCAAACATTTAAAATGTTAATAAAGTAAGTGGAAGTGAAAAATGCAAGAGGGTGTCATTAAAAATCAAACATTAAGTTGTGGTGTTTTCTTATAGTAAAGGATCAGGAACTGATTGAGATGGGGAGTAACCAATGAGATGTGTAGCTGTATGAATGAAGGGAGCCGTTTCAGACGTATTAAAACGGGGCGCGCTTTGCATCCAACCTGGCAACCCCGGAGGACTCCGAGCTGCGAAAAGATCGCCCACAGCGGACTACTTGGCATTAAAGGCGCCCGGCGGTAGGAGCTGCGCTGACTCGCTTCTAGAATTTACTGCTCAGTTTTCCTGCCAACATCACGTACGTATCTAATACTTTTCACCTGCTAACACGCTGCTCTAAGTTATTTAATGCTCTAATTGTGGGTTAATTCTAGCTGCTCAGTTGCGTAGCCAAGGATGGCTAGCTTCCCCACGGATCATTGAATAATCCAACCCGAGCGGTCTGCTAGCTGCGCGCTAGCTAGGGATGCATTCAAAGGTCCGTCCACGGAGACGGAGGATCATTGTGCTGCGTGGAGTCCTTTTGAGCTTTGTTTGGAGAATTCGGCGGTATGTGCATTTTATCGCGGTCGGTAGCGCCGAGCTGTGCAAAGCTAACCACATAAGGCAATGTTAGCAAGCTAACGGCAACGTAACCCCCGGACTTCAGCCAAATATGTGGTATGAAACACTGAAGGAGAGACCCCTGTTCTGTCTGCAAGAGGAAATTTAGGCGGATTTTTTAGCAAAATATTGCAAGACTTGATAAGATGATACTTCAGACACTCGTGTTTCATTAGCTATCTTATTCATGTTGGCCAGCAGACCCTAACATTGACCCGAAGTTATGTATTATATGGCCAGTGGTCGTGAAGCTGCTGAAGCTAACGTTATTATTTTTATCATCTTCCTTTTTAAAATGGTCAAATGCCTCTGAATATGTCTGTGTCTTTGCACGGATGTCTTAAAGTAAAACACAGAAGACTGACGGGACTCCCGAAACAAACCGAACCAGGGAACATAAAATGTGTAATGTAATATGCCGCAAGTGATGGGCGGAATCTTCATCAGATATGGCAGCTTAATCTACAATTTAACATCAGTTGATTCAATCAAGGTAATCTAAGTATCTATCCTGGCTCGAGAGGCACTGAAGACTGTGTACACACAGAGGTCTGTCAGGTGAAGGAATCATTTGCAAGTGGTCATGATTCACATTTAAATGTTGGCCTTCGTCAGTGCCTTTGTCTTATATCCTTTCTGAGCATTTTTTTCTGTACGTGACACACGTTGCAGACATTTATACAGCCTCGTTTCAGTGCTGAGTTAGCACTTCGTCTGAGTTGCATCACTGATCTCAAGTGCACCTGGCTCCCTTGGGGATCCAAGCACCATCCCTCTTGACAAACACAGTGCCTCATAGGTTTTCGACCTGAGTTGCCACTGCAGTGCTACTTGTTGATTGTGCATATGTGAATTTGACGTCTGCAGAGGTGTGGTGGTTGGAACCGGGACTGTGGCATGCCATGTCCTAATCAAGAGGGTGTGGGTTTGTGCAGTTTCTGAGTTTCCTTTTCAAGAGAAACCGGGTCGGAAAGAGAAACCTGTCGGGCAGCTGGCCCATAAAAATAAGTCCAGATTGCAGAGTGACTGGTTGAAGGATTTTAAAGAATAGAGGGGACATATTTAAGAGCATTTGATTTGGTTTTTAA
>KV751321.1:16941805-16956116 GCA_001698575.1 Mola mola
TATATATAAAACTCAAAAACAAAACTGTTTGTGAGCTGTCGTGGGCTCATAAACATTATTGTAAATGCAAATAAGTAGAAAATTAGACACTGACTGAAGTGTCGGTGATCTGTTAAAACTCTCCACGGCGCAGCTCACATTCCCATCACAGAGGGAAACACAGTCGCACCTGTGGGAGGAAGGAGAATGCTTTCAGTCCACTCATATCACCGTCCATCTGATTCCACCTTGTGTCATATTTTTGGGGGCTACCTTGATCGTCCCCTGTGTCAGAGTCGGGGACTTTCCAGTCCAGCTGGCGGCCTTTTTCGTAGAGTCCTTTCAGGACCTTCCTCACTTCGTCCGTCCCACCTCCGCGGCTCAGCTCCAGGTACTTCCTGTACAGCTGCAGAGCGGTGCGGGCGTCTTCAATGCTGTCATGGGTTTCCCCCTGAATGTTGAGGTCTGGGAGCCAAACGAATGAAAGGACGTCGGCGATAATTAGTCATATTCCCACAGATTCCCACAGCAGCTTCTCAACCCGCTAAATTTCAGTTTTATAGAGTGGATACTGGGAATTACAAAAGGATTAGGACCTCTCAACGGCGCCAAAACACAAACACTTAATTTATTCCTGGAGACATTTGATAAAGTAGACAGAGACGAGACAACAGAGTACCGGCGTTAAAGGAAAAGTTCATCCGAGCGACTGATGTTTATTTTCGGCCCTGAAACTGCAGCAGTCAGCACTAAAAGTTGAAAAGCAGCAGTCAGCACTAAAAGTTTTGGACAGTGAAGAGAACATTAACACAGTATCGTCCTTTAACTCAATATCGGTGAGTTTTTAACGTGTATTGCTGATTTACACATCCAGCAGACGTGAAGCAACATTTTCTTCCATCTGTACTCGTGTTTCTCATGATTGTGACATGCAAATGCGGTCAGATAAGATTCCTTTCCCTTTCACATTAAACAGAATCAGGTACTCCATACAAATATTGATCACAGCCACCGTGACGTACCAAGAAAGTACCAGGCGAGAAACCGCAGAGAGATCATCCTCTTGCGGGGCAAATGGAACAGGTAGACAGTGTCGATGACTTGGTCTTTCAGAACCTTCAAAACAGAAGACACTTGTTATTCATAAATAGTCCTTTAAACTGTCCACTTCTGAGCTGCACAAATCCAACTGCGGACCTGAAATCAAACAGAACAAAAAGCATACCAGTAAATTGATGACGCGGAAGTCCTTCTGTAAACCATGACCGACAAAGCGAACTCCTGTGTCGATGAGGAAGCGCAGCTTCAGGTAAGTGGACTTCAGCGTGGTCAGGTGCTTTGAAGAAATCTTTGCATCCAGGTCTCCTGGTTTTATGCCAGAATACTGCGTCAGATAGTCAACGACCTGGGAGAAGATTCAGAGGTGTCAGCGCTCACACAAGCTCATTAGATCAGGTGTTACCGTACATCTTCAGGGTTAATATTTGACTCTGCAGCTTTCATCAATAACGACTAATTAAAGTTTTCTATCACATCAGCAGAGGACCGGCTGTGTAGATAGCAGACAAACAGGGGACAAATGATCCATCTTCGTGGTCTGAGTACCATAAAACAAGATTAGGAAATATTCCTGTGATGTTTAACGTTTGTAGTCATGCACTAATTGAACTTTTTTTAAAAATTTCCCAATGCTGTCTGCATTTAATGCAAATATTTGCATTAAATTGAATGAACCTCTACCTGATTATCCTGCTTTCTTCCATTTATATGAGTTTAATAAAAGGAAACACTACTTGACAACAAAGGCAACACCAGGTAGCGATCGGAAATGTGTCATTACTGCATAAGAGTTCAGTATTTCCTGTTTCCACAACATTCATGCATGCTGGGATATTTTTGGCTGTTGGGCTGTCTCGGATTGCGGCGTCTCTTACCTGCTCCTGAGTGGAGATGTAATCGTCGATGAAGGGTACCCCCTCGTTGGGCCCCTGACCTCTCACACAGGTGATCCTGGCCACAGACATCTGACTGGGCTTGATGGTTGACTTTGTGCCGTCGCTGCGAAGTTCTGCCTCCTCCTGCAATCACAAACAGGCAACAGTCACGTTTATTTATAAAATATTAATATAGTATCAACACACCCATAGATTATTTGGGTTTTTTCCCAATATACATATTAGGGCAATATTTATCTTTTCTTGAACTATCGGTATGTTTAGGGTTTATTTTTCTATTATGACAGTGACTTATGCAATTTATTAAAATTCCATCGCATAAAAACTGTAAATAAAAACCACACTGCCTGTTGGCCTTGGACTATCTTGTAACTGGGGACACACTGATTTTTCGGCCCAACATCATCGGTATTGGCTGATATCGATGTTTTTGACTGGTATCGCTGATACCAGTGGCAGATTATAATCAGCTGTGTCTCATTATTTTTGCACTGGCTACATCTTATGTCCTCCACCTGGCTGCAGCTTTAAAGACTCTGGTAAAAATCACGTCTCCGATCTTGTTAATATGTCCATATGCTGTTTGTAAGCACTATAAGACTCGTCAGGACTGAAATAAGCAGTTAACGTCATGGCTGTGGATTTCTCCAATCCACCAATGACAACGTCCAAAAATGAGCTCTGACAGCCCAGATTTTCTGAGTAAAAAACCTAACCGACCAATCCTGATGACTTGTGGTGGTGGGGCTTCCCATTGTAGAAGTTCAGTTCAATTGTGTTTCATACAGACTATTTCTTTATGTCCTTGACGCCACATGGTATCAGTATTGGTGTCGATTATCTGACAAGTTGTTACTTTAAATATTGGAATTAGTTCAGAATTTCCACATAGGTGCATCCTTATCTGTCATGGCAGTTCAGTTCAAATTAGCTACATGAAAAAACTGAACCCCAGGTGTAAACTATGTAATGTAATGACTTTATTTTAAAGCACCTATATACAGTTATGTCCATCAAAATATATTAAAAATAATCCTGATATTCATAATCGTGTTAGTATGTCCAATTAGTTTTTAACCTCTGTAAACGGGGGACTTTGTGTAAAAAACACATCAGTATTGCTTTTTGGGTTGTTTTTTTTTAATCCATTACTTTGGTTAACTCAGGCAAAAGTGAACTAACTCACCTGGTTGAGTGTGACAAACTCAGCGTCCAGCCCCACCAGGTCACCGGCCTGCGGCATCTCACTGACCATGAGGGGGATGAAGGTGGCGTGACTCTTCCTCTGCTTCCGAGCCAGCGAGGCCTCCGTCAGCAGCACGCTGGCATCTATGGGGTTTTTAACTGAGGCAAACAGCAAAGTGAGAGCAGGTCAATCGCGGCACTCGATCCGCGGGGAAAATCTTCCCATTTAATGTCCGAATACGTACTGCGGAGGTTGTATTTGGTATGGTAGTTCCTCTTGGCGTAATACAGAATTGCCGGCACTTTCCAGCTCACATCAAATTGCGCAGCTTCAGTCTTTGACAAAAAAATAAATAAATAAATAGTGGCAACACATTTACATGACTGAAAACATAACATTTCCTCAGAATAGATGAAATATGGTGAAATGTTCACCTTATCGATCGGCTCAATTAAGAAATCATTGAAGAGGTACCACTGCTGGTGTGTGACTCCCTGAAACACAGATTGGATGTCACCAAGAATAAATCATCAATTCCAGCGTCCTTTTAACATTTTGTGAAATGGAGTGTCCCCGACATTGTACTTTCAATCCTTCGCTCACCTCTTTTCTCTGATGGTACGTCTCTCCCACTTTGATGTGAGCAATCAGGTTCCCACCCGTGCGAGCGTCCAGGACATGAGGCACAGTGACCACCAAGTCGTAGAGGGAAGCGCCCTCTGCCTCCTCGGCAGCGCTTAACTGATCGGGGACACGGTAACGATGAGACAGACGGTAATTACGCAGGCAGGAAACTGAAGTTTACATGGAAATCGCGCCCCCTCACCTCTTCTCCTTCAGGCCAGCTTATGATCTCCAGGCCCTGACTCTTGCTGATGGACATCCTAAGGGTGAGAGGGATCCAGATGTGTCGCAGATCCTCCGTTCGCGTGTCAAAGGTGAAGCCCTCCATGCTGCATATCTCCTCCCCACTACCAGGATGTACAGGGAGGTGAAAGAGTTGTGTTGAAAAACATGCAACTGAGAGAAATAAATTTCTAAACTTTTTGTTTGTGATCTGTTATCATCAATACTCACTAAACATATGAGCTAATGACACAAGTCAGGGGGGTCTTGCATGATAACCAATAAATATCAATATCAGATGAATAATACATCAACGTCTAGTTTTCGTTGTTCCCTGCTGCACCACGTCGACTGATGTTGGTGCAGAATCTGAAACTGCACCGCTGCTTTTAATATTCTTGGATGGAATTGAAAGATTGTTATGCACTTAATGAAAATCTGGTTTTAACAGCATGATTTGCGACATCAACGAGTGATTCTTGGAGGCAGTCTTGGTTCAATATTCAGCGTTCACAAGTGTGATGTGGAGCGTGAAAGTCTGGAGTGTAAATAAATGTACAGTCAGAATAGTGCAAGTGGAGCTGGAGACATTATGTGGGCTGGGATGTGAACAATAATTGCGTGTTTATTCATTCCGTACAGGCTGCGTCTTCTGCATTTTATTTACTATGCTTAAGTTTTATCACCAACCGACTGAAAAAAACCTATGATGTAACCATAAATATGTAATCGTCAAAGGGATCTTACTCCAAGCACCACTCGGTGGGCATGGGGGGAGGCTCTTTAGGCTTCGCAGGTTCCATCGACTCTTTTTTCATGGCCTTACTGAATGCATACTGCGAAGGAAAACACACATTCGTACAATTACGTCATACAACTTTTACGCAGCGTGTCCTTGTCAGGAGGCAACGCCATGACGAGTTGCAGTTACCTCAGCCTGCACCTTCCAGAACTCAGCCTCTTTGGCACTGTTCACCTCACAGTTGATGACCAGAACATCTGGCAGACATCGAATGTTGCGCGTCTGCACCTGCCAACAGACAAATGAAACGTGCTCCTGAACTGCAGAATAGGGCGGAATCGCACTATAAATGCATTGCGTGTTAATGTGTCTGAAAAGCAGCTGGCACTCACTGTTGGCTGATACTTCTCACAGTTTTCACACCATGCCTGAGTGCTCTGCTCCAGACAGATGCTCTTCTTCAAGATCTGTGCAAATTCATACTCCTTTGTTTTTTTATCTGGGGACACAAATGAAAAGGGTATATTTCTAAGCTGTTACAAAACTCATGAGGCACACGACCGCAAATCAGACCGTCTGTTCACAGAAAACTATAAACTCACCTTGAGAGTTCTGTTCAGGGTAATGCATGGTGAAGAGCAATGTGAGTGAGGAGCGGACTGTCTCCTTGCCACAGCGACACAGACTGCTGTTCTCCACTTCACACCCAAACAGTCGTCCGACGGCAGACTCACCCGAGGAACCCAAAGAGCTGAATCATCAAAACAATCAAAACAAACAGTGATTACAGCTTCTTTAAACTTGCTTATGCAAAACAATGTCTTCAGACTCAGAGAGACACACAGATATCCTGTGGCAGCTGACCTGCTGCTGGCTCCCCTGTAGGCCTGCGGGCCCTCCTGCTCCTGCGTCTCCTGGTGGAGCTGGGTGAGGATGAAGCGGTTCCAGCTTTGGATCAGGCGACCAAGTCTGGCCTTGCCCGTCTGCTCGTCTGAGTCCGAGAGGATCAGACCCAGCGCCGAGGCTTCAGGGATGGTTCGAAATGCCCGGAGGAAGTTACTGGCCTTGAGGAGGGAAGACGGAGGCAGCTGGATGGGGAAATCCACAATGTGGAGTAGCCACACGAGCAGAGAAAAATGTTAGTTACCTGGCATGGATCTCCTCGTGACAAATCGAACATGTGGAAGAGGAAGCCAAGCTCACAGGCCAAACAAAACTCCTTCTGGCACAAATGATTCTGCACCAGACACCGTATCGGCTCCAGGAAATATAGCACCTAGAAAAAAACACACAGAAATACAGCCTTATTATATTAGTCTTAGTAAAATAAATCTCAAAAATGCATTTAAAAATGGGAAGAAAACCTGGATCATGCAGTTACAGTAGGCGTTAGGGATGTGAGGCTCCAGGCCAGCAAACAAGGTTCTGTTGTAATGTTTGAAGTCAAAGTCCTCCAGGCCGAGTTTGGAGTATTTAATCGTGACCTAATTGAGCACAGGGATATCCTGGTCACATTTTTCACGAATCAGAATTTTCACACGCAGAAACAGCAAAACAAATTATTACAATGAAGTATGGGTCCAACCTTCCTGTATTTTTTAGGGACCATGTAGAGGTGCGGCTCTTCATCCCGGCCAATTGGTGACTCGGGAACCTGATTGTAATTATCATAATCTTGCTCCACGTCTTTAATTTTGTAGGGAACCTGAAACAGAGATGAAAAAAATAAATAAAAATTCAGATTGACACAATTGAACTCAAAATCTGCACGTAAATGTTAAATCTGTATAAAGCATAAAGTTGTAATCTAGCTAGCCATGTTTCTCACATGCCTGGTTCCGAGGGCGGGTACGAGGATTTGCTGCGTAACCAATGAAGCCAACAGTTTTCATTGTTCGCAGGATTTCAGGGTCTGCAGGAGGAGCTCGCCTGGTAAAAAGACCAAATTTTGAAAAAAATTAATCAATGGCGGCGGTTAAGACAAAAATCCAGCAAGCACTTGCCACTAGCTGTAAAAAATATACACTAAGTTGTCAGTTTATTAGGTACGCCTCACTTGAAAGACGCCCTTACACGGAGAGGGGTGTCATTGTATGTTGCAACCCTTTTGAATGAATAAGACTAGAAAACGGAGACTACAAAAATCTCTTAATGAAACTTTACGGGCTCCAAAAGGACTAAACATTGAACAAAGAAAGGATTTATTGCAGTACTGCGGTGCCTAATAATCAGGCGGTGTGCACGTCTAAGTGAGGAGACACTAATTTAACTCTGGCTGGTGTTTCCCCACAGACGCTTTTCAAATGACTTAAAACCTACTGTGATGTGACCTGCTTTGGCCGTACACTATTTGCCAAATTGCAATTAAACTTATTAAATCACATTTGGAAATTGTAAACTAAAATGTAATAAACTAATTTTAAGTCAAATATTATACCCATTGATTAGCAAAGACTGTAAAATAGGATGACTGCTCCAGTTAATGTTTCAAATGAACAAGTCACAAGTGGAATAAAACTTAGATCACACACTGACATCCCTTCAGGAGAACAGAAAAGAGAAATAAAAGTTCATCATTGTGACTGGGAGTAGATCCTACATTTCAGGCAATACATATCGGTTTTAATATTTTCATTTGATTATGTAAAGCCACAAAACCAGTCCAAACGTAAATCCAGTGACATTCCATATTTCTGCTAATGTCGACAAATGTCACTAGAAAACCAAAACCAAAAATGCTTTAGTCTGTCTGGCGATAATTTCCAACTTCCCCGTTTTGTCCGTGGCACTCAGTCCCCTGCCCATTTGTTCCTAGTAAAGACGTAAGTCTTTAAAAACGGAGCACAGCATCTTTTTGTTTCCTAACAAATGTGATTCTCTCAAACACCTGGGCATCTTTTAAGCAAATACTATAACTCTGATTCCAAAAATGTGTGTGGAGTTGAAGTCTTGTGAAGTGTTCCCAGGCCCAGGCGGTATTCAATAAGTGATGGGACTCTTCCCATTCTTGCTCGGAACATTATGTTGATCAGTAATTGCGTCCGCGTTACCTGGGACTGGGTGTAGCCAGAGCGGCGGGCCAGTCTGACAGCAATGGCTCTGTGCTGGTCAGAGGCATGGGGAGGAGCGAGAGGGGCAGCAGGTCGTGGTTCCAGTCCAGCTGAGGCAGCGTGTCCACCAGGCAAGGCAGGGCAAACTCTGTCTCCCGGGAGTAGTCGTTAAATGAGACCTCTGGTGCGTCAGACCAGAGGTGAACACATCCCCCGGAATCCCCGAAGGCTAGGGCTTGTTTGCTGGACGATACGTCAAAACTCATGAGCAACTGCCCCACTGTGTTGACATGAAAAATGTCCGCCAAATTAGCAAGGCCAGTGGGCTCACAGAACTGGCATTGACCTGGAGAGGGGAGGTGGAACATTATTCCCGAAGGGACATAGATGCAGTTGTTCTTAAAATACTGGTAAACGTAGCCTGAACAATTATCAATGTAGCAGTAATCAAGAAACATAGTGTAAGTCTACGTAAGTCCACAGTCGCATCGATTGCAGCACTCACATGACAACCCCAAGTTCACTAACTGATACCTGTCTGCGAGATGATCGCCAAGCGGGAGGTGTAGGTAGGAATGAAGCGCAAGAAGAGGGGGTCCACGTGCACCTGAAGGGGCGTGACAGCCCGCATCATCCGGAGGTCATACACCATGAGGAAGCGGTCGCACGCCAGCCCATTCAAACCCCGGCTGGAAAACCCGCACGCAGCCAGAAGGTTTCCATGAACGTCAAAGTCTGAAAGGCTGCCGGAGAACGCGTCAAACTCATGTTCCATCTTGAACGTGCGCAAGTCTCGCAGGGTCACCTGTTTACAACAACGGGGGAATGTGAGTTTCGTGTAAATCGGAGTAACATCTGTCACATACTGTAAGTGATTTGATCAGCTTCTCCTCACCTTGCCAGAGGTGTGCCCACAGAAGAAGAAACGGCTTGTTTGGCGCATTATTGCCACCCCGGGTACCTCAACAGTGAACTGTTAAGTGCACATGACACAAAGTCAAACTTCCACCCGCATTTATGTTATTCAAGCTGGCCAGCGCTGCATGCACGGACAGCTGTGGACGTTGATCAAAATGTATCTCCGTGTCTCACCTTTTGTGTTTCTTGAACAGTGTTTAAGTCAACTTCAGCCACATAGTTTTGCAGTCCGCCCATAAGCAAGCTGTTGTTATTGGTCATTAGGAGACTATGCATGTCAGCTCCATCCTCCATCCTGGAATGCACATTTTAGACTTTAATTCGTTAGACCACTCTGTGGACATATGTCTCAGTCGATATTTTGAGTTACTCACGGGTAATCAAACATAACAAGGCCGCCTCGAGTGTGGCATTTGAGGTTGGACTTAGACAGAAACAGGACGCCTGTTTCTAAACTCTGAATATGACGGATGTCGTCTGTTGCATGGACTTGGAAAGATGAATAGCGGCCCATCGTGGGACCGAAGAACGAGGTTACATGACCCTAGGAGACGAGAGCAAGTAAAATCATAAGATTGCATGACAAGGCTGCATGGTGTTGGTACATTTCCATCAAAACTGAGACAGCACAATAAAAGGCCCTCACTCTGTGGTTCCCCATCCAGAGCATTTCCTCCTGGAGATCAAAATGTGTTGCAGTGACTGGGATTCCAACTTCTGAAACTGCACTGTGCAGCTCGGAGAACATCCCCTCCATGAGGTGCACCGACTCGGGGACGGTCACGGTCAGCACCTCCGGATCGAGCTCCACGCCCTGCAGTAAACTGGGGTTGAGATGGGGCTCCATGGGGGGCTCCATCCTCGCGTCCAGGGTCCCGTGGAGGCTGGCTGGGTACTCACCCATCCCTGGATCGAGACCGTCAAAATTCATCATGGGTACAGATGTATCAACCTGCAGTGGGGGGACAACTTCTTTGAATTTCCACCCCAACCCATCTAATAGTTTGTTACGTATACCTCTTCATATCTGTTCATGATAAACTAAACTCAAGTATCATCTCGAATCTTTCGAGCTTCGGCTTGGCTAACAATAGCTAGCTAAGGAAGCAATAGCTAACTGCTGGTCAATAAAAAAAAAAAAAAAAGTGCTGGTTCCTGAAATGCACAGAAAGCCAAACACTCATTTCTCCTTTCACGAAAAACGGTGACTTAATACTGATGCTTGATCAGCTAGCTGCCGTTTACAGTTAGCCAATTTAGCTAACGTCAGCGTCATGTAGCACACGGATTATTTACATACTGTTGTGGGTTAGGGTCAGGCACATACAGTTAACTCCTGTCCCAGAACAACTGCATTAATGAAAAGGCGTGCCAATTCTGTCAAGGGCTTCGAGTAGAAATGTAAAATGTGCACCTACCTCTTCTTGTAATACGGTTTATCTTACGCGAGTCCATGCTCGCTTCTTCCACAACAACAACACATACAAACGTTTCCGGAGCACGACGGTGCGTTCAGTAAGAGCTCAGAAATTCTAGGATTCTGAATGTATGCTTCAATTCAACTCCACTTATAAAAATATTCCGGAGGAATTTTATGAATTTATTATATTCCCACACCAATGCAGCAGCTTTATAATGGTTCCGATTATTTTACTTGACAAGTTATGTCATTATTTTGCCGTTATCCACAGCCTATTTGGACCGATTGTACCATTTCCAAGGCTGGAGGGAAATGAGAAGTGCTCACAGAGAAAAAGACTAAAGGGCCCGTGCGTGCGTGCGTGCGTGTCTGTACGGCACTAAAACCCAAATCCTCCGTTTTGAAGATTTACAGAGTCGGTCTCCATAATATCCCATAATACCATATTCAATCTGGATCGTTTCAACCCATAGAATTTGTAGGACTGTAAGCAATTAGCCAGTTTATGAAAAAACAGACTAATCAAGCAAAAATGCCACCACATATTATACCACTCATAATTACTGTTCTACAATTTTATTCTGTCTTAATTTGAATGAAAGGAATAACATTGCATGTTATGAATAAACAAATAATTAAATTAAAAGCCTGCGTCCGGATGATAGTCACAGTTTAAATAAACTTAAGCACAGGTTCAAAACCCCAAGTATTTCTATGAACGGAATCTAAAACATAAACGGGACAGATAAAGGCCTTCCTTTATCTGTCCCGTCTTCCCTTATCATTGTATCTTTCTGAATAAACCAAAAGTCAAAGGTTTTTCTCTGGTAGAGAGGAAGAGGGGCTGATCCAGGACACAGATGGAAAGTTTGTCAACGCTGATTAATTACTGGTTAATTTCATTTCCCCGGTATAGCTATAGATGTGAAACTTGATTACGAAACCATTTGGTCTGATTGATGCGTCATCAGTACAATATATTATATGATAAATCATTTCACGTTAGATTTTTCTTTTTATTATCTTTATGTCATATTTTATCTCATTAAAACACAGAAAAGGAGCTTTCAAATGACATCTGTCTTTTTCAATGGGTTTGTGATTACAACTGTGTTGTTTTATCATCTTTTTTAGTGTTCACTAATCACCCGTTATCATGATGTCATTACTCTGACCGCAACGTGGCTCATTTGGCCATGCAGACTCTTCCTCCCCTTTGGCTTGCACGGGCCCTGATTTGTATTCGACATGAACTCACCTGAGGGATGACCAGGAAAACCCTGCTGACTCACTGCTTCTGTGTGGCGCTCAGTCGAGTGCGTTTAAAAGCAGCCGGACTCGGTGCAGCCGGCACTGACAGGGGAAGAGCTCTCGGCAGACACCAACCTGCACGCACAAACCACCAGAAAAGCACCATGAATTTTTGCTTGGCGACTTGTACAACCCTTTTCTTGCTCTTTTCGGCTGCGTCCTGCGCTCCAGCCGCCGTCGGTCTGCAGGATGCATGCGCGGATGTCAAGAGCAGCTCTCTGGAGCTTAATCGCATCGCCAGAAACGTGTCAGTGGAGGTAAGAGTTTGGTTTTAATTCAGAGTTATTCCTTCAACTTACATTTGTAGCATTTGGGAATTTTTTGTGTGTGTTTTTGTCTAATTATGTTTATTATAGCCCTATTTTAGTACATTCTAATATACTGAGTTATAAATACATTCTGAGGTGATATAATGTGTTTCTATACAGAAATTTTAAGTGAACAGGTGCTGCTTTGCAAATTTTGTTCACTTACCTAGATGGGAGCCTTTCAAATATCACAGTAATAACGGATATTGACTTAAAATTTTCTGCATATTCCAGCACCGATTTGCTGAATATATTCACTGTTACATGATGAGACTGTGGATTTCTCACATTTCTGCAGGCACGGAACGGATCCAGAGATATCTTAGGTTTCCCCACCAGAATTTCTTGGATGGAGGCGAAAGACATGTGTGATCCCGAGGCCCTCAAACAGAAACCTGCAGTAAGCAACATACATAAAAACCAGCAAACTAAAAAAAGAGGGGGGAAAAAAACAGTGCCTCGTGTGATTTCTAAGTTTTCTTCTCCTCTGTCCTCTCTCAGCCCTGTCTTGGGAAGATGCTCAACGTCCTTAAGAGCTACAACTCCGCAGTGATGAAGCTCTCGAGCTTTCAAAGCTGTACAAAGTTTGCCAAGCAAGTGATGCCCGCCGTGCAGGGCCTGCACGAAGACATGAGCAGATGCGTGAAGTCAAAGGCGGGCATTGGCCACCAGAAGGTAAGCTCCGTCGACTGAAACGAACGCGTTAAAAGGTGCAACAAACATGAGGGACAACTGTGCGCCTTTTCCGACTCTACAGGCTGCATGCGAGTACGAGGACGCGAGCGTCCAACGCTGGGAGGAGGAGCTGCTGTGCTTCTACACCCTGGACCGACTCTTCTCCTTCTCCATCCTGGCCGCGCGCGTCTTTGCCGTCGGTGATCCGGCTCACCACGCGCTCGGTTCGCCTCAGATGTGCGCCAAATGTTGCGCTCACATGCAGCTGTGAACTGTCGCTCCGTCCTTCATTCGATCACATTGATCAAAGTCTCTTAAGAGTCCTCAGTGGCCGATGATGTATCTTTAACGGTATATCCACTCTTCCTATGTTGTATTTCCAATGGAATTATTAACTAATATTTATTCAGCTGATGTTTATTGTATTTATTTATTTATATTTATTGGACCCGCTGCAAGGACCGATCTCTGTTTGGTATGCAGACTAAATAAAAATTTCATGACAACACAACTTTTGATGTTCATGTGTCCTAAACTTTCATGAATGATTTCATAGTAATTTTCTTTGGTGAAAATTTTTCCTTCCGCTGTAAGAGCGTGTTTTTGATGATGGGGAGTCGCATGCACAGAGAAATGCTTTTTTTTTTGTTCTTTGAACAACATCCAGACAGAGGTGTTGTGAAGTTAGGAGGAAGCTGTGCTTTCCTGAAAGATTCCTGTTCCACAACTTCCTCCCTACTTCCTCCTTGTGGGCTCATCGATGAGCTCACTCGGGTTACGTCACTCTCTAGTGAGGCAATATGTGATTGTAGCGCAAAAAGAAAAAAAGGAAGGTGACGTTTTTAAAGGGGAAGAGGAAGCAGAACCGTCCCCGGTTTTGATAAAGACACCAGGGTGACTAAGCGAGGAAGTCGCTTTTCTGAAAGGTTTAATATCCAGTACTGATTTAACCTCACGTCATCTCACAGAAAACTGGACGTATGATAGTAAAAGAAAAAATGGAGGAAACATTTGCATTTAAAAAAAAGTGCAAATTGAATGAAGGCTTTGTGATGCTGCGTGGCCAACTCAGGGTTTTATGTCATTGTGCACTGATCAAGTTACAGTTTACATCTATCCAGACTCGTGCATGTGTGTGCCAAGCAGTCGCAACATTAAAACCACTGACGAGTTGATTATCAATGATCATCCTGATACAGTGTACTTGTTTAGTGTCCTGGTGTTATCATGAACGTTACTTTGACACATATCACCCATCTAAACCCATCACAGACCCCCTCCAAGCAGGATAACGTCTCCCTGAGTCATGCTGCTGAATAATGGCGAGAAAACATCACGTCACAGTGAAGCAGACCTTTTACCTTTTGGAAATCAGGAAGTCATCGCTTCATCAATTTATTCAGCGAGACATCTGTGCGAGACTTTTTTTCAGGATGATGACAAAATTTGTTTGATAGGTCACACTGACATTGATCTCTTCGCTACCCAAATCTAATCAGCTCATCATCCAAGTTATGTGGAAGGAATTCATGAAAGCCCTCCTGAGATATCACATTCACAAGAATGAAACTGTAAATTAAAGTTGAAGTGTAGCAGTTAACCAGTGGAAATAACAATCTTTATTCATTATGCCTATAAGGCAGTACTGTACATGGCTTGTTTGTGCAATGATGATGTAAGGAAGTTAACATGTAAATCAGATTTTATGATATGTATAAAAATCTTGATGTCATGATGGTATTACACAGGAAGTTTACAGTCAGCAAAGGCAGTTTCTTCAGCACAGGAACAGTAAATTGAATAGCTTGGCTTACCTCCCATGATATTGGGTAATTGACCTTCCATTCGATATCAAAAAAGATGTGTTTGTAAATGAACAAATGGCCAAGCGAGCGAAAGTTCCTCGGGTGATGTTTGGTTT